>JAWDJE010000002.1:62092500-62512500 GCA_035047345.1 Bradypodion ventrale | reverse complement strand
AACAGAGATGAGCACTGAACCCTAGAGTGGGATACGACTGGCTTTCAAGCAAGGGTGACCTTTACCTTTACTTTAGTAAATGTCATAAATTATAAAGATAGTTTGAGATCATGTAATTGCATGATTACTCTGGAGTTCCACATAATGAACAAGTTATAGTCTACTCTTTATGGTCATACTACTGTTTAGTTATCAAAAATGGCTAATAATTTAGAATTTTTGGATAGATGCTGTCTGTTTTATTGTATTGTATCATGTTGTATTTAAGTTGGATACATATATTCAACCAATAGTAAGAGCTGCATGGCTTAATGTGAGCTTTCGTGGAGCAAGTCCACTTCATCAGACATAGGAATAGCAAGACATAGCAAGGCATGAGCTTATTATATACACCAAATACAGAGTCATAGAGTGATTAAATCAGAATGACATCATCATTCAAATCAATAAATTATTTACATACAGTATAATTATTTAAATTATGACTTCAACAACAATTTGTTGCATTGGTTCTTTACACTTGTACAGCACTTTGTAGGTCAAACTATATTTTCATGTTGTACTTTTAAAGCAAATGAGTGACCAAATTCTTTTGTTGTATGTGTGATGATTTTCTTTAACATATGTGTCTTGTAATATATGATCAGAGGTTTAAAATTGAATTGTTGATACAAGGAATGTCTATAGTGGAAAATAGTTACCATGGCCTGGCCCTAGATAATATTTTCTGTCTGTCTGTAATACCTTTAAATTAAAATAAAAGGCTTTGAGTTTTGTCCTTCTTAGAATATAATAATTAAGTCTTCTTGTACAATTTCTAACAACATACAGTTTGATCAATACACTTGGAGCCAGTTTTTAACATCAGTGTGAACCCTTGGTCTCTGATCTCATGTAGGCAGCTGACCACTTTTAGTTGGCCAGATTATTATTCAGTGTGCATGAAGATGTATACAGTAAGTGCTTCTCCTTATGCACGGAATAGTAGATTAGCTGGTTCATAAAGTTCACAGTTCACTAATTCCCTTACAATTCCTGTTTGTGTGCTGAGAGTTGTATTACAGTTACACTGACATGAATCTCACAGTGCTGTTCTACCATGAATTTTCAAAATAGGATAAATTTATGAGTATATTTCCTGAAAAAATAGCTGTGCAGACTTTGGGGACTGGATAGAAAGTAGAATGCTATAGAATACAACAGTTAAAATCTAGAAGCACCAGAACTTTTAGATATGTGTGGTCATGTCATGTGCATGCTTATGAAAATACTTTGTATCAGTGGCGTATGAATGCTATATACCAAGTGATATATTCTGAAAACAAAAATTGGATTATATGATTGTTTAAAATAAAGGTATAACAGCAGGTTTTAAATAGCCTCATAGAATTCATGCTTAAAGTTTTGGTAAGTGGTACACAGTAATTAATCTAATCTTACACATTTTTGAAATTTATTTTCTTATTTGAAAAGCAGAGCTATTAAAGTTTTATCATGTAAGCCTAAATTAGAATTGTATTTATTTTTCTCAATACTGTACAGTATATTTCTTTAATAGAGTATATTTAATATAATGTACTTAATATATTTTTAAAATATTTAAAATGTAAAATGTTACACATGTGATACATGCCTATCTATTCAACTCTTCATGAATGTGAAGCTTGATTCAGAACTCAGTTTGAATTTCAGAGTAAGAGTACACTTTTAGCGTGATTTTTTTTTTTTTTGAAATCTGGGGACAGCTTCTTGCAGAAAATAGGAATGAGCTGACCAATCAATCTCTCAGGCTTGTATAACACTCACTCATCACTCACTGAATGAGCAAGTCTTAGCTTGTGTGGAAAACCTGTAACTGTTGTCAGACTTCTAGTGCATGCAAGGAAGTCCTGGATTTGTGCTCCAGTTCTGTCCCAAATGGAAACTTGATTTTTATGGCTCTATATTAAGTGTACTTAGCTGTCTTAAGTGACAGAGGTCCATAAAACATCTTTAAGAAGGAAATTGTACACTTTATTGTGTTATGCATAAAATTCTGAAAGTATAAAGCTATTAGAATGAAAGTTTTATCCTCTCAGCTTTAAGGAAAAAACAGTGCCCCTAACTGCAAATATAATGTTGGACTTAATCCAAAAATTATTTGTAGGAGTAAAGATACTAGAAGCCTGAGAATTCATTAATTTAATTACATTAGCTTTCTCTCTCAGAGAAATGTGATGCTCTGTATGTGTTTGTACATTCCTGTTAACACAAGGTGGGTGACTGTTATGCAGTAGTTTAAATTTAGATAAACTAAGAAACAAAGAACCTAAAACATACCAATAAGAAAACACATACTGATGATGAGTGAGCATGCTCAGAGATCCTCCAAGAACCATGGAATGTTGAGTGCGGCTCTCATGCGGCTCTCTCCGGCTTGATGGCCACCATGTTTCTTTCCTTTCTCTTCCTCCTCAGGCGCTGCTTTCCCCTCCCAACCTGCAGAGTCACAGCCTAGTGAATGATAGTTCAAGACAGGCAGGGTCTAAGAGGGAGGCGCTTCCCACCCTCTCTCCCTCCGTGTGTGTGAGCGAGCGAAAGCTCAAGATGGGAAGGGACTATGAGGGAGGCACTTCTCACCTTCTCTCCCTCCATGTGGGTGTTATAATATACAAATCGGTAATTTTTTAAAAATCCGGGATTTTAACATTATTTTTATTGAAACGGACAGGACAATTTTTTAAAATCTTTTATCCGGGACAATCATGGTTTACCGAAACGTATGGCATCCCTAGGCCTGTCCAAGCTGAGTATATTGTCTTTGTTCTAATAAAAAACTGATATTGCTGAATGCAAAAAAGTGGGTAGTGAGAAACAGAAGTATCTGAATGCTTGAATAAACCCAAGATAAGTACAGTACAAGCATTTTAACTAATAATTTTCACCCCAAACAGGCCCAATCAAAATGAGCATGCACAATGTTATAGTTGTGGAATCTTGTTCATCAGTTTGAGAAGAAAAATAGAGAACTATGTAAGAAGGAAAGCTGAAATAGCTGTACTCAGTACCCTTACAACTTGTGGTATGAGGGAGCAGGTAGAGCTAACAGAAGCAATACCAGGGATTATACATGTAGCAGGTTCAGTTGGTAGTAGTTGCTGTCAGGGGCTTCCTCACTTAGATTTTTGTTTGTGAGAAAAGTCCTTGACAGCTGATGTTGCAAATAGAACTGCAACAAATATAATGCCCATTTGTTCACCTATCATATGTATTGTGTCTCTTTCATATGTTCTAAAACAGGGGTTGCCAATCTTTTGAAGTTGGGGGCCGGGTCACGCTCCCTCAGGCAGTTGGCGAGCTGGACTGTTTGTCCAGCCACCACCGCTGGAATCAGCCATCGGCTCATTTACAGCTGTTGTAAATGCATTTACAACAGCCGTAAATGAGGCCATGGCTAGTTCCGGCAGCTGGAGCAAGGGCACGGGCCAGTTGATTTGGCACCATGGCCCGGAGGTTGCCTATCCTTGTTCTAACACATTCTGGAAATTTACCAGAAACCTTCTGGAATGCCCTTTCTCTTGGTACTTCCTCCTCATTCTCCATTTTTCCCTTTGTAAACACATGGTAAGGAAGTTTATTCTTGCTCCAAGGAAACATTTGGGAGTATCAAGATGGAACTCTTGTTGATTTGTCTCAATGCGGTTCCATATAACTCTTCTCCCATTAGTGTTCCCTTACTTATGATTGTAGTGTTTGGAATTTATATTTAATTCTTTGAACTCCAAAACCCCAAATTCTCAAAGAATTTATTGGGCAAAATTCTAGAGGTTGTAACCTGCAAACACACACATGTAGACATCTTCATTTAATTCATCTGGAGAAAGACTGAGGCCACGTTCTATGCCTTATTTCTCTATGCAGTGCTTCCTGAGGGTGGTGGTCTCATTGTCTTTTATACTCTCATGAAGAACCATGAAGAGTCATGTGAGTTCATGATTGAGTAGGTATTCATATTATGGTTTTTCTTTTTTATAGCTCAGTCCCATATGTACCCTACTAAATTGTTTTTGATAAAATGTAAGACCTTTGTTGGATCATGAATGTTTCACTAGTGTTTTAATTCATACAACTTGTAAAATTGTCTTAGTCTGTGATGGCTCTAGCCATCTTTTACTTAATAGTTGATGAGACACTTCCATTGTATTTCATTCATTAAAACTAACAGTGATGACTGTGCTTTCTTTCTTTCCCCCTATTAATTATGTTGTCATTTATTGGTGCAGCAGTTCCGCTTCTTCATCCTGCTATCTTCTGTGAGCTTTACGTTTCCGCGTGTGCCTTTTATTCCTGGGAACAATTTTGAGAGACAATTGTAGAAAAATAGTGATTTCCTGCCTCCCTTTGGTAAGACTAGCTTTTGGTGGTATGTATCTGTTCATGAAAAGGTTTCCCTGGGGAGAGAACCTTGGGTGACATCCATCTGTAGTATGCAGTACCTGTCCCCTTAGGAGAGAGACTTAAATAGCAACCTTTTGTGTGTGACTTAATGTGGTTTTATTTATCATTGCTTCAGTTGTTCAGTAAATACAGATTTTCTTCTCTCTAACTATTGTATCTCACATTCTCACATTTTTTAAAAAAATGGGAACTTTCCACGAAGAAAAAGATATTCTATTGGAAGCCAAAGGTTGGGAAATTCAGTCCCCTAACTGAAAACACAAGCTGAGATACTTTTTTCTGCATCCTGAAGTTATACTCCCATTATGAGTATAGTATAATTCCCTAGTTACTCTGCTTCTTATAATGCTTACTGCGCATGCAGTCAAAAAGCTGAAATGAAACATAGGTTTTGATGATGTTGATGTCTGCAGAAAGCAGATCTGCAGTGCAATCTTATCCATAGTTACATACTCTTTACTAGTCCAGTCCCATTCATCTGTGTTGGGAGAGAATGAAATCTTGCTATATTTAGTCCAGAGGGCCTTTAATAAATTAAAGAACCCAGGCAAGGAGTTATGCTCTTGAATTTATTTTGGGTGGAGGTTATGGTACAAGAAAGATGCCTCAGTGGCCAAAATCATGTTGCTTAGTCATAAATAGATTTGACCCATTGAATCAGTGGGGATTTGGTATATCAGCTCCTTTGTAAGTTCCATTGATTTAATTGGCCTACTCCATTTTTTTATTTACTACACTAAGCAGCCATTGTGTTTATATTTGGGCCTTATTACTTTCGTGTATTGTGACATTGCTTAATTCTTTATTTATATTTTGTATTGTATTTTTGCATATTCTGATGTTTTGATTGTATTAATTGTGCATTGCCTTTTGTATTTTATTGTATATCTTGCTCTGTTTATTGTATTTATATATGTTGTAAGCCGCTTTGAGTGGCACCTGTGCCAGGAAAGCGGGATAGAAATAAACTTAATAATAATTATTAATAATAATATTTAGGAAAGGAGTTTATCTGTCATCCAAACTTACTTACTTATTTAAATGGTGTAACTTTTTTCTTTAATCCGAAGTTTTCTTTGTCTTTTTCCAATATATTACTTGCAAAACCTATTAGTTATTTGTATCCACTGTCATCTTGATTGTTCAGGTAGAATTTCATGAAGTCTATATATTAATTAAAATATAATAGTTGTGGAATTGTTGTTTACCGTATAAACATTTGTAAAGGTTGTTCATTTGTTAAAATATCATAACTTACTATCACTTAAATCAAAAGCACAGTTAAACATACTTAAACTCTTAGTCACAATTCTATTGAGAAAGCCAGTTACACAACAAACATCTCACCAGAAGGTGCAAACTGCTTGTATGTTTACTGTTGAGAACATGGTATTCTCCAACAGGGTTATGTGTGCCTAACTCTGCTTTAGCTGAGTTGTTTAGGTATCTGGTTGCAGAGCCAGAAGTTGGGAGTTTGATTACCCACTGTACCTCCTGCGAGAAGAAAAACAAGTTTGTGTGGCCATGGGCAAGTTGCACAGTCCAAGCGTGCCCTGAAAATAAGGGAATGGTAAACCGCTTTTGAATATTTGCTACCTAGAAAATTGTGGAAAGAATTCCCGTAAGTCAAAAATGACTTGATGGCGTATAATTGTTAATTCTGCTTTGGTTTTAGGCCCATGGGTAATGGTTGTTTTTAGCCAGTTACAGTTGCTGCATCATAACATTCCAGCGTTACTCTTCATGACTTGCAAAGATGTTGGAGAAGAAGCATATAAAGCTTATCCTTATCTTGCTTGTTTGCTGATAAGTAAATGTTTAGAATACATCATTGTTTACTTTCCATCCAAATAATTTGAGGCTCCTAAAACCTTAAACCAGTGTAACTTCTTAATTATAGTATTACTATATGTTCTGAACAATAACACTTGTTCAAAATATGCATTTTGATTTTTGTTTGCCTGCATTTTTCTTCAGTCGTACTTGGTCTTAAAATAATCAAGGATTCAGTTTATTACATATATTTAAAAGTTACATATACTCTCCTCATACTGCCACTCTTAAAATTTGGGATAGGAAAATAATAATTAAACACAGCAGTTAATTATTTGTAGGTACTTGCTTTATGCTGATACTGATTCTGTAACACTATCATATCTGATAAAACAAATGATTTATAGCAACCCTGATGCTCAAAAATGCCTGTACTAAACTGCAAAGGAAAATGAGAACAAATAAAGATGAACCAGAAATCTTTGAGGAATTAAAATTACCAGGAAAGACATAAATATGTTTTTAGTTTTATACTTGAAGCAGTCTTTAAAAGTTAGTAGCCCTGCAGGTGATAGTATGGCTATGTGTAAATATTTTGAAATAAATAGCAGTTGTTGACCTGGAATGTCAGGGCTCTAGACAAGGGTGTATGTTTGTCAATACATCCTAGATGTTTTACAGACTCCTTGGGGAATAGAGGAAGATACAATTTCACCTTTTCTGTGCCAAAACATTTTAATTATATCTTCTCCCAAGTACAGCGGGTCAGTAACCAAGGAGCTGACATTGATGCATGTGTTGATAAAGCTGCAAACATTCAAAATGAGATTAACAAAGATTTTGAGGAAAGGGTGACAGCTAATTTTGCACAGTATTCTGCATCTAATTCAGGTCAGTGTAATGATAGAATATTTTATAACTCTTGTGTCATCTAGAAGGACTTTTATGATGCTTTGTTGTAATGAATGTGTATGTGTATAAAGAGTATAATTCAGAACCTATATTTCATGCAAAATAAACACTTTTTATTATGTTCTGGTAGGTTGTAGTGACAAAAAGGAAAAGCAGCATTTTGTGATGATGTTCAAGTGAACAACCTTTCCCCTGATTTACTTGAAACCTGTTTGAGCTTTGATAGGCTCAGACCTATGCAGTATAGTATTGCTTATTTTCCATGAGAAGATCATCCAGATAAATCTATATTAGATTTCAGCAATGAAAATGTTCTTTGTGTTGTATTATTAGACCTTTTGAGCACATTTCAGTATATTTCGGTTCTATTCTGCTCTTTATTTGAAGGCAGCTGACACTCTTCTTTCACTTTTCTTTTTGTTTGTGAAGTTTTCTTTCTTTCTTTTTTTTATCCACTCACTTCTCCATCTGCTTTCACTTTTGTTTGCTTGGGCCGTCTCTCATCCCAACTTGATAATGAGGAATGTGGTGTGACCCTGACCTCTATCAGCCCATGCATGACCTTCTGACTCCCCTACCTAACCTTTAACCTTTTCTTTGACAGCTTGATTAATTACCCTGTGTTATGATTTATGAGTAAGTGCTATGTAAAAATAATAGACAACAGGTGGTCCCCTAAAAACTTTTTTGTGGCATGTTTTCTTTTCCTGCCTAACTTGATGAGCTATTTTAAGTTAGAAACTTGATGGAACAATGTGAATTTGGCAGTAACATGGCATTTTTACACACTTGGACACAGCAGTGGAATTCAGGAGCCAGAGAGATGAGGTGTAACTGGAATGAAAATATTACAAAGTGTTAGCAGGGTGTAAGTTGCCAAAATGCACATTGGGTGAAAATACAAAAAGGAGTCAACTGACATTTCAGGCATTTCAGTCTCAGGTCACGTCTTGAGAAAATTGCTCAAATAATGGAGGGGGCATTTTTCAAGCTGAGCTGCATCTCCAACAGCTATGTTTACTTTTACGCTTCACTAGTGACTTCTGATTGGTTGTCATGACCTCATCCTACTGTTGCATCTAGGATATTGCAACAGTGACACATAGGTACCCTTCTCTTTAAAAAGGTGGGAAATAAACAGATCATACATATTTCAGAAAGATGAATGTCCATTGCTATGTCCATGTTAAGCATGTACAGGTCTAGGTTACAAGACTGTTTTTTTTTTCCTGGAAGATTTACGTTTATCTTCTTGAAATGGTCTAAATAGATTTATTTGTTTATTTGTCCTGTCTGTTTGTTTTAAAAAGTCAGATTGATAAAGCTCAATAAAATGGTGTGCTACAAATTCTTACTTACAGGCCAGAAAGATAAGGACATAGGTCAAAAGATTTCACTCTAGCCTCTGACCTCTCTAGTCACATATGGCATCCCTTCCTACTGGATTAATATGCAGGGCTGAATGCTTTTCGCTCACAATTCATTTGATCAGACATGACGTTTGTAGAATTCCAGAAGGTATCTTAAATATTTTTTGCCATTCACTATCCTATTGTATTGGCTAACATGCCACATGACAGTTCTCTGCACACAGTATTTTATAAAATAAGACATTTTACAGAAACATATGTAATGGATTTTTTTTTGTATTCATGATAATCTTTTCATTTTGTTATCTAATAGATTTGTAGCAATTGTGCAACATGGAGTCCAAATCATTTTTCTAAGAATTCTGTGTGATCTGCACTCTTGTGTCTCTAAGCTTCTTTTTTTCTATATCCATGAGCTGTATTATTGAATGTCAAATAAGCTGGTTTAAAAGATGGCACATGGTAGCTACTGAAATTTGATTAAACCAGTGGTTCTCAACCTTTTTTGGCCATGCCCCACCTAAGCATCTCTAAAATCCTGATGTCCCCCAGTATAATTCTTATTATTCAAAAAGTGAACTCTTATTCACATGGAGCAAGCCTAAAAGGCCATTCATTGTTAATAACTCATTCTCGAATTGCCCCCCCCCATCAAATTTCCCCCCCTGTGGAGCATGGGATTAAACTCTTGTTTAAAATGTGTTAATTTACACCATCAGTTGCTATACTTTGGTGTCATACCAGTTAATATGTATGCAGTACATGTCCTCCATAATAGATTTTAGAATAGATGTTAGATTATAGCAGATTGTCTATGTAGCTAAAAGCCTTCTTTACCAGTATCTTTTTGTTACCTTGCACAAATTGGCCTATGCTGACAAACAGGGACATTCCAGATACGCTATGTTGTTAGCTGATAATAATACATGAGATGTTTTGTGGAACATATTTATACTATTGGCAAAAGTTAGAAAATTCTAATTCTTACTCATTAAAGAGCACAACTTCAGAGTATTTTGTAAATGTTTGGTAACTTGAAAAAAATTACATTCTATGGTAAAATATAGCCAATACATAATGGGACCCTTGCTTATAAATGAAAATATTCCTCAAAAATTTACCTATGACTATTTTATTTTCAAGAGGTTTTCTCCCATCTCATACTGTAAGAACTATGCTGGAGACAAGTTAAACAGCAGCATTTTGTAAGCAGATTTTGTTCAAAACAGGCATCTAAACTTTAGGAAGTGTTTTTCAAATGGTGACAGTGTAACTGACACAATTTTTTAAAAAACGTACATCGCAGATTGTGAGCTGCTTTTAGTAAACCATTGCTCTATATTACTGCTTGTCACACAATATTTAAAGTATGTACAGTATTTAGATTTAGTTTTATGTCAGTTGTGCTTTAACTTGGTTGAAATAGTGTTGGTGTGTTGAAATGAGTTTAAATCTTGGTAATTTGGTGATAGTCGAACTTTGTTTTAATACTGAAACTTGAGAACTTTTAAAAGTTCAATTTTCAAGACTTTTACCATTCAAAAACCAAATACTCAAGATGTTGATGGAATATTAAAAACAAAAATGATGTGAGTTTTCATAGGCAAGAAAGAAACAAAGGTCAGCCTATGGCTAATGACCTAGATTAACTTTTGATAGTTTAGGATGGTAACAATTTTGTAATGCTGATAGAGGTTAAATTCTGCTGCAGTTATGTATCTTACATTGCGTTTCTACCTCCTTTCATCTTAGCAAGTATTGTATGTTACTCCTAATCCTCTTTCCTTTGCCTATTTTTCCTCGTATAGTTTAGGCCAGGAGTTCTCAACCTTTTTAAACCAGGGGCCGGGTCACACTCCCTCAGACAGTTTCGGGGGCCTGACAGCCATTTTGCCCTTCCTCCACAACATGGCACTTCCTGGTGTGGTGGAAGTGGTGGCGGGCCACATGAAATGTTGCTGCGGGCCGCATCTGGCATGTGGGCCGCAGGGTTGAGAATCCCTGGTTTAGGCTGAAGTAGCTGAGGACAAAAGGTAGGAAAAAAAGATGACATTGTGTCAACTTTCTTACAAACAGGACCACATATTCAACATGCTTTTAAAAGAAATCATGACACATATGATAAATTCCTAAAAGTACCAGTGTACTAATTTTATTGTATGCTTTTTTTAAAACAAGAATGCATTTTGACTAAAGTTTTAACATGCTGAGAGATGGTTTGTGCTATTCAAACCTAATTGATAAAAATTCTTTAATTGATTTATGAAGCTGTGGCTTTTGAAATGGAATCATTTTTCATCTGTTGATGTGTCAGTGAAAAATTGATGTTGTGTCCTCATAAAATTGGACAAATGAGTCATGTAATTTTCAGTTACATAATCAATAACTTAGACAAATTTTACTTCTCTGATGATTTATGTATGTCTGCTTTTGTGAGCGGAAAAAAGTGGACATAACTTCACATTTCAGTAACACATGTACAGCCATAACAAATACTTGTATTTTATATGTTTCATTGTACGGAAAGTCACAGGAATCAATAATCTGCTCGGGGGTGGGGGAAGGCCAGGAACATGGCTCACGAACTAAAGTGCTGAACACGAAGGAAACTGTCTCTGAATGATTTTTTAAATTATCATTTTCCCCTTTCTCTTGTTTAAAATACTGTAGTATAAAAAGGACATTGAGACTCTTTCATTAATACTTTTGTTTTCATGTAAGAAGGCAGGAGTCTTTCTTTTAATGCATTATAGTTAATATGCAGATGATGCTCCAATGCTAAATTTTGCACTTTTAATTGCTTATATAATAACTATTGCAATTTCTATTTTATACATGACCACTCAATTACAAAGCATATGGTTAGTATGTGTGAATATAGAAGGACAAGCTGGGGAAAAAGATGACAGGAGATCACTTACTCATGGTACAGAATCTAGAAGGAGGCAATTTTCTCTTTGGCCTGTGGTGACCTTTTTACCATGTTCCCTTACACCATAGACAGGGAACTGAATGCCTCTAATTCACCCTGCTTAACAGAGTGCAACAGTGTTCTTTAACTTAGTTTTGGTGGGAGGAGAAGGTATAGTAGAAATTTGAGAAGGGCGTGAAAGCTTGTACAGGCACAAGGAAGAGTAAGAACTTTCTTCAAATGTGATTTTAATAACTAGCCAAGTGTGTCCAACTGTAGAAAATCACCAAGTGACAATCTGTCTACCTGACAGTTACCACAATGAGTTACAAGGTTTTTGAATAGCTACACAGATTAGATTAAAGCAACACTGAATAAAGTATCTTTTGTTGCTGTTGATTTGGTTAGCTTTGATCACCTTTGATCATCTATATAGGTGGACTTTCATCTTTTCACTTGGACTGCTTGTTGGGCAGAAATTATATGTTGTGTTAACCAAGTTAACATAGTTTTAACTTTTGTGCCTGAAATTTGCATTAGAAAATTACAAGTAATAATTTCAGAATTATTTTTTTAGAAATGATTTGTGTGTTATTCCTTTGCTTTGAAGTGATACGTTGCTTTCTTGAGATATTTTTAAAACTATGACAATATTCTATTTAATTTCAACAATATATCAGAGGTTTTTGCATCCAAATGTTCTTTTTTAATTAAAGTTCTCAGAGCAAAATTAAACAGAATAAAATACTTAATGTTTTCTCTAAAGGCTGCAAGGCATAATATATCTTTTAAGCCCTGTATTGTTGTTTTAGTCTAAGCTGATAAATAGCTCAAAGATTTCTAAGCAATATCAAATAATTGCATATAAATATTTTGTAGTTATCACCATTATCCATCGACAAATTGGACTAAAGTGTTTAACATTTCAGATTACAATCCCATATACAATTTGACTCTTTAAAACCCACTGAAATCAATCAATGTAAACAGATAAATTGTGAAATTTTTTTCACTAGTGGAACATTAAGTATACATGGTGAATAATTAAGAAATGTATTTTTTCTGTGATTTTCTCATTAATCACATGAAATATTGAAAAGTTATTAAAAGGACAAGAAAAAGTTAACAAATACATGAGCAACAAAAGGACAGTGTATATTCAGATAGACACACAAGTGGAATTAATCCATTCTTTGTCAACTTTATGAACTTTATATAAATATGTGTTTAAATCAATAAAATAGAATCAATATCAGTATGTATTCTTTCTTTTGCTTCTACTCAAACAGGAAGGTTATGGAGTAATAGTACTGAATCCGAATGAGAACTATATTGAGGTTGAAAAGACAAAAGCGCTCGTGCCACTGCCTCCTGATAGTTCAGATGAACCAGCAGAAAAGAGAGAGAGAAAAGATAAAACCCAGAAAGATACAAAGAAGAGACGGGACTTCTACGAGAAATATCGAAATCCACAAAAAGAAAAGGAAACTGTGCAATTGTTTATTAGAGTAAGTTATTCTAGTTTCATTTGTTTACTATGTCATAATAGAAAAAATTATACTTATCTAGCCGAGCTTTAAAATACTATGGTTTAAAATGTGTACAGTATTTATATAATTATGAAATACCCAGAGTGACAGCTTTCTATTTACATTGTCATTTTTATTATTTACTTTGAAAGCAGGGGAAAAACTTATTTTCAAAAAGAAACGGCAGATAAATCCCATGAAGTGTGTCATAGAGAAAAATACTGATCTGGAAAAAATGTATTAAATACTTCAAAGTAGATGTGGATATAAAAAGCATTTTCTAAATATATGTGTGATAGTGGCTCTACGTTTAGAACATTATGTTTAGACTTCTTAAAAATAACAATCCAGTATTTTAACATGTTGCCCGATAAATTAATAGTACTGTATTGTGGGCAACACGCTAATTGTCATCTCTTGTATTTTTGTGAAGTATTCTTCCGTATGAGTATTTCAGTCAACTTTTGAAGGAAGATAAAATGTCTTAATAAATATTTAAGCCATAATAATTAAAGAACAGTGCAATAAAGAAATTATGTCCCTTGCTTTTTTTTAAAATCAGTGAACCTTTGCACTTTGTAATGCTATCAGCATGGGATTGTTATAACAAGGATTTCTAATTCTTCAGGGGGCACAATAATATTGTTTGTGCTTTGAAACATTTTGCCTTGTGTATATATATGATGAATTACCCATTTCTGATTTTTTAAAATAAAAAAATAGTGTTATTCAGTAGTAAAATATACTATACTTGCTCCGGTGTCCCTGAAATACTCCGTCTATGGTTGTTGAACAGTGGAAAACCACTGGTTAGTTTCATTATATGAAAACAACCCCTTCTGGAAGGAAGGAAATCCTGGAACCCTTGGAGTATTGTAAATGCACCAGATGCAAGATGTTCTTTCATTTACTTGACAATTGTGCTCTCATTGTTATGCTGAATGCAAGATCTTAGTCACAGTATTCTATCATAGCTTCTCTTTTTCTCATGCAGAGTATCCTTTTTACTTCTCAGGTACCAGTTCTCCTCATCCTGATGATTTCATAAATAGCACATCATGTACTGCACACTGTATTAACCTTGTTGGCCTACTGATCACATATTCATACAAATTCACTTTCACGTATTGAGTCAGTCCTGAGATCTCACTGTACAAGCAGAAGATAGTTCTCCTCTTAGAATCATATCCCTTAATGACTACAGCCTATGAGAAAAATTTCCAGAGGGTCTGAAAGGGCTTCAGAATAGGAAATGTATGTGAGATCATAAGTTAAAACTTCCTGTGCAGCTGGATCTTTGGATCAAAATTGTATTTGGTCTTGTTTAGTTTTCCTTTGTCTTTGAAGCACCAATGCCACCTGTGCTCAAAATGATAGAATTCATATTACCCTGATACCTTAGTTTGAACTAATTGTAAAGTCAGAACAATTAGAGAAACTTTCCTCTGATAATACAAATGCTTCATCTGAAAAGCTTCTAATTTTACGTAGTTTTTAAAATCCTTTTAAAAATGGATTTCTGTGGCCTTCTAAATCCAGTTCCTAGTTTCAGCTAACATAGATCAACTGAATCAGTGGATTTACTACTCAGTAATAGTTAGTCTTCCATTTGTTCTCAAAAACTGAAAGACATACATTGGAAAACATATTGCATCCAACTAAAGAGATTGAATCTATCCAAATCCTAACAAAAATATGATGACAAATGTAGTAAACAAAAAATGCTTAGCAGGCTGGGAATTCACAATACACCTTCCAGTCTTAAAGTAGGGAGACACTAGAGTTAGTATTAACTATAAAACCACTGCATTAATTTCCCGTACAAGGAATTTTATTCATGATTTTATGACAAAAACCTTTAATGTGTTTAGAGTGAGAAATGATAAACTTTCAGGCTGGATTCAGAAAAGGAAGAGGCATTAGAGAATCATCTTGTAAATATACACTGGTTGCTGGAGATCATTGTTGTTTTTAGGTACTGACAAGTAACCTCTGTCTTGTGGCAACCCTATGAATGCATGGTCTCCAAATGTCCTGTCTTCAATAGCCCTCCTCAGGCTTTGTAAAATCAAGGCTTCCTTTTGGGAGTCAATCAATTCATTTTTGATCTTCCTTTTTTCCTGCTGACTTTTCCTAGTATTATTGTCTTTTTCAGAGCTTCCTGCTTTTTCAGAATGTGCCCAGATTAGGACAGCCTCAGTTTTGTCTTTTTTTTTTTGCCCCCAGAGATAGTTCAGGCTTGATTTAGTTTAGGACCCACTTATTGGTCTTCCTGACAGTTCAGTTTACCTGAAAAGCTTTTCTCCAGCACCATATTTCAAAAGAATCAATTCCCCACCCACCCCTGTCAGCCATCTTTACGTCCAGCTTTCCTACGTAAACATAGTGATTGGGAATATGAGAGTGTGGATGATATTGGTCTTGGTCTCCAGTGAAACAGCCTTACACTTGATTGTTCTTTTTAATCGTTTTATTGTTGTCCTTCTGATGCCTTGGCTGCAGTCTCTGTTTTCTCCCTCACTATTCTTCAATGTCAACATTAAAATTGTGTGGTTCTAATGTGCTCATGAATTTTGTCTTCTTAATGGCCAACTGCGGTCCTACTTTGGTGTTTTGCTTTCACTAAAAGTTGTTTCAAGTCATTACTGCCAGTAAGACATCTGAATATCTTAAATTATTGATATTTCTTCCACTAATTCTGTTCTGACATTACAGAATACAGGTTACACATAGGACAGGTACACCCATTTCTTTCAGAACAATCAATAACTTCCCATGACCCACACAGTCAAAGGCTTTGCTGAAGTCTGTAAAAAAATTGATTGATCTTCTGAAAATGTTTGGTGTGCTTTAATAGCCAGCAGAAGTTTATGATTTGATCTCATGTGTCTCTTCCTTTTTGGAATGCAGCTTGAGCATCAGGCATTTCTCACTATTTAAAGTAAAGGTCTTGGTTGTAGGGTTTGATTAACTTTTTCCATCATCAAGATGTGTTCTTTGTTGATGGCTATTTTTAATTTGGGGGTATTATTTTTGTTTTGTTATTCAGTTTGTTTATTTTGTTGTTGTTTAATTTCTTATTGTATAGATTTTTAAAATGTGTTGTTACCTGCCCAGAGTGGAAGAATATCCCAGATTGGCAGGGTATAAATGCAAAAAATTGGTTTTGCACCTTGAGCAACGCTTTGCATGCTTGGGAAATTAGAGCAATAGTCCTATAGTTACTCTTCTTCTTGGCATTTCTTTTCTTAAAGATTGAAATGTATATTGAATGTTGCCAGTCTCTGGGTCATTGTCCCCTACCCCCCATATTTGTTGGCATTTCTAAAGCTACAGGTTCTTTGTCATGGGAGTCCTCTTCAAAGGAGTCTGTCATCCTTTTATCTCTTTAGTATACCATTTCCACCTTCTCCTTAGTTTCTCCTAGTTTGATAGTGTAGTTCCTGGTTGGTCTTTCAGTAGTTCAAATCTAGGCTTAAATTTCCTTTTGATTCTTGGATTTTCTGGAAGAGATCTCTTATTTTTCCTCTTTTGTTGTTCTCTTCTATTTGCACTGGTCATTCTAATAGTTCTCTTTGTCTCTACATCCTTCCTTGGCCCCACTGTAGTCATGGACATTGAGCTATGGACTCTGTTGTGGGCTTGGCTGCTGAGGACATTGTGGTACTGTTTTTTCCTGATTATATCTTGTAAACTGTTATTACAATTTTTGTATACTTTACTGTATTTAATTGTTATATTGTGTCTATACTTGATATGATGTTATTGTACTGTATTGCATAATGAACTGTACTGTGTTGTATTTCCCCCTTCCCCTCCCCTTTCCCCCTCCCTTTCCCTTTCCCTTACTTATGTTTTGTTTTTGTATTGTTGGATTGCTATGTAAACCGCCTTGAGTTGTCAGTAGACAAGTAAAGCGGTATATAATAAAAATAAATAAAAACAACAACAACAAAACAATAACAACAACAACAATAATAATAATAATTGCTGAAAAAGCTGCTTCCAGAGTTTTGACCCTAACTGTGTCACCTTTTACTTTTGCTTCTCATCTGTCATTTGCAATTTTAAGTGTATTTTCTCTCATCCATGTAGCTGTTTCCTTTTTTTTTTTTTTACTACAGAAACTGTCTTTTTGCATTTCCCCTTCATAATATCCTTGGCGTCAATCAACAGTTCTTGTTCACAGTCAACTGAATTTTGTAATGCAAATCTGTTCTTTATGTCGACATCAAATTAATTAGAAATGTTTAAATTCTCTTTTGGTATGAGGATTTTTAGTGCTCTTGTTCTAGCTTTATTATAATATTTGATAATAACTTTATAATTAGCACCAGATATCTGCTTGTTGTCTTGTTTTGGAAGAGAGAATACAATTTCTCTATCTCCTATTCCCAGTTACTTAGTATATATTATTTCTGTATTGACCATCTACTGCTGTCTACTTGTACAATCTTTAAGCATGTATTTGCGATTAGCAGATTGTTGGCTTTGCAAAAACTTTGTGAGTCATTGTCCTTCTTCATTTCTGACCCCTGGGCCATGTCGCGGACACAACCCTTGCCGTGGGTTCGAGAGGCTGGTTGAGATCAATAGGCTGTTCAATTTTCATTACTCCACACACTCCCTCAACAGCCTTTTGTCACCTCTCTGACCTAAACCTGGGTCGCCGCGCTCTACCTGCCTGATACTTGGAGCATGCAGTTATTTGGTTGGTTTGGTAGCGTGTTTAAGCAGAGAGCAATAATACCTGGATATTCCTGATAAACTGACTCCAACTCAGGAGATCTTAAAACTCACAAAGAGCTTTATTTTTCAATATGCAATTTCATGGAAACAAAGCATAGCATTTTACCTGTAAAAAAGACAAGAAAAGAATACATAGAGATCATTACTAAGGCTGGGGACAATCTCCAATCTGGTGATTGTCTTGGATAAGCCCAGGTAGGCTCATCCAGAGAAGAGTGTTTTGTCCCGTCCTGTCCCCCCCTGGAATATGAGTTCAGCTAACGGAGCTAGGTAGCCCCAGGTTAGAGAACCGATTTGAGGTCTGAAAAGCCACTCCTTATATAGGAAAAAGAGGGACTTCTACCACCCCTAGGAATGAATTACTTCATGGGGGAAAAACCTGGTTGATGCAGTCTTGGAGAAGCTTCTAGAAGCTTCCATGGCTGGAGTGTCTTTCCCTCTTCCCTAAGGAATTTAAGATATGAATCTGAGAGGTAAGAATGCAATTGCTTCTTAGCAGTGAGCTGAAAATGAGCTGGCAACCTAAGATCATGACAGACCAAAAATTTTAACAACATCTGGTTCTTTGTTCCTTGCTTTTGTATTCCAGTCACCTATGATTATAAGCATGTCTTGTTTTGGGGTATGATCAGTTTCCTCCTAGATGCTTGCAGAAAGTCTTTCCTTTTCATTTTCTTCAGCATCTATCGTTGGAGCATAGACTTGAATGATGGTTATATTGATGGATTTTCCACAGAGTCTGATAGATATTATTGACTATTATAGCCCTAACTACTTTTGCTACATTTTGCCTCAGTATTGGAGCCACTCCGTTTCTTCTGAGTTTATCACTTACAGAGTAAATCATATTCTCAAAATATTGCATTCCAGTCCACTTTAGTTCACTGACATCAAGCATTGTAATGTTTAAAGATTCCCTTCCTTGCTTTGATTCATGCTTCCATCTTCCAATTGTGTATGTTGCTTAGCATCAGACTTCCCTTTTACTTCTGTGCACCTCAGCCACTAGATGTCAGTTCAGCTTTACTTGTGTCATTAGTGATATAACTACTGTACAGTATTTGTATTTGTCCTTTGCTCTTCTCTAGTGACTTGAATGCTTTCTGATCTTCCAGCACTGTCCCTTGTTTCATTATGGACGGTCTCATCATAGGATTTCCGGGGTAAGAATGTTGCAGCAGTGGTTTGCTCTTGCCTCCTCCTGTACATTATTATTATTATTATTATTATTATTATTATTATTATTATTATTATTATTATTATTATTATTATTATTATTATTATTATTATTTATAATATGTATATTATATTATGTATAATATGGTCTATAGGGTCTGAACAGGGTGGGATGGGATATGGTTCTTTTAAAGTGGGTGGGATGTGGGTCTTTTAAAGTGTTTTATGTGTTTTTAAAACTTGTTGTAATGCCGCCCTGAGTCGCGTTCTGCCTGAGTGGGCGACATATATAAATATGACTATTAAATTAAAATTAAATTAAATTATTATTATTATTATTTTATTTTATTTTATTTTATTTTTTATTTATTAAATTTTTACCCTGCCTTACTCGCATAAGTGTGACTCAAGTCGGCTTCCAACAAAAATGAATACAATATACAAACATATTATGCAATATGCAATAAGCAATAATATATGAAATATACATAAGAATACAACAAAGCAAAATTATGATAAGATACAATAATAATAATACAGTTCACAATATACTTTACAAAAAAAATCAAAATCACAGAAAGGTATAGCAATAATACAATCACAGATCAAATAATACAAAAAAGCACAATATAAAATACAATACAATATAATAACAATAGTATACAATAATCAATAATTGCCCCACCGACAGAAAAACACTTGACACCCAGCACTCACCCCAATCACCTCAAAAAACAAGATGGAGATTAATGGGAGCACTGGACCCCTCCCACCAATGTCCAAGTCCAAGACCTTACCAACGGCATGGGGGAGGTTGAGTAACAATGCCTTTAGGGGCTGTTCAACAATTACTTGATCCTTGAAGGAGGGGAAGGTGGTCTGCCATCTGAATTACAGAAAAATTATGTGGGGGTCAGGGGGGTCAGGTCAAAGATTCTGTAATCCATTTGGAGCTGTTGTGCATTAGGCACCAATAGTGAAAAGCTCTAAAAATTAGAGTATCAATACAAAAATTCTGGATTATGTAATTTTAAAGGGGGGAAGAAGGTCGAAGCTAAAATTACGGTCGGATTCCATAGGAGGAGGGTGTCAATTTCCCCAAAAAATGAATCACATAATTGTTGAATGGCCCCTTATCTGTGAATGATCCTGTAAATGCAGGCTTTACTTCTGAAGAGGATGGGTCCATTTTAGTCTGGCGCCTGTTAGGAGATCAGACTTGTAATGGAGTCTAGCCTCTTCATAGCATTGCTTTTAGCTTCTCTATCACACTCAAAATCTTTCACTATGTTAAGATGTGTATCTGGAAAGGAGGCTGGAAAGCATAGTGCAAATACAGTATAAATTGGCTACTGGAGCATACAATAAAGTTTGTAAGAAACTTTGTGCTTTAAAGTAAAGTCTTTGACTCTGCTGATCATGAAAAACTATGGGTTGCTCCAAGGAAATAAATGTTCTCATTGTACTAATGTGCAGTTTTTAGAAGATCTAGGACAGAATATACTGAAACTGAATGGTTTCCCACTGACAAACATGTCAATGTCAGTCTACAATTTTTATAGATAGCACATCATATGAGAAAAGGTGGATCGGATTCCCAGAAAGGAGAACTAATGATAGAAATACAAATACTGTACAGTAAAACCTCGGTTAACATCTATACCTATAAAATGGTGCGTTAACCGTTGGAATGTGACAAAGGATGTTGCACCAGGCCCCACTAGCCCGTAATGGGCCTCCGTTCACTCGCCCGAACCCGGTTCGCAGGTAACTGTCGGGTTGAAATTTTTGACCCGGGGGCAGGAGCCCCCCAGTCGCAAACAAAAAAGAGAACTTCAATTCCCAACGTTCCTTGCGCCGCGCCAGAGCCAATCAGGCTGAGTGGCGTGGCAAAAGGAACATTCGAAAACGTGCCGCGGCCAATAAAAAAAAGCCATTTTTCGCCGCCGCGCGAAAAATAAAACTTAAAAAAAACGCCCGCCGCCGCTGCCATTCTTCCCCATGGGCCAGCCAGCATGGCCTGTGGGGGAAAAAAATACCCCCCCACCGCCGCTGCCCTTACGTTCGAAGGGCCAGCCGGCGCGCAAAAAATACAAGAAACTGCCCCCTGCAACTTCCCTTCTTCAACACGGGCCAGCCAGCATGGCCCGTGGGGGAAAAAAGAACCCCCCGCCACCGCTGCCCTTCCGTTCGAAGGGCCAGCCGGCGCGCAAAAAATACAAGAACCCCCCCCGCATCTTCCCTTCTTCCCCACGGGCCAGCCAGCATGGCCCGTGGGGAAAAAGAGGAAACCCCCCACCGCCGATGCCCTTCCTTCCCACGGGCCAGCAGCATGGCCCGCAGGAAAGAAAGCCACCCCTCCCACTGAAAAAATAAACACAAACCAAAAACATTCAAAACCACACATAAATCCAAAAAAGAATAAAAAACAATCAAAAAGAAACAAGAAAAAACACACAGACACCCCCTCCCAAAAAAAATCCCACCCCCCCCAAATCCCCCCCCCAGAGAACTTACCAAAAGACGTCTTCCATCTATGAGGACCGGAACTCAAATGAGAAAAGGAAGAGAAAACTTACCGGAAGCGACACCCAGAGGACAGAAGAGAACAATTGTAGAGAGGCAACAATTGAAGAGAGACAGAAAAGCTCACACCCCCACCCAGAGGCCAAAAGAAAAAAAAAACATTCAAAAATATTAAAATTAATAAGATTAATTCCAAAATTAATCAAATAAGTTATAAAAACATTCAAAAATAAACACACTAATCTCCAAAATTACCAAAAAAACAGAAATCACTTTTCACTCAAAAAAAACAAAACAAAAAATAAAAATGCGTAAAAATAAACATTTTAAAAACCATAATTAAATTTTAAACTAAATAATATTAAATTAAATTAAAATAAAATTTGCATAAACATAAAACAAAAACGTTCAAAAACCAATTAAAAGAGCCCGGCACTGAGGAAGCCAGCACGCAAAACAAACAAACAAAAAAAACCACTGGGAGCGCAAGTCCGCCGCAGGCGGACGCAGCGCCTTGAACCCACAAAATCACAAAACCTTACAACACCATTTAAAACAGCCCAGCACCATTGGTTCAAGAAAAAAAAATGAAACCCTTTACTATCCAAAACAATTTTAAAAAGCCCGGCACCGCTGGGCAAAATATGCTAGTCTATACCTATAAAATGGTGCGTTAACCATTGGAATGTGACAAAGGATGTTGCACCAGGCCCCACTAGCCCGTAATGGGCCTCCGTTCACTCGCCCGAACCCAGTTCGCAGGTAACTGTCGGGTTGAAATTGTCAGCCGGGGTGCAGGAGCCCCCTGGATGCAAACAAAAAAAGGGAACTTTAATTCCCAACGTTCCTTGCGTGGCAAAAGGAACGTTAGGAAACGCGCCGCGGCCAATCAAAAAAAGCCGCAGGAAAAACCCGCTGCAGTAAGCAAACACGCGCAGGCAAAACTACAAGCCCCAGCGTCCTGCGTGCCATTAGCGCGCAGAACGCTGAGGCAGCCAGCGCGTGAAAAATAAAAGTAAAAAAATGCCCGCTGCCCTTCTTCCCCACGGGCCAGCCAGCATGGGCTGTGGGGAAAAAAATAACCCTCCCGCCGCGGCGGCCCTTCCTTTCGATGGGCCAGCCGGCGTGCGAAAAATAAAAGTAAAAAACCCGCCGCCGCTGCCCTTCTTCCCCACAGGCCAGCCAGCATGGCCCGCGGGAAAGAAAGTCCCCCGCCATTGCTCTTCCTTCCCACGGGCCAGCCAGCATGGCCCGTGGGAAAGAAAGCCCCCCGCCATTGCCCTTCCTTCCCACTGGCCAGCCAGCATGGCCCATGGGAAAGCCCCCCCTGCCGCTGCCCTTCCTTCCCACGGGCCAGCCAGCATGGCCCGCGGGGAACAAAAAGAACCCCACCGCCGCCGCTGCCCTTCCTTCCCACGTGCCAGCCAGCATGGCCCGTGGAAAAGAAAGCCCCCCCGCCATTGCCCTTCCTTCCCACAGGCCAGCCAGCATGGCCCACGGGAAAGGTCCCCCCGCTGCCGCTGCCCTTCTTTCCCACAGGCCAGCCAGCATGGCCCGCGGGAAAGGCCCCCTGTTGCCACTGCCCTTCCTTCCCACGGGCCAGCCAGCATGGCCCGCGGGAAAGAAAGCCACCAACCCTGAAAACATAAACACAAAAACACAAACAAAAAACAATCAAAAACACTCAAAAACAAAAATCCAAAAAGGAAACACAAAAACAGCCAAAAACAAACAAAAAAAAACACACAGAACCCCCCCCCCCAAAAAAAAACAAAAAAACCCCAACAACAACCAGAGAGCTTACCATCAGACGTCTTCTATCCATGAGGACCGGAACTCAAATGAGAAAATAAAGAAAATACTTACCGGAAGCGACACCCAGAGGACAGAAGATAAAAATTGTAGAGAGGAAGAAAAGCTCACCACCCCCACCCAGAGGCCACAAGAGAAAAAACATTCAAAAATATTGAAACTAATAAGATTAATTCCAAAATTAATCAAATAAGTTATAAAAACATTCAAAAATAATCACACTAATCTCAAAAAATACCAAAAAACCCAGAAATCACTTTTCACTCAAAAAAAATGCGTAAAAATAAAGGTTTAAAAAACCAAAATTAACTTTTAAACTAAATAAAATTAATTTACATTAAATAAATTAAAATAAAATAAAATTTGCATAAACATAAAACAAAAACCTTCAAAAACCAATTTAAAGAGCCCGGCACTGAGGAAGCCGGCACGCCAAAAACAAACAAACAAACACTGGGAGCGCAAGTCCGCCGCAGGCGGACGCAGTGCCTCGAAGCCACAAAATCACAAAACCTCACAACACCATTTAAAACAGCCTAGTACCATTGGTTCAAGGAAAAAAAACCCTTTACTATCCAACACAATTTTAAAAAGCCCGAGACCGCCGGGGAAAATATGCTAGGAATTAATATGTTCCCCGGGACATTTCTTAAAGTGAAAATTACTTAAACTGAATTCCCATAGGAATGCATTGAAAACCAAAATATGTTAACTGAAAACAATTAATCCATTCTGGAAAAAATTCTTTAACCGAGCCACTATTTTGTATAGATTTCCTTTTGTTATGCGATTTTTATGTTAACCAAGCTGCTTGTTAATCAAGGTTCCACTGTAATGTAAGCTATGCAAATGCTACTGTATCACTGGCAGAAAATATTAATAGCTTTAAAAGAGCATTATAAGAGTTAGCAGGCCATGTTTTGCTAATTCCAATGAGGAAATCATTCTTTAGTTTCTAAACCTGTTGTGGTTTATATTTGTCTCTGTATTCAGAGAAACAAAACCATTATTAGTGATTATACATGAGCATATAAACAAGTATTTGATATGGTATTTGCAGATATGAACAAAAATACTGTCATGCAGAAAATAATTTTTGTTTAACCAAATAAATTAGCTTGTAAATCAGATAACTAATATTTGCCTAACAATCTGTGGCTGAAATTCTGTTTCTTAATGTTGCAAATGGCAACTAGATAGGCCTTTTCAATCAGTGAAGTTTACAGAAGAATTGACTCAGCAAATCTTTACTCATTCATTGGGCCTACTCTAATTGTAATTTACTACTCTAAGCAATAGGATTCAGCCCGTGTTGCTTCTGTTAGATAGATGTATTATAATTTATTCAAGAAAAGCTTGAGTACGTGAATTCTGTAACTTGATTATTTTAATTAGTTTATCTCATTTGTATTTGAAGTATGTATTCAAATGCCTATGAATAGCCTACATTTCCATTATTCAGAAATTCCACACATACCTCCTTTATAATAATCCATATTTACAACCATGAATTATAACAGAAGTGAGGTCTTGCGAAGCCTTTTTCTATGAGGAGAATATAAATAGAAATGACTAACTAGCAGATTATGCTGTACCTTCTGAAGCTTTAAGAGTACAGCTTGAAAGATCAAAGTGCTTATTGTTTCATGCTGTAATTTTTTTTAACTATGAAATAATGTACTTGCCAATGTGTGTTACAGCTTGTTAAGGGGATTGATTTGGTCTGGGCAATAAACTTCATCTCACACAATATGGCAGGAACACTTAACTTGCTGTGTTCTGTTCTAAGGCAATTTTTGTTCATGAAAACATCTGCCAACTGTGTTCAGTAGTCAAAAGAAAAATGTCATGTTACGTAGGATTGTATTTGGTTCAAATCAAAGCATAAGCTTGCTGGAAATTTGCATTAAATATAATATTTTATGCAATAATAACATTTTAGGTATGGTGATTAATAAAGAAATTATTTATCTCAACTCTCAACAAATATATTATCTGATCATTAGAAAAAACATGACAAATCTATTGCATTTAGTTGCCTGAACAACTCCATGCTTTTTTTAAAACACAAACCCCTATGTTTATAGACTTATTTTTCCCCTTGGACCACCAGAGGCTGCTGCTGTATGTATTGGGAGTAATTTCTCCTGAAAAATATAAAGCCCAACCCAACAAACTCCAAAAAGTTGTTTTTAATGGTGAACTAAGGTTAAAACACTATGGGATGTGAAAAGCTCCTTTAGCTTATTCTAAAGGTTTGTGCTTACATGATAAAGATTGCCATTTCTTCTGTGAAGAACATATGTATACTACAATGAACTTCTTTAAAGCTCCTTTCAGTTGCAAAATACAATTGCCATTCAGAATGTGGGACTAATGATCAAGAAAAATTAATCATATTTCCTTGGTTCCTGGGAATTATGGTTCATAACAGTTTCTTATTGCAGAAATTACACACAAACCTCGATTTTTATTTGTTCTTACATCTTAAGATTGTTATGCAGTTTACTTCAGCTAAATATATATGTATGCTACTTACATAAGTCCAAATGTAAATGTGGTGTTGGAGAAGAGTTTTTTAGAGTCCCCTGGACGGCGAGGAGAACAAATAGGTCAATCTTAGAAGAAATCAACCCTGACTGCTCTTTAGAAGGTCAAATAGTAAAGATGAAGCTAAAGTACTTTGGACATCAAATGAGAAGAGAGGATTCACTTGAGAAAGCCTTGATGCTGGGAAAGGTGTAGGGCAAAAGATGAAGGGGGCGGCCAAAAATGAGATGGCTAGATGGTATTGTAGAATCAATGGGCACAGAGATGGGCAGGTTGAGGAGGATGGTGGAGGACAGAGGTGCCTGGAGGGCAATGGTCCATGGGGTCGCAAAGGGTCAGAATCGACTGTGCAACTGAACAACAACAACAAATGTAAACAGTTATTTAACACCTCTTAAATGTATCTTTAATGCTTGTATATACTAGTATAAAACATGGAATATAATGCATACACCTTTTCCGCTAGTTTTGTCTTCTATCAGTGAAGTTGAAATGGTCTGGTAACCTGTACTTCTTCAGAAATTTGCATATCAGGCTTCTTCTTCCTTGTCTATGCCAGACATGACACTTGTCTAGGCCAGACAGCATTAAAGATCCAGAAGGTAGGAATTTAATAATAAAAGGGTCTGCAGTTACTTTCACCTCACCTAGTGTAAGAAAGATTAGTCAGCAACTCATGGTTGCCATTAACAGGGTACGCCCGATTGTGGTTCAAAAATACCACAGTCTCCGAGGAGGCTTTTTCAGGTTAAATCCATCATTTGGGTTGCTAGTTGCAATGCAATTTTCTTCTCTTCTTTGCTTCCCGTCAGCCCAACAACACTGAAAAGTTGGCTTAAGAAGATTTCTCTGTCCTCCTGCTCATGTTTGGTGGAGCATGGAGGTTGAAACAGGAGTGGGATTCCTCTATTGTAGGTAGGCTGAATCCTGCTAAGTATGCATATATTAAATTATAAATAACTCTGTATAATAAATCTTGATATAAAACACACACACACAAACCGTTTGAGGAAAAATGTCCAGGTCTATTGTTTAGAACAGGGATTCTCAACCTGTGGGCCGGATGTGGCCCACAACACCATTTCATGTGCCCCCCACTGCCTCCACCACACCAAGAAATGCCATGTGGTGGAGGAAGGGCAAAATGGCCGTCTGGCCCCTGAAGCTGTCTGAGGGAGTGTGACCCGGCCCCCAGCTTTAAAAGGTTGAGAACTCCTGGTTTAGAATCTTACTTTTTTGTAAGTCTAGCAGTGAAGGTAGATACCCAGTGTGGTGTACTAAATAGAGTGACAAATTAGGACCCAAAAAGCTTGAGTTCAAAGCCCTACTGAGCCACAGAAATTTAGTGGGAATGTAGAACTGATAAATCCATTGCTTACATATCTCACTTATTTTGAAAGCCATCTTAGGAGTGTTATAAGGCAGTTCCAACTTGACAACACATAACAACAATAGCAAGTGAAGACAGACTATGGAGAAAACTGCCATTTCTCTCTTCCCCCTTTCTAACTAGCTATAAACAATGAGTAGTTAAAACCGTAGTGTTTATGTGAACAAAATGAATGTCTCTGTCACATCATATGGAGGAATGAATAGTGGAGTTGTGTAAAAGTAGCAGAACAAGGTGGACAAGAGTGAGAGAAAGCAACTTTATTAATAGAAGTTGCAGTTTCCCCAGTGGCATAGTGGTTAAGATGCTGAGCTGAAGACTGGAAGTTCGGGTTTCGATACTCAAGAGCTGCACTTGGGGACATGAAAGGAGCCTCATTCGGGCGTCCCTAAAAATCCTTTCAACCCAGAGTAATCTCTGACACGAAATTATTATTATCACAGAAGGTAACAGTAGAAAGAATGTCAGTAGGAAACCTCCATAAGACAAACAGAAGGAACATGGCATTTCTGCACATTGTTCTATGAACCTATGTTATGTTTTCTTCTTTGATTTGACCTTCCATTCTTTTATATGAAACATGCTACAGTATTTGTTTCCTTCAAGAGACTGTGCTATCATAGACACATGCTGAATGAATACTTTCTTACCACTTCTATAATTTATTCTCTGCCGTTTACTGCCCCCCACATCTCCATTTTTAGGAAGCACTTTTTAGAAGAGTAACCATAGCTCACTCACAGAACACATGCTTTGCTTGCAGAGGTTCCCCAGTTCAGTGTGTGGCATCTCCATCTTTAAAAGGATTAGGTAGCAGGTTATGGGAAAGATCTCTGTCTGAAAGGCTAGAGTGCTGGTGCCATTCAGAAAAAACACTGGGCTGTGCAGACTAATAGTGTTACCTGGTATATGCAGCTTCTTACATTCTTATAAGTCTGTAGAGAGAGTTTATAATACTTCAAGAATGTTATTACATGAGTGCAAAATGTTAAGAAGATAAAGCAAAGAAAGCTTCCTAAATGAAGTAGCATCAGATGAGTGGAGAAAATAATAATATAGATAGATAGATTGTTGAATGCAATTTAATTAAAATTCTACTATAATTCCCTATAATTAAAAATACACTACACTGAATTTTATTTTTTATCCACTCAAGTCTATGTATTTTCTCATCTCTGTATGAATCCCAGTATACTTGGGGTATAAAAATGCCCATGTCCAAAGATGCTTATGTGTACAGAATCAAGTGAAAGATCCACAGGAAGAAATGTTGATTTCTTTCAAAATCTTGCTAACAACTAGATTGTTTCACTTATACTTTGCTACAATTGGGCTCACAAAACAAACAATAGCAGCATGGGGCATTAACATTGTATATTCTCAAAGAACAAGAGGACTTTAAGCACATTCAGGCTTCCCTGGGTGATTACAATGCCCCATTGCTGATCCTTCCACTCCAGAAGCAACTTTGGATTGCTTCTGATATGGACAAATGAAGAAGAATACTGTACTGGTTGGGACAGGAGGGCAGCTCATTTGCAAAAAAAATATATCAATCAATCAGATTTGTTGAGATATCTTTTTTCTCATATTGGTTTGAGTGCTTTTGTTTGTAGAACAAAACTGTTATATATCAAGTGGTTGAAATTTAAGAGTATTGTTTATATTTATGCAACTTGAAGTTATAGAATGCCTACGTTATAGTCCTGTACAGTTTTTGGAATAAAACATGACTGGCTAAGATTCCAATCCTGTAAATGATACCTTAAGAGTAAGTCTCACCTAACTTTGTGAATTTATTTGAACAGGACTGCACAGTAGATTTTCTCCCTGTCTTCCATTCACTCATCTGCTTGTCTCTTTTAATATTAAAGTAGATTAAATAAGTTGCTAATATAATATATATGGAACTGTTTGAGTACTCTTAAGCACCAAATGCATTTTGCAACTCCTATCAGCCTCAGTCCACATAATCAGTGGCAAGAGTTTTAGGAAGGCTGGACTTTGCTAAATGTCATATGGTTCTCTTTCTCGATATATCCCTCAACTCAATTTTTTAAAACTGTACTCTTAGAAAGAGCTAGTGTTTTGTTGTCATGAAGAAACTCAGAAGTCTAATGTCTGGTCTGGTTGGAGCTTATGCAAAACAAGAATCTAGAAATGTGCTTAAATTGTAAAGGAGAGAGGACTGAAAGAAATTTTAGCAGTTTAACTGACAGTTTATTACGTTGAAACTTCTTATTATTTTGTATGTTTTTAAGTTTATTTTGGGTTTATACATTCTATTTATTACTTTTGAAAATAGTAGCCACATTTTATTATTCCACTACAAGCCATTGCTGGGACACATAGTCAGGGTTGTGTCACCAAAATAACAGATTGCATGGGTTTTACTCAAAATATTTTTTTTAAAAAATGTTTTTAAGGGAGTGTAAATTCAACACGTAGCTATAGCAATAGGAACAGTAGAAAGAAAGACTGGCTGTTTGCCTAATTTTAGGATTAACCTAGGGGAAGGTATTTTTTATTACAAGCGAAATGGTTATGTTTAATTTAGTAAAGGAGTTTGAAAATGGTTACCATTTTGGTGGTGGCATGTTCCAGAAGGAGGAAAAAGGGATGAGTGGCACATAGGGCATTTCATACATAAACAGATGACCTCTTTGTCATAAACAGAGCATTCCAGTATGGTTGTTTTCAACTGAGGAGTACAGTAGATTAGGTATCACCTGTTATTTTTGTCATAATGTATTTATTTCACAGTAAACATATAGCAAACATATATAATTGAAGGCAGTATCAGAGTGTGACCTCCATAATCTGAAAGTAAAATTTTCATCACTGAATACATCTTCTTTACTTTCTCTTCTTTACACACTTCGGGTGTTGAGGGAGATACAGTACAAGATTCTTGTTTCTTGCACGTCTACTGGCTTTCATTGGTGTTATTTGGTGTTTGCTGTAATATGTCTTTGATGTTATCCCACCATCTTCCTCTGGATATGTGTCTTGTCCTCCTTGTCCTTCTCCTCTCTTTGTATATGCCTTGTATGATATGGACTGAAGACATTACAATTTCAAACAGAACAATACTGTAGATGCCAACCAATAAGTTTATTTGAATGAGATATATCGCAACAAACACTATTAACTAGTATGTACTATACAGTGGTACCTCACTTAAAGAGCATAATGCGTTCCACGGGATTGCTCTTTAAGCGAAACACCATTGTAAATGGCCAATTGTGACTTCTGGTGGGGGGGGATTTCGAACCCCGATTTAGTTGTTAAGTGAGTTTTTGGTTGGTTTTAGTTGTTAAGCGAGGCGACCATTCAGAGAAAATTCTGCACTCTTTATGCGAGGTTTTACTGTAATTTCATTTTTAGTTTGCATAGTTGCTACATGATGTCAATTCGTCTCCAGCGTATGAAGAATTTCTAAAATATCCTGTCCTCAACAGCCCTACTCTGCTCTTTTAAACCTAAATCTGCATCCATATTATATTTATTCTTCCTCTGTTATATTAGAAATGCCTGTACTCCTAAAGTCTTAGTTTAAATAAATCTTTAAACAACAATTCTTAAGATTTGGCTTTTAAGCCAATAAGAAATTAATGTAGCAAATCTGAGAAGAAGTGAACGCTAAGGCAGGAGTTCTTGACATCTAGAATGTCTCAATTCTATGTGAAGATACTGTACATGACTACTTCTTAGGTTACCTTGCTGATATTTACTTTCGTTAAGTTGCTTGAAAGCCTTTTCTTTGTCCTTTAAGCAGCATTCCCTTCTAAGTGTAGAACGAACAATACTCTACAGAGCCATGAAATCTCTCTGGAAAACCTTTAATCCTATTTTTCCTGTTTTCATTTAAATTGGCCACTTAAATAGTTGTTCATAATAACTGCATCACTTTAGTTGACCCTTGTCATACAGCTTTTTGAAGCTTCTCTGACAGAAGTGGTAATGAAGTTTGTTTTCATTTAAAACAATCTAATTGAGATTCAACTCATTATATTTCCCCCGGGACTACTAAAGGAACATGAATTATAGCAGTTATATGCTAAACTGAGCTGAAGTTTTATCATTAGAGTCTGGTTCACTGGATATTTTCTAATATTTGTTCATGTTGCTGTTTCACTCAGTCAGTAAAAAACCAAAACCTACCGGCACAATTTATGTATGTAAATATTAGCTAAGTACCCATATGTTTTCTTAAAGTTTTGTGTGTATACAGTTGGCTGTAATATCCATTCATACATTTAAGAAGAAAACCACTTCAAATCATTTAGTATTCTGTTCATACTAATTGAGTTTTCTTACTTCTTCATCTACTCAGAGTAATGCAACATAAATCAACTGTGGTCTGTGTCACAAAGTCATGGAGAACTTCCTCTTTGGGACTTATTGTATTGTTCTTTGGCCTGAACATGGCAATTCATAGATAGTTTTTCTTATAACAGATTTGCAATGTTTACTATCCCTAATCCAAATTGAAATGAATTTTAAAATATTTAATAACACAATTTTAATATTGAATTATAGTATTTAATTATATAATTGTGTAATACTTTAATATTTTAATATTATATAGTTATTATCATCTATTATTTAAATATATTATTAATTTACATTTCTTATATTTATTCAACTTCCCCAATAGATGGCACTGCTGTGAATGAAATTACTGCATAAGATAATCAAACTTCTAGTTTAAATAGAAGTTTGAAAATAATTTTTAAAGGTATACTTGATCCATTTTTCCTTGTGTTTTAAATATATCTAGTAAGATGTTCAAAGAGGGGGGAATGCTTTTACTGTATATTACATTTTGTTTCAGCATAAGTGGCGATGATTTTCACACTTAAGACCTGAACAATAGTGATTGATCACAGGAAATGGAACATAATAATAATAATATAAGCACAGGAAATAGAGGGGTTGCTTTTATTAGTGATGTGTGCCCTCCACTTTGGGCGATGCCCCAGGTGGGTCCACTGCCGGTGGGTCTGCACTCACCTGTGGCCCCTTCTGGAAGGGAACAGCCAAGCACATGGCATTCACCCAAACCAAGCTGGGGGATCAGACACTGTGATCCCCGGCTTGCTTTGGGGAAAACCAGGTGGGCACCAAAGGGATCTTTCCTCCAGGCCCTTCCGGAGCCTGTGGACCTGGCCACAGGGCAGCGGCAGTGGCAGAAACAGCCACGGGCTCATAGTAAAAAAAATGCCGCCATGGCTGTTTCTGCCGCTGTTGTGGTCCTCACCATTCTGCAAAGCCCAGAGCCTTTGCTGTGATCGAAAAAGTCCGGGGGACTTTTTCAATCGCAGCAAAGGCTCTGGGCTTCACAGAATGGCGGGGACCGAAGGGATATTTCCTCCCAACCGTTCCAGAGCCTGCAGACTCGGCGGACAGGGAAGCACAGAAACAGCCATGGGGGAATTGTAAAAAATGCCCCTGTGGCTGTTTCTGCCGCTGTTGCTAGCCTGTCTGCCAGGTCTGCAGGCTCCGGAAGGGTCTGGAGGAAAGATCCCTTCGGTCCTCACAATTCTGCAAAGCCCAGAGACTTTGCTGCGATCGAAAAAGTCCAGGTGACTTCTTTGATTGCAGCAAAGGCTCTGGGCTTTTCAGAATGGCGGGGACTGAAGGGACCTTTCCTTCCAACCCTTCTGGAGCCTGCGGACCCGGTGGACAGGGCAGAGGAATAAACAACCATGGGGCATCGTAAAAAAATCCCCCTGTGGCTGATTCTGCCGCTGTTGCTGGCCCGTCCACCAGGTCCGCAGGCTCCGGAAGGGTCTGGAGGAAAGATCCCTTTGGTCCTCGCCATTCTGTGAAGCCCAGAGACTTTGCTGCGATCGAAAAAGTCTGGGGGACTTTTGATCATAACAAAGGCTCTGTGCTTCTCAGAATGGCAGGGACTGAAGGGGTCTGCAGATCCAGCGGACAGGGCAGCGGCAGCAGCAGAAACAACTACAGGGGCATAATAAAAAATGCCCCTGTCGCTATTTCTTCTGCTGTTGCTGGCCCATCCGCCTGGTCCGCAGGCTCTGTAAGGGTTGGCAGATGTACCCGCTGCCCCTCCTGTAAGGGAATGGGCCACACGCTTGGCCGCTTCCCTTCCAGAAGGGGCCACAGGTGGGTCTGCACTCACCCATGGCACCTTCTAGAAGGGGACGGGCCACATGCTTGGCCGCTTCCCTTCCAGAAGGGGCGTGGGTGGGTTTGCATTCACCCCTTTTGGAAGGGAACGGGCCTCACGCTTGGCTATTTCCTTTCCAGAAGGAAGCGCGGGTGGGTCTGCACTCACCCGCGGCCCCTTCTGGAAGGGAACGGGCACCTCGGAAGTCTCTGCCCCAAAGCCGGCAGGGCTGGGATCGGACGCTCTATCCCTGTTTCCTTTTCCGAAGAGGCAGGCAAGAGGCGATTCAAGCCCCAAAGCCAGCAGTGCTGCTCTCCACCTGGGAAGCGCCTTCCCAGGGGGAGACAAGCCTTGCGGGCTTTGGGGCTTGGATCTCTGGTGGTGTTCTTGCTGTTTCAAGCTAGCTGGAGGAGAGGCGGGGAAAAGAGAGCTGGCCACACCTGGGGCTTGCCTTTCCACAGCCCCAAAAGTGGTTCCCAACCTCCAGCCGACACCACCGATGCCAGTGCTTAGAGGCCCCACGGAACTTGCCCGGCGACCGGCCGGTGGAGGAGGCGGGGAGGAGAGAACTAGAAGCACCTGGGGCTTGCTTTTCCATGGACCCAAAAGCTGCTAGCCACCTCCACTGACACCGGACTTCTGAGCCTTTCCAGGGGCCTATTCCATCGCCCCCGGGATGGGGACTTCGCCGCCGCCTCTCCCTGGCCCCGTCATTGTCAAGGGCTTTGAGGCCAGCTGTTGCCATTTTGCTGGGGCCCCACCTTGGCGGGGATATAAGGACAGTGCAGCCCGACACTGCGGGACTCTGCTGCTGCCCCTCCGTTGCCTCACTGCCAACATTGACGTTGGTCCTGTGGGCATTGGCCGTGGGGGAGTGTCGACCAACTGGGCTCCCTGGCGGCGAAGACTTAAAAGTCAAACGCTGGCGCTGCCCGCCCGAGCCTTCTCCCCCGGTCCGGCATTGGCCACAGGGGAGTGAAGAGGAAGTGGACCTGGGCTCCGATATGTTCATTGAGCCTGGCTCTAGTTAAGGGCGTTATTTGTATTTTTATATTGTTACTGTTATTATTGCACCACTATTTGGTATTTGTGAATTTATTATTGCTGTATTATTATTATTGCTATATTGTTATTCTGATATTGATTGTCCTATCGTTGTTTTGATATTGTTGTTCTGCCACTTCAAGTTGCCTTCAGGCTGAGGGAAGTGGGGTATAATTAAACCGATGATGACGATGATGATGAAGAAGAAGCCTTGAAACAGCAAGGGCACTTCGGAGGTCTCTGCCCCAAAGCCGGCAGGGCTGCTCTCTCCCTGGGAAGGCGCTTCCCAGATGGAGAGCAGCCATGCCGGCTTTTGGACTTGGATCTCCTCTCGCCTGCCTCTTCGGAAAGGGAACCGGGGATAGAGCGTCCGAACCCCAGTCCCCTTTCCGAGGAGGCAGGCGAGAGGAGATCCAAGCCCCAAAACCGGCGGGGCTGCTTTCCTCCTAGGAAGCGCCTTCCCAGGGAGAGATAATCCCTGCCGACTTTGGATCTTGGCTCTATCTGCCTGCCTCTTTGGAAAGGGCAGCGGGGATTCCACGCATGGAATCCCTGCTGCCCTTTCCAAAGCGGCAGGTGGATCGCCCCCCTGTTCCCTTTCCTCTTAGCCTTGCGGGTTTGGGGGCTTGGATCGCTGGTGGTGCCCTGGCTGTTTCGAGCCAAGCCTCGAAACAGCGAGGGCACCTCGGAGGTCTCTTCCCCAAAGCTGGCAGGGCTGGTCTCCTCTTGGGAAGGCGCTCCCCAAGCGGAGACCAATCCTGCTGACTTTGGGGCTTTGATCGATCCACCTGCATCTTTGGAAAGGGCAGCGGGTATTCCACGCATAATATCCCCACTGCCCTTTCCAAAGAGGGAGGCAGATCGATCCCCAGTTCCCTTCGCTCTTTGGAAAGGGAACCGGACTGTTTTTTTAACGTTGTGCTATCAATGCATCACACAACGTTAAAAACCGGATAACGCTAAGACTTGTGGAAGCAAGTTTTAGTATTATCCGGGGTGTTACTGTATTTACATAATGTTTTAGATTTTAAAAATCTAACCATCTGGTTTTAGGAAGTGGAGTTGGTACACAAAAGCTGACATTAAAATATAGCAATTAGTTTTTAAGGCAACACAATATGTATTTTTTTCTTTTTGTTTGGGTTGTTTCTTGTCTGATATGAATAAAACACAATGAACTGTGTCTGTATATGGACTAGAAAACTTCCTATACTGAAACCCTGCTATACTGCTCAAAAGCTCTGCTATTCTCTGTTAAATTTGCACATATAGAATCTTCCCAAATTTAACCATATGTCTCTTTCCTCTAAATAATAAATAGCAGATTCTTTAAATAATAAGTTATTTCCCCTATATTTTCAAGTCCTTTCAGCAGAATAGTCACTTTTCTGCTTATGGATGTTTTGTGATTCTCAAAAACTGAGAATCTGTTTGTACTGAGCTAGATGTCTTTATCCTTGTATATTCAATATATCAAAGTGACTAAGTAACATTTTGATAGCATTATATTTGGTACTGTATTTATCAAGAGTGTTTAACATTTCCATAGCTGAACTGATATTTTAAAAATGTAATTTTGATGCATTTCCCACAGACTCAAAAGAAATAACCATTCTTCTCCTCTTTTGTGCATAATCTCAGTGCCACAATCACCCCACCATGAATTACCGTTTGAGTGCTGCCGAGTTACAGGATTTGCTCCCAATCTTCCAGTTAGGTCAACCAAAAAAATTAAGATATGATAGAGGGTCAGTAGGAGAAATTCATATCAAAACTACTCACCATGTCATTATGACAGCCAGCTGTAACAAATGCGATTCTGTTTTAACTTATGACAATTAATTGCTTAAAGTAATTTAATCTGACAGTAGCAGGATGTTGAAAGACTTGTGAAGATGTCATAAAAGCGACCTTTCTGCCCATGTGCGACCAAAAGCCATTTTTAACAAGGAGTCTCGAAAGAGTGCAACTTCTTTTGTACTTTGTTAATTAGTTATTGATTTGAAACAATGCACTACAATATATTGTCAGATTAGCTAGACACCAACAAGGTCACAGTGTGATAGTCTAGTCATGATAATCTTTCATTGCTCAGTCCTCAGAGCTAAATTGTTAATTATTATGGGGTATATACTGATGCTATTCTACTGAACAATTCGGATACTCTTCTCTTAAATTGTTTTTTTAAATTAAAAAAATTATTCCAAGATTTCATTCTGTGTCATTTTATTAGTTACTTTGAGTTTTTAGTCATAGTAATTCTTCTATTCTCATGCATGTTATGAATAATTTAAGTAAAAATGTTGTTATATGGTGTTCAGATGTGAATATCTGACATATTTTTAAAATATTTACTTTTTTATTATCGCTCCATGACCAGTTAGGCTGGTATGCATAGACAGACATTAAAGCCACTCTTTTAAAGGTGATGGCAAACATATAAAAGAGTGTGAACAATCAGCAAAATAATAAAAGAATTGTTTTTAATCTTTCAAGGAAGTGATTCAGAATTTTTAAAGTTCGTTTTGTTATTATATTGTGTTCCTGTTTTTCAGGATTTTTGTTTAGGACTTTTGCCTTGAGCTGTAAGGAAAAGATGATATACATTACAAGTAAATAAATACATCATAGGTGCAGTTAGTCAAGAGTGCTCATTTACTTAGATTAGGTAGGGACTGATTGGTTTTATTGCTATAATAGGATAATATAAGTCCACAGGCAGCACATGAGTTTGGTATAACTCTGGTGCTTACATTACTTTCACATTGTTTGTAATATATTGCTAACAAGACTATAGCCGTTTTCACCATGAATTTGTCAAATGCTATTTCAAAGCCACTGAAGGTGGTGGCTGTTGCTACCATCTGTGGTAGTGACTGCTATAATTCAAATGTATACTGTGGTGAAGAATTTCTTATGTGTCCTGATTCTGTTAGAAGAAATTTTCTCCTAAGCCACTTGCTCAATCCCATACATGATGTCATTGACATTGCTTTCTAGAGGAGGCTTTGCTGATTTAATGGATTATCCTTTTATAGAAATTCTCAATTTCAGGTGGGCAATAATTCTTTAGAAGTCCAGAGGCAGTTGATTTTGGTCTTCCATGGAATTCCTTGAAATTGTAGTTTGAAATAACACTTGATACTCGTTTTTTAAAGTTGTTTGGTCCTCCCCAGAAAAAAAAAACTTCATTCCCATGGTTGTTAGCAATAGAAAAGCAAAATATATAGAGTAACTCTCCAGATGGAGTTGTTGCCCTTTAGAAAAGAACTAAAAACCTGGCTGGCGGGCCAAGTTTGGGGTGCAGGTGGAGGGGTGGTTTCCGTTGGGTGGTTAATATAGGGGAGGATGCCTGCCCCACGGTTTCTTCGGTTCCTGCACCCCTCTCTTTTTAGGGGTGGGTTCTTATTGCTGGTTTTTATCTGTTTTATTTGTTTTTATCTGTTTTTACCCACTGTTGTGAACCGCCCGGAGTCGGCTTTGGCTGAGTGGGCGGTATAGAAATTTAACAATAAATAAATAAATAAAATAAAATAAAAAATTTGTAGCAGGCAAAATGAAAAAGAGTTATTGATAGGCATTTTAATTAATACGTTTTAATTTAGAAGCCATTTTTCTTTACATAACTAAGTTCACACTCAACTAAAATCACATAGTAATTGCTACTAAGACATATAGAGCAGGGGTGGCCAACCTTTTTGCGCCACAGGCCTGACCATGCCCCTGGAACAGCTGAGCGGGCCAGACTACACACCCCGGAAGTGGAAGTGGGCACATTTATGGCTGTTGTAAATGCGCCCACTTGTGCATTTATGTCAGACGCAGGCACATTTGTGCGTGCATGGGCGCATTTTATGGCTGATGTAAACAAGTCCATTTCCACTTCTGCGTGTGAGGGAGACAGTGATGGGCCATATGGAATGGCATTGCGGGCTGGGGCTGGCCTGTGGGCGATAGGTTGAGAACCCCTGTTATAGAGAATACTAGCAGAGGTGCCTGGCCCTTGGCTGGGCTAGCATGACTGTGTGAGTGGTGGAGTGGTTCCCGAGGCCTGTTTTGGGGGGGTGGCTTAAATGAGAAGAGAGGATTCACTTGAGGAAGCCTTGATGCTGGAGAAGGTTGAGGGCAAAAGAAGGGGGCGGCCAAAGATGAGATGGCTAGATGGTATTGTGGACATAATGGGCACAGGGCTGGATGGGCTGAGGAGGATGGTGCAGAATAGAGGTGCCTGGAGGTCAATGGTCCATAGGGTCACAAAGAGTCGGAATCGACTGTGTGACTGAAAAACAAAAAGGGCTGGGTGGGTGCTGGCGTGGGCTGGGCGGAATTGGCTGGGCTGAATTGGCTGGGCTGGGCGTCTTGGAAGGTTTTTTTGTTCAGGGTGGCGCGTCCCTTCCGAATCAGCGAGGTGGAGAGGGAAGCTGACAAACTGGTTTCCGTCGGGGTGGCACGTCCCCGGGTGGGAAGCAGCCTGCTTGTCACCTTCCCTCTTCACCTCCCTGTTCCTCCTCCTCTGGCGATGGTATGGGCCCGTCCCCTGGCGCGTTGACGTAGCTGCCGCTGGCCTGTCTCGCCAGGACTCTCGAGCCTTATGCTGTAGAGAAAGAAGGGAAGGAAGTAAGGGAGGGAGGGAAGGTAGGAAGGAAGGAAGGAGTGAGAGACAGAAAGGAAGGAGGGAAGGGGAAATGGAGGGAAGGAAGGAGGGACGGGGAGGAGGGAGGAAGAAGGGAGGGAAAGAAGGTGGGAGGAAAGGCAGGAATGAAGGGGGGGACAAAAGAAGGGAGGGAACGAAGGAGGCAAGGGAGGGAAAGAAGGGAAGTGAAAGAAAGAGAGTCACTTGTGCCGTCGCCGCCTCCGCCCTGGGTGTTGTCCCGTCCTCCAGCATGGTATCGTTGTCTTAGCGTCTGCGTGTTTTCCCAACCCGTCCCGGGCGTGCTGGCTCGGCAGTGGCAGCGGTTGGCATGGCGCACAAACCGAGGGGCGCATGTGCATTGGGGCTCACGCGCTGGGTGCACAGCCCCTTGACATTACTCATGCACATGCACAGGCGGTTGGTGTTGGTTTGTGCCTGCGCATGCTGGCTGTCCCACCTCCTCCATGCTTGGGTCCTCCTGCCTGATAGGCATATGCCCCACTCTCGGCCCCTGGACCCTCGCGGCACTGATCTTGGGAATAAAAGGTAGATGTGTGCAGAGCATTACGGAATAGGCTCCAGGGGTGTGGGTATGCATTCCGCACACGTACGGCCACATCCTTTCCTTATAGGTATAGATAATAAAACACATACTGTATTTTAAAAACATTTTAAAAATCCTGGGAACCACTGAAAAGGTTCTCTCCTGCATACTCAACAAGTGAGCTTTTGAGGTTAGTGGGACTGAGAGAAGGTTCTCCCCAGAAGATTTAAAAACCGAGGAGGCTCATAAGGGATGATACAGTCCTTCAGTATTGTATAGGCTTTATAAGTCATAACCAGCATGTTGAATTGGGCCCAGAAACAGACTAGTAGCCAGTGAATCTGTTTCAAAACACTCTTAAGAGTCAACCCCCACATAGAAATCAAGATGGGAAGTAACCAAATCGCTACCAGTAATGAAGGGGGTCTAAATAGCACTGTACATGTCAAAAAAGTGACTGTTCTTAGTTTTTTCATGGTCTTTCTGAGGCATTGTGTTGGGCAATAGCATAAAAATAAGTTTAACAGGAGAATCAGCAATGGGAAAGGTTTCTTTCAGCTGTATTTGCAACATCATGGCTGTAACAAAATGGATAATAGAGAAACTGAACTTTAACAGAAGTGGAGTGGAGCCAGGAATGAGATGTACAAACTTAATAAAAGATTTTGCTACTTCTATTGTTAAATATCATAATTCAGTTCTATTCCATGCAAAGTTGCTCTATTAATGTTTGACAGGATTTATATATAACCTATTGCAACATTATGTACAGTGTGTTGACATGTAGTGACATTTTGAAAGAATATACACTTAGAGCAATTTTGAAAGATTATGAAAATTTCATGTAAAATAAAACCTGCTTAGCTTCTAAAATTATCCTAGGGTGACCTTTAGCATATGGTTTGATAATAAAAGATGCTGGGTGTTGAGTATTAACCTTTGCTTCACCTATACTTTGCCAAAGTCCTTTCAGATTTTCACAAGGAAGAGTACTGTAACATTATTGTGTCCTAAATCAGATACAGAATCTGGTTCTTTTTGTTTTAATGATTATGAATCTATGGAGGAAGAACAAGTTTCCCCTCTACCATTTGATCTGCACAAATGGTAAGAGGCTGCTTCTAGCATTGTCTGTTTTAGGACAGAGATAGGCCTTATATTCAGCAGAGGGCTTGCACAAGTTGAGGACAGTTGCTGACTTGGGTATTGCATTCTATTCTTTACAAACCTAATGGGAAAAACATTCACAAGTGTATTCCTCGGTATATGTATAGGTCTGCTGCAGTCATTGGCTAAATTCCACATTGCAGCTGGTTCATGCCTTAGTTTTGCAATTTCAGGATACACACTGCTTGCATGCAATTTGTTGAAATTGCATGCACACTGAGAAGTCTTTAATCAGGAGCAATATAGTGATCCCTCACTAGGTGAGAGCCTTGTCAGGGTGCAAGGGCTTGAGCGGTCTAACTAGGCATTATTGCTCATCTCTTGTCAATGATGTTAAACCGGGACTAAAACTCACCAAAGTGTCCTCCATCAGATCCCTTGGGCAAGGTGAAAGCGGGAGGGCACACGTCATGGTCCACCTAGTCAGCGGGTGACATGATATCCAAATGGCTAAAAAAAAAAACCGCATGCAAGTGGGCTTGATTTCTCAAGTCCATTTACATGTATGGAATGTTGTCGCGGAGATGTCTACCAATGCACGGACTTCTCGCTGAATAACGACTCCAAGGTATCCAAGGTAATCTGGTGATATCGTTCCTGTTGCACAGGTGAACCCTTCCCAACAGGATTTCTGCCAGTACAGTTTACTCTTTATTAAGTGTATTTGACATAAACAAAACTTTGAAATTGTGACTTAGAAATTATGGCCAAATCTGTCCCAGTCAGAATATCTACATTCAACAAAAAGCATTTCTCTTACCTGACTTTAAGTTTTTAAATCTGACATCAGTCATTGCAGCTTTATTTATTTAAAATATTTTACCCTGCCTTTCTCTTATAAAAAGGACCCAAGGCAGCTTAAAGGTAAAGGTTTCCCTTGCTAGAAAGCCCGTCGTATCCAACTCTAAGGTTCAGCAAAGATGGGGCCACCTGACTTCCTGTGGAAAGGAGTTTCAAAATCAGTAACCCTATTTCTGCAACTCTCCCATTCCCCACCAAACGTTCTTGTGAGGGGACAGAGAGAAAGGCCTCGCCTGAAATTCTTAACACTCGGGCAGTCACATGTGGCCTTTTAGATAGCTTGGATTCATTTAGGGCTTTATAGGTTAAAACTATTAGAGACTGGCTTGTAAGTATTCAATACTGTTGGATTTAAAGATGGCTTCTCCAACAATGGTTTTACTACTCTTTTAAGCATGCATGAATCCTACCCTACTGCAAAGAGGCCTTCATCACTCCTATCTGGCCAGTTCCTCTCCAGAAGCTTTTATAAGCCAGGAAGGGTAAGAGTTTAAGAGACATGTGGTAGCCATACCCATCAAGCGCAGCTCCTGGAAATATGGGAACTGCTCCGGCCCAGGTGCGCATGTACTGCAACAACTCATCTGCGCATACATAGAACCCCTGTGCACACAAGCAGAGCCCATTTGCGATGGGTGTGTGTGTGCAGTAACCCCTTTCCCCGCCATTCAAATACGGGATGGTGGTGGGAAAGGGGGGAGGAACAAGCGGAGAAATACGGGGAATCCCAGCCAATTCGGGATACTTGACAGGTATGTAGCTTTGACCTTTCCAAGGGTCCTGACCACATCATCAGGCTGCAAAAACTGAAACATATTAATGCTGAACAAGAGAAACCAAAGTTACATCTGTACTGGATTATTTTCAATTTTCTTTACTTGATTCTGTTGATGTCTTTGCTTTTGGCTGTTGTGTCTTCTGTGATTCATTTGCTGCTACTCTTGCCTCTCTTTTCTGCCCTGTTCTGAATTTAATGATCAACATTAGCAGACACTGTTCTGTCTGGCATTCTGTTTTAGAAAATGACGATTCACACTCATATGGTGATCGTGATAGTCATGTATTTTTGCCTCAAGTATCTGCTGACTTGATTAGAGTATCATAAGGTTCATGTGGCTGATAATCTTAGGTAGACCTACCCTCCATTAATTTGTCTTTCATCTTCTGTGGGCATTTTTGGTAGTGTCTGAAATTATTCCTCACTAAATTGTAGATACAGTAGTACCTCATGCAACAATTTTAATCCGTTCCACAGGGCTCGTTGTACGAAACAATTGCTATACAATACATGCATCATATAGCGATTTTCCCTATGGGATGCATCGTACAATGAAATTTTTTGCTAAGTGGTTTTTCCCATTGAAAAATGGTTGTACGATTTTTTCCATAGGGAAAATTGTTATGCAGGACACCATTCCCCCCAAAAAAACAACAACAACAAAATAAAACCTAATTGTTATGCGATTTTGTTGCTATACGGGGCAATTGTTGTATGAGGTTCCACTGTATCTGTTCATGGATAAAAATCCTGCATTCTGCTCACATGTGATATCAACTCATCAGGACACTCTTAAATTCCCTTTATTCTTCCTTGCCTTATGCACAGTCCCCTTGTTCCAATGTCCTGTATTTCAAGGATTTTTACTGTATAGTTTTGGCCTGTGGATATTGGGCCCATGGATATGGGGTACAGGGTACAACCTGTGTTATGTATATCACTTGTAATCCAACAAGGATTTATATCCATGACAGCAGACAAAAGACCTGTGAATGTACCTATATTCACTTCAAGACGAAAAAGAAACCCACAGCCATTATTTTCTGCTGTTGTTTCCTTTAATTTTGTTACTAAAATCTTAACCTTTCTATTTCATGATATTTTTAATATACACCATTTTCATTTTGCTAGGCAGCAGAATGCAATATAAGTTTCAAGATACAGAAATATTTAGGAATTGCAAAATATTTTGACATGCTTTTTTTAGAACATTAAAATACACTTCATGATAATTTGCGATTTATATGATGAATCTATTGTTCACCTCATAGAACTTTAGACATTTCCCCCCTCTTCCTCACCACCATTCAGCCTTCTTGGGGTGTTTGAACTAATTTTGGGAGAACATCAACACTACAGTGGGATTGGGTTAACCCTACCTAGTTCTGCAAGGATATACATTTCTGCCACTAGATTTTGCCCTATGTTGTTGTTTTCCTTCAGTTGCACAGTTGAGTCTGATCCTTCTCAATCCCATGGACCACATCACACCAGCCTTCTCTGTCATCCACCATCCTTTGGAGTCCACTTAGATCCATCCCCACTGTGTCAGCAATACTAGCTGGCCATCTCATCCTCTGCCTCCCTCTTCTACTTTTGCCCCCAATCTTTCTCAGCATTGGGGCCTTCTCCAGTGAATCTTCTGATTTTGTGACCAAAGTACTGTATTTGAGATTCAGCTTAAGTATCTGTCCTTCCAAGGACCAATCAAGGTTGATTTTCTTTAGGATTTACTGATTCAATCTCCTTGTAGTCCAGGGTACTCTCAAAAGAAAGGGGACTCTCAAATGTCTTCTCCAGCATTACAGTTAGAAAGCATCTATTCTTATGATCTAGCTCTCACAGCCATACATTACTACTGGGAACACCATTGCTTTAACTGCTTGGACTTTTGTTGTCAGGGTGATGTCTCTACTTTGTATTATGCTGCTTAGGTTTGTCATAGCTTGCCTCCCAAGGAGTAAGTGTCTTTTTATTTTGTAGCTGCAGTCATTGTCTGCAGTCATCTTGGATCCTAAGAAAATAAAGTCTATCAGTACTTCCATTTCTTTGCCAGGGAATACTGAGTTTGTATTTTTTGTGTCAAGTTTCAAGGCAATTTTATGCTGTCGTCTTTCACCCTCATCAAGAGAGTCTTTAAAGCTTCTTCACCTTCTACTATTAGGGTGTTATCATCTGTATCTCAGCTTCTTGCTGCAATCTTAATTCCAGTTTGTGATTCCTCCAGCCGTGCATTATGCATGATTTGCACTATGACATATATTTAAACTTTCCATTCTTTCAGAAATGAATATTAAAAGGGGATACAGAGGAGGTAAATGTTTTCTGCCCCCTACATAACATTTATTAACATATGTACATGTAGCTAAGTAAACTTTTATTGAGAAAGGATGAAAAATTGTTGGAAGATTGCATTTCATTGCATGTTGTTGACACTGAACAATCTAATGTATGAAGGATATTGTTTTAACACATGGCATGGCTTTACATACAGTATATAGAAGAGAAAATGAATACTTAAATACAAGGTACATACATGAACTGGTTTTCTGAAAGGCAACACATGTAACAGGTTCAACTGTTTGCAGCTGAAGGAGTTCATTTATGTGAATGTGAACTAGTCAGAATAATCTTCAGTTTTATATTTTGAAATTTATCAAAATAGTGAAAGCATTGCAGGATTTCTTAACTTCTCAGCAACAGGGTGATAGAACAAAACAAACAAACAAACAAACAAAACCCGCCAAACCCACCTCTGTATAATTTGGCATCAAAACAGGAAATATGTGAACCTGTCACTGTAAGCAGTCTCAAAGGGCAGACTGCTTTGCTGGAGTTAATTAACCTTAGGAAATAATTACACAAATATGCAAATGTTGTTTAGATAATTCCATGTGTTATCAGCTCAGGTAGTCCATCATAACTGTAGACCCTGCAGTGGCTAGGTATTAGTATCTGGTGTCGTTGATAAGGCTTTGGCTTCTGCCTGCCTTCAGCTTGGTATTTAAGAATTAATGATGGCAATATTCCATTTGTGGCTTTAACCTGCCTTGTGAAAGCTCTAGGAAACACTGTATGTACTGTATGCATACTGCTTATCTGTGTATACGAATGTCTTGAATCATTAAAATGTTATGCGCTTTGCTTGTCTTACTGTCAAATGATACTGCATTTTTAGATAGACAAGAAGAATATTTTATTTGTTAAGTTTCAAAGATACGTGCTAAAAATGTATATTTAAAAATTATTTGATATAATACAGAATATTTTACTTGCTCCTTGTAGAGGTTCCATTTTTCTTCACTACCCTGTACAAATCTATTTTTTACTTCAACTTGGACCAGAAATTTATTTGAATTGTTCTCAAGATATTGGATATGAACAATTGGAATCAGCTGCAGCATAGATTCCCATTCAATTTTCTGAGTTATGCATACCATATGTTAGTAGGAGAAAATTTCCCATGATCCATATTATTTTATGTTTGGAATGTCATGGCCTTCTTTATTAATCTCTTCTGACTTTAGTGTCATATTATTGGTAGACCTGTCCCATACAACAATTTTACATTGTTATACAATAAATTTGTATTTTCTTCTTGAATCAGTGACCTGAGTGGTGGAAAAATATTTCCTTAAGAGTGAGGATTTCCCTTCAATCCTCAAGGTGAATCAAGGAGTTCTGAATATATAGTCACTTCTGAGATGATACTTTTTTGGATCTCATATCAGAAATCATTTTGTATGTTCTTCTTTGAAAATGGGTGAAGTTCTCCAGCTGAGATTCATGCTTGAAATGTAAAATGGTATTTTGAATAAGCCTACTGTTTTTTATTCAGAAAGCTTGACCTTCACTTTCACATTACATTGTGTTCTGTATCTTCCCTGATCCTTTGAAAATGAGTCATGGGAATAAGCAGATTTCATACCTGAACCACAGCATGGTGTCTGTAACAAAGACCCAAGGTTTCACTTGGTATGGGAGTCACCAATAGATGTGGTGCCTTAACTGCTGTATTTCCACCTCTGTTGAAAATGGTTGTCATTTTTAATCTGTCTTCAAAGATATAAAGCTTTCCAAAGGATGCACAAGCTACATCAAAATACAGTATTAATATTATCACATGGTTATACAAAAATACAAATCATTAGCAATGTTCACACAGGGAGTTAAGGTTTTCTTTACGTGTCTCACATACCGTCCAGTATCTCAGTGTTTTTTAGAGTTGCTATGTAACAAGGACTGTAATTGGATGGAATGTTTTATAGTCTGATTAAATCAGGACATTCTTTGTATTTAACCAGTAATATTTTAGTAACAATGCTGGCTATTTTCTGATTTTGTAGTTAAAAATCTATAAAATTTGGCAGGGGAGAGAATACAAGCCTGAAGTGCATCTGTTATGCAGTGGCAACTAGCTACTTGCAGGGCATCTTCACAAAGAGAGACATGTATGATGTAGTCCAGAATCTATTGGACTGGGGCATGTTGGGACACCCAAGTGCAAGTCCTCACTGAGACACTTATTGAGAGTTTCATGTTGGTCTCTGTCTCTCAGCCTGACTTATCACAGGGATGTTGTGAGCATTACGGGGACAAGGAAAGCCCAGTATGCTGCTTTGAGCTTGCTGGAGGGAAATGGTTATAATAAATGATAGAATAATAGTAGTAATTTGGCCCTGGTACTAGGTGGCTGGTTTGTTGTGGGGTGGAAGAATCTTTGGACCTGCATAGCTTTGGTTGCTTTACAAGTAGAAAATATTTTACTTTGCTCCTTATCACCCCTTCAGGAACATTTTATTCCAAAGAAGTGAAATGGAAAGTTTTTGCTTAGGCTTTGTTAGGCTTTCTGCTGAGGCTATGAAATGATAAATAATAATGCAAATTTAATCGTGATCTAATCAAGACATGTTTTGTTGTTAGATTTATTAACATTGCAGCCCAAATTTATGTGTTAGGAATCTCACGTTCTATGGTAAATATATTTGCTTGATACGTGTGCTTTCTCTGCTCTTTAAGAGCAGTTACAAGATTATTATACGTTGTGTCACTGAATGTTATATATTTTAGAAGTGATTGAATAATTTTTATTGCCTTTTTCTTCAATAATTCAAACTTCTTTCATCTTCTAAATAATCTTCCATTGTGTTTCTAGCTCACTGATTGACAAATGCTCAGTAGCAGATATGCTTGATGATTTTAATACTTATTAACATATAGTAAAGATATACTAATTCTTCCTTCTCCTAGTAAGAAAACTAAAATAAACGTAAAAACTAAGGTGAATGCTGTTTAAATTCATCAGTGTACTAAATGGCTTGTTATATTCTATTCATACTGTATATTTCTGAGACTAGGGTTTTGATATTTTGCAATTTTTATTTTAAGAACAGGTTCATTAGATTAGAAAAACAAGAAAAAAAGTTGTAGAGTTACACCTGCTTCATTCTCAGCCATAAATTAAAACTGCTAGACTGTTGTTCCAAGTTGCATTATCACTCGTTTGTGTCACAAATAAGATTTCTCTCATCTATATCTCTAAAGCAAAGAGGTATGTTAGTATGTCCACATGCACGTGGCCCATCTGTGCCCCACCCCCCTACCAGCTTCCCTGGACCTACCTTGCACCCCCCTCCTTCAAAAGAGGGGGGTCTGGAAGCCCGGAGTTGGGCACCTGCCCCACCAGAGAGATCCGCAAAAATCTCCCACATCACAACTGGGTGACAACAACAAAGGGAGGGAGTGCTTGTGTGCAACAGCACACAAGCATCACCACCAAGCGACTGACCGGTGGCACAAGGCCGCTGGAGGCAGCCGCTGCTGTGCACAATTGCCATCCCTGACCAGGGACGCAAGGCCGCCAGAGGCAGTCGCCGTGCCCCTCCAGAAGCTGCCACATGCCCAGCCGCCACTGCGTCACCGCAAAAACAATACCTACTCAGCACTGCCACCCGAGGCAACCTCTGCCTCAGCCCCACCACCCGAGCAATCCTCCGCCTTGCCATGACTGGGGATGCAAGGCCACTGGAGGTGGCCGCCACATCCCCTGCCACCCAGCCTCGCCCTTGCCGCCTCAAGATGTGCCCGGGCAAGGTGGCCTCCACCCCGGTGCCCAAGCAAACCTCCACCACGCCATTATCGGGGGCACCAGAGGTAGCTGCCGTGCCCCCAACCAATGCTGCCGCCCAGCCAACAACCAGCACTACGATGCAAGGCCCCCTCGGTAAGTTTGCCACAGAACAAGACCAAAATGGGCCCCACACATCCTTGGGGTGAAGCCCAGGCAGAAATACTAGTTACTACTAAGCATGCCATCACTGGATTTCAGAGGTCTTATCAGAGGAAGACCAAATACAGGATGTATTGTCTTTCTAAAGGAAACTACAGGTTTGAATTTGCAAGTACTGAGCAGGGTTGTTGAGGACAGGACTTTTAGGAGATTGCTCATTCATAGGGGCACTGTACGTTGGAGGTGACTTCATGGCACATAACAACAACAAGTTTAGTTTTAAGGTTTTAAATGTTTTAAACCATTTAATGCACTTGTTTTTATTGTGTAGTTTATTGTAGTTTTAATTTTACTTGTTTTAACATTCAACTTTCTTGAGTTTCTTCATTGGGAGAAAGGTAGCCTATAAATAAAAGTGACAGTCAAATGAAACTGTTCCTAAAGAAACTAACAGGTAGTATCCTACAATAATAATAATAATAATAATAATAATAATAATAATAATAATAATAATAATAATAATAATAATAATGTGGCAGAAATTATTCTGGGTTGAAAGGATTTTGCTGGAGAAACTCTGCTCAAAGGACTCCCGAATGAGGCTCCTTCAAGGTACCCAAGATCTTTTCCCACTGAAGTAGTCCCTATTTATCTAATTGCAATTCTTGCTTTCAAACTGCCAGATTGACAGGAGCTGGGACAGAGATGGGCACTCAAACCATCATGCAGTACCTCGGTCTCGAACTGCTGGCTTGCTGGCCTTCCAGCAAACAAGGTGAGCTTCTTAACCACTGAGCCAGCTCAGCCCTTACCAATAAAATAAAATAGATAACATTATAAAACAAACAACAACCAAATATAATTAAAAGTTCTTAAAAGCAGAGGAATACTGAGATTTCCATACAATCAAACAGCTGCAGAATGGAGGAGATAGCTTTTTATTGGGTCACTCAAAAAATAAATGATAAAACATTGCAAGCTTTCGTAACTCACAGGTCACTTCTTCAGGCAAATGTACGTGGCATGGTATAAAAGCCAGACTGGTTAGCTTAGATCAGGGGCGCCCAAACTATGGCCCACAGCCCAATCAGACCCCTGCATATCATTAATGCGGCCTGTGGTGAGCCCCCAGGGTCACCATGAACCGCCCCTCACCTGCCCCACCGCCTGGCATCACCAGCGGTGATGGTGGAGGCAGTGACCGCGCTTTGTCCAGGCTGCTCTGAGCAGCCTCTTGCTTGGTCCCATCCCCTCAGCAGCCTTTGCTAAAGCCAATTGCTGCTTCAGGGAAATTTTCGGAGCCTCCTGTGTTTCAAAATTCGCAGCGCTAAGAGAGGCTCCTGGCATGCTCAGGATGATGTCACCGCAGCGCGCCAGGTTTACCCTTCCAGCGCCACGAATTTTGAAACAGGAGGCTCCAAAAATGTCCTCGAAGCAGCAATCGGCTTTAGTAAAGGCTGCTGAGGGGATGGGACCGAGCAAAAGGCTGCTCGGAGCAGCCCGGACAAAGCATGGTTGCTGAAGCAGTGGGAGCAACCCGCCTCCAGCCGTCACAGCTGTGTGTCGGGGGCAGGACCGGCCCGCTAAAAAATAGTTTGGACACCACTGGCTTAGATGTTGAATGGGAGAAAGACAGCAGGCTGTATCTTTTTAAATCCAAAGTTAAGAAGCCAGGAGCCTACACATTTACTTCCCCAGGTGACACTTGAATGGTAACAGAAATGGGCTCCATCTTTTCCAGTTCAAAACAGATACTTCACAGCTTGTTCAGCTATATGCTTTACAGTGTGTTATAAATATTAGTGATATCATGCATACAAAGTATTTTGAGCTTTTCACTTTTCACTTTTTGATTATGTTGATAGGTGAGAGATAGGAAAAAAAAATCTTTTTAACAGTTTAAGAATCCACTTCTGCCTTTACCACTTGTGATCAACAAAGCAGTTTCAAAATGCACCAGGCAAGTTCTTTGACATAAACTTATAGGTTGGTACTTCTTAGTGTTGCTCTTCCATCTTGATAACGTGACTCTTTACAGTGAAATAGAATTAAAATGAAGTATAAATATACTTCGCTGGCTAGAATGCTTACTTCAGGATTCTCTACCAAATACTGTAGAGCGTTTACCAGTATCTTTTAAAACTTTTTGCCAGAACCAATGAGAGTTATCTTACAAACTTAGTACTCTTGTCCAGACAGATGCTTAAAAATGAAGCAAAAATGTTCTGCTGTTAAAACCTGGAGGTAAAATAGGAATGGGATAAAAATAATCCTGATTTTCTGTGGCCATTGAGATTAACATCAATTTAGACTAAACTATGTGAAGTGGGATGGGCCATGCACAACAGAGTGAGCTCCCATCATCTGTCCCACCTCCTGCCAAATTAGCAGTTTGAAAGCAAGAAATTGCAAGTAGATAAATAGGTACTGCTTCAGCGGGAAAGTTAACAGTATTCCATGCACTCTAGCATCTAGTCATGCCTGCCACAGGACCACAGAAATGTCTGCAGATGTAGACAGCGCTGGAGATGAGCACTGCCCCCTATAGTTGTACACGACTGGTTTTTGAGCAAGGGAGACCTTTACCTTTACTATGTGAAGTGGCCCACAATATATGTACCATTGCTGCTGCTCCCTCTGTTTGGCGCCATCACGGCCCCATTATTGTTCTTCACAGAATCTCCAATTAGTACTCCAACAAAACTAGTTAGTCCACTGATGTATTAGTTGAGGGATAAAAATAGGTCCAATAGCATGCAAGGTAGTAGTTTTTATACACTTGGGTGACTCCCCTGGTCTGTTGCAAAATTCTTCCTTTATAAGAGCGTTAAAATGCTAAATGTAATCAAGCATAATTTTATATTCTAAAAGGAAAATTCAAAAGTTGGAATGTCGAGGTAATTGACCAATTCAATACCATCTTATTCTGAGGAGTTATTGGGGGCGGGGATACATGCAAGAAAATATTGAGCATTTTTTCTTCTTAATTCTATACAGAAAGGTTTCAGAAGTGAGGAGAAAGGAAAAGGGTGATTTTCTTCCTTTTTCACTCTTTAAAAACCTACCAAAACAAAATAAATAATCCCGGTTCACTATAAACATGGGCTCATTGATGTTGTTGTAGGTAGGGAGAGAGAATGGTTCTGGTCTGCTTTGTGAGAAGACTATGAGTATATATGCAGTCCCCAGTAGAGTTGTTTTTGGAGAGTTAGGATGTTCAAATTAGATAAGTCCAAAATTTTCAAATATGTAGGGAGTCTTTTAGGTACTGATCCAAGGGCTCAGATCACTATGAGAACAACCACATATTTCTTCTGCCATAGACGTTCGACTTCAATTTGCAAATCACGATATTTTGTTATTTTATCCAGTTGTTTGTCTTCAATTCGTGCATCCCCTGGTATAACAATGTCAATAAACCAAACCTTCTTGCTTTCCACAACAGTTATTGCAGGTGTGTTGTGAGGCAGATGTCTATCTGTTTGAATTTTAAAGTCCCACAGGATCTTGACTCTCTCATTCTCTAAAACGTTCTCTACTTGATGTTTCCAATTATTTTTACTGCATTAAAATCCAAACTTCTTGCAAAGTTTCCAATGGATAATTTTTGCAACCTTGTTAAGATGGTGCAAATAATCAGTCTGTGAAATTTTGCTGCATTCACTGATCAGATGATCTACTGTTTCATCCTTTTCATTAAAAAGCCAACATTTGCTATTGTTGGATATGTGCTGTATTTTTGTCTTCATGAAATTTGTTGGCGAAACTTGTTCCTGAGCTGCTAAGATAAATCCTTCAGTGTCTTTCTTCAAAACTCCTGCTAGTAACCATCCCCATGTCAGTTTTGGGTCAGCCTTGCCTTCTATGTTTTTCAAATATTGACCATGCATTGGCTTGTTTTTCCAGTTTGCAGCTCGACTGTCTATCCTTTCCTTTCTGTATTCATCTTTCTTCTTCATTGTTTTTAAAAGTTCTCCTTTGTTCACTTCCTGAAGCATAGGGTCTTTACTTTTCTTAATGCTATGTTTTTCTTCCTCTACTGTCTGTTTCACCTGTAGGAGTCCTCTGCCACCCTCAGCTCTTGGTAAGTACAAACGATCAATATCACTTTTTGGGTGCAGGGCATGATGCATGGTCATTAGTTTCCTTGTTTTTGGCCTAGGCTGTCTAATTCCATTCGGGTCCAATCAATTTTCCCAGCTGAATAGTGTAGAACAGGCATTGCCCAGGTATTAATTGCCTTGATGATATTGCCTCCACTCAGTTTTGACCTCAGGATTTTGCTTTATGTATTTTGAAGAAGTAGTTCTTTTGACTTGGTTGTGTAGTAGGTCAGAAGCTTCCAGAACTCCCAGGTACTTGTATCCCTCTTCTGATGTTATTGCTTTGATATATTCTCCATTATCTAACTCAAATCCATCACCTTTGACAATTTTGCCTGCCTTAACAGTAATTGTTGCATACTTATCAATTCCAAATTGCATTCCAATATCTTTACTAAATTTATTTGTAGTTTCCAGCAGTGCTTTTAATTTAGCTCTTGTCTTTCCAAACAATTTTAGATCATCCATATAAAGCAAATGTGAAACCTTCAGTCTTTTCTTAGCCAATTCATATCCACAGTTTGTGCCATTGATAGCACAAATAGCAAAGGTGATAGTGAGTCCCCTTGAAAAATTCCACACTTAATTTCAACTTCACCAAATTCTTCTCCACAGGCCATTAACTTTACTCACCATTGCTTCATTGAAGCCTTCATGTAACTTTGAATATTGTTGCTAATTCTAAAAATGTCAAGGCATTTCTCACTCCAGCTGTGTGGAATCTTATGCCTTTTTATAGTCAATCCAAGCCATAAACAGATTTGTTTGCCTTTTCTTTGAATTCTTCAAAACCAATTTGTCAATTAATAGCTGATCTTTGGTTCCTCTGGAGTAATTATTTATAATTTATCATCATCATCATAATCTATTATTATTATTATTATTATTATTATTATTATTATTATTATTATTATTATTATTATCATCATCATCATCATCATCATCATCATCATCATCATCATCATCATCATCATCATCATCATCCTCAAACACACAGCCAACAAGATAACAATGCTGAATTTTGTATCATAAATCACTAGTTGAACACTTCCCAAGCATTTAGGACCACGTGATGTATTGGCGAATTATGCGAGCAGATCCCAGCAGGGTGGCCTTTTGCAGCTGACTGATGATGATTTTGTCAACTCCAATTGTTTCTAAGTACTTGCCTAGGTCTTCAGGCACAGCACCCAGTGTGCTGATTACCACTGGGACCACCTGTGCCGGTTTTTGCCAGAGTCTCTGCAGTTCAATTTTCAAATCCTGATATCGAGTAATTTTTTCAAGCTGTTTCTCGCTGACTCTGCTGTCACCAGGTATGGCAATGTCAATGATCCATACTCCCCCGCCCCTCCACAATCGTAATATCCGGGGTATTATGCTCCAAAACTCTGTCAGACTGTATTTGAAAATCCCAGAGGTTCATTCTCAATCACCTTTTCGGGCTTATGATCCCATCAGTTCTTTGCTATGGGCAAATGGTATTTGTGACACAAATTCCAATGAATCATTTGAGCAACTGTATTATGGCGCTGTTTATAATCAGTCTGAGCAATTTACTTGCAGCAGCTCAGTATATGGTCTATAGTTTCCTCTGCTTCTCTACAGAGTCTGCATTTGGGGTCATCACCTGATTTTTCTATTCTAGACTTAATTGCATTTGTTCTGATGACTTGTTCTTGAGCTGCCAGTATCAGGCCTTCTGTCTCTTTTTTCAGTGTTCCATTAGTAAGCCATGACCAGGTCTTTTCCTCATCTACTTTCCCTTCGATCTTTTCAAGGAACTGGCCGTGCACTGCCTTGTTGTACCAGCTGTCAGTCCGTGTTTGCATCGTTGTTTTCCTATATTGACTCTTTGTTTGCTGTGTTTTAAGCAACTCCTTGTTCTTGACCCATTAAAGCTGGCTCTACACTGTTTTTTACGTAATTACGTAATCTGCTAGCACATGCTTCTCTTCTTCATCTGTCTGTTTCACTTGCAAGAGACCTCTACCTCCGGATTTCCTAGCTAAGTACAGTCTATCCACATCACTGATGCATAATGGATGGTCATAAGTTTTCTTGTTTTCCTATAATGCCAGCAGTATACCTGATAACAGGTTTTGATGGTATTGCCTCCATTCAGTTTGCTTTTCAGAACTTTTCTGACCCTTTGAGTGTATTCTTTACTGACCACACTTTCACTTGCCCATGCTTGATGTTATCCATTTGCAATATGCCCAGCTATTTATAGGCTTCAGACTGATAACACTTAATGGCTTGTCCATTTGGCATTCCAATTCCTTCACTTTCCGTGATTTTTCCTTTTCTCAGTGCCACTGTGGCACATTTATTCAATCCAAACTCCATGTTAATGTTGGTACTGACATTATTATTGTTGTTGTGGTGGTGGAGGTGGTGGTGGAGGTGGTGGGGTGGGTGGGTGGTGGTGGTTGTAATGGGGTTTAAAATATTAAAAGAAAACAATATAAATTACCTGGACCCCTTTCAGTCAGGATTCAGGCCGGGATATGGTACCGAGACGGCATTGGTCGCACTGATGGATGATCTCTGGCGGGAGCGGGACGGTGGTCACCCATCCGTCCTTGCTCTTCTTGACCTCTCAGCGGCTTTCGATACCGTTGACCACGGTATCCTTCTGGGACGGCTCCGAGGATTGGGAATCCAGGGTAATGTGTGGTCCTGGTTTTCCTCATTTCTGAGGGGTCGTACCCAGTCGGTGTGGTTGGAGAGTGAGAGGTCCAGTCCTAAGCCCCTCAAATGGGGGGTGCCTCAGGGCTCGGTGCTCTCTCCTCTCCTATTTAACATCTACATGAAGCCGCTGGGTGAGATCATTCGTTCCCATGGGGTGCGGTACCATCAGTACGCGGATGACACTCAGTTGTACATCTCGGCCCATGGGGACCCCAGTGATGCCGTCAAAGTCCTTTCCAGATGCCTGGAAGCTGTGGGGGTCTGGATGGGGGCTAACGGGCTAAAACTGAATCCCAGCAAGACTGAGTGGCTATGGATAGGGGGTCCTGCGTTAACCCGGGAGCTACCATCGTTGGTTCTGGATGGGGCTATTTTGCCCCAGACAGACCCGGTGCGCAACTTGGGGGTCCTCCTGGATTCACGGCTACTGCTAGAGGAACAGGTGGCGGCTGTGACCAGGAGGGCTTTCGCCCAACTTCGGGTGATCCACCAGTTGCGCCCACTCCTGGACCGGGACTCCTTGCTCATGGTCACTCACGCTCTGGTTACCTCCAGACTAGATTATTGCAATGCGCTCTACATGGGGCTGCCCTTGACGACCATTCGGAGGCTACAGCTGGTCCAAAATGCGGCAGCCCGGGTGGTGATGGGGTGTGGGCGTTATGCCCGTGCTTTGCCACTGCTCCGGGAGCTGCACTGGTTGCCAGTTTGTCTCCGGGTGCAATTCAAGGTGCTGGTTTTGACCTTTAAAGCCCTATATGGTAGTGGGCCGGGTTACCTAAGAGACCGCATCGCCCTGAGGACGTCTGTCCGTCCAACCAGAGCGGACCGGAGGGGCTCTCTAATTGTTCCATCAGCCAGAGGGGCTCGCCTCTCTGGCACAAGGAGGAGAGCCTTCTCCGTGTCTGCACCGGCCCTCTGGAACCTCCTGCCAACAGAGCTACGTCTCCGGACGGAATTGCTGCCTTTCAGAAAAGATCTTAAAACCTGGCTGGCGGGTCAAGTGTGGGGTGCAGGTGGAAGGGTAACCGCCATTGGGTGGTTGGTGTAGAAGAACTCTTCCCCATGGTGCCTTTGGATCCTGCAGCCCTTGTTTTTAGGGGGTGGGTAGTTTTAACTGTTTTAACTTGTGTTTTTAATTTTTATTGTGAACCGCCCTGAGTTGGCTTTGGCCGAGTGAGCGGTATATAAATGTGATAATTAAATTAAATTAAATAAATTAAATAAAAACTAAAAGGTGAAATTAAAAAGAAACAAATGACAAAAAAAGCTGTCAGCCCAACTCTTTAGCAGCCAAACAGGAAAATCCTTTAGCTAAAGCAAACCTACAGCACCATTATAATAGAAAGTACTAGCTGTTTGTCTTGGCTGTTTATAAAGATACTCCAAAATAAGAAGTCTCTGTTTTTAGTCTACAAGCTTAGTGCATGTAGTGGTGGTGGTTTGTTCCATCAAAGTACTATGCATGTGCTTTCTAATCTGTTTGATATATTATTATTTTGGGGGGGGGGAGTACTCGATTTAACTTTTAGATATCTGAATAGTTTAAAAATATTGGCAGAAATACTGTTGCCTTAGCCCAGGGGTTCCCAACATATGGGCCAGACCTGGCCCACAATGCCATTTCATGTGACCTCCCACATCTCCAAGGGCTTTCAATATACAAAATGGCCATCTCCTTTGAAGCTGTTGGGACAAAATGCCCACCCCAATTGTGTAGGCAGGGCAAAATGGCCATCTGGCCCTCGAAGCTGACTGAGAGAGCATGACCCAGCCCTCGGCTTGAAAGGGTTGGGAACCCCTGCCTTATCCGATATCATCAGCTATCTGCGGCTGATGACATCAGCAGCACCAGTGATTTTCAGAAATACTTCTCCCCCCCCCCCCAATTTCCCTGGAAGGTCTCAAGGGTCCTATATAATCCTTTTCAGTGGCTGGAAGTTGTTAGGGGCTATGGGGTCAGGGAGCATCTCAAATTTTACTGTATTATCAATTTTGTGGGGATGTTTTTTACAAGCAGCAGCAATTTTTTGCCAATTGTGAACATATTTGACTTTTTCTTGTTATGAAGAGCCTTACCTTTTTTCTGTGTTGAGTTGTTGGTTTAGTTGGATAAGGATTGCATTTTGGCCTGCTTTGATGCACTTAGCATCTTGGGCACTATATGATTATAATTATATATAATTATCTTGTTTCTCTAGGAAAATGGTTCTCCTGAAGAACATATCATTTATGTATGGGACCATTTTATCTCTCAGTCAGCAGCTGAAAATGTATTTTTTGTTGCTCACAGTTATGGTGGACTTGCCTTTGTGGAATTGGTAAGTGTTACAGTTCTGTAGTTCTTTATTTCCCCCATTTGTGTATTTGTAAAAAGTAAGCTTAAATATTTTAAATATATGTTTGGTGCTATTTTTCCTTTGTGTGCTGTAGATAAATTCATTGCGCAGAATCTACTTTGCTACTGTTTGCATAATGGCAAGCAGATAAATAGGGACCACTTCGGTGGGAAGGTAAACAGCGTTCCGTGTGCTCCAGTGTCTAGTCATGCCTGCCACATGACCATGGAAATGTCTGCAGAAGCAGACAGCACTGGTTCTTCGGCTATGAAACAGATATGAGCACTGAACCCTAGAGTTGGATACGACTGGCTTTCGAGCAAGGGTGACCTTTACCTTTACCTGCTGTATGAATAGTTAGAATCATTTTCAACTTGCAGAAGTAGGCATTCATTGCATCCTTGCTCAAGCAGAAACCCAGTTATTTTCAATGTGTGGCCTCAGCTTTCAAAACCAGAAACCAGTCAGAAATACATGGGTAGAAGATAGTGTTCAGACAGGAGTCTACAGTACAATAGGAGTTTACCTCCTTTTGCTACCTAATTCATCATTTTGTGCCATTAAGTCAAATTTGACTTAATGGTGACCACCCCAGGGCTTTCTAGGTATGAAGTACACAGAAGCAGACCTGTCAACTGCGGCTCCGGATAATCCAGGACCTGCAACAGTTCTGTGCAAGTCGTGTTCTACGCATGCGTAGAAGGCTTTTACGCTTGCGTAGAACCCTTTTACGCTTGTGTAGCCTTCTATGCAAGCATATGATGGTGTGTGATGACTACTGGTGATATTTTCCAGATCACCTGTTTGATGATTTTACTCTGCCTCTTTCCCAGTGCTGGGAACCCAATGGCTAAAACGTAGTTAAGCAGGTGTAATAGTAAATCTATACCTATAAATCTGAGTGTTAACCATTGTGATTTGACAAAGGATCCTTAGCCAGGCTCTACTAGCCCGTACCGAGCATTCGTGCACTTGCCCGAACTGGGTACGGAGGTAACTGGGGGGTTGAGAAATGCGCCACTTGGGCAGGAGACCCACAAACACAAACAAAAGGAAAAGACTTCACTTTGCAACGTTTCTTTTTTTGGGGAGGAGTACTCAATTTAACTTTTAGATATCTGAATAGTTTAAAAATATTGGCTGAAATACTGTTGCCTTAACCCAGGGGTTCCCAACCTATGGGCCAGATCTGGCCCACAATGCCATTTCATGTGGCCTCCCACATCTCCAAGGGCTTTCAATATACAAAATGGCCATCTCCTTTGAAGCTGTTGGGACAAAGTGCCCACCCCAATTGCGTAGGCAGGGCAAAATGGCTAACTGGCCCTCGAAGCTGACTAAGAGAGCATGACCTGGCTCCCGGGTCAAAATACCAGAGGTATTTTGAACTATGTTACCTGGCAAATCCTATGTTTAACTTAAATATTAATTTAACTTTCTTCTGTTGGGAAAGAGATTTAGTTCTCCTGGATAAAGTCTGCAGCAATTGTATCTACTGGCCTAAACTATAAGATTGTTATGCAGGGTCCTCTTTTGTATGCCCCTGTCAGATGAGGCCTGGCAGATGGTTATATTACAGTATATGCCTTCTCTTTTATAAAGAGAAAATAAAATCTTTCCAGATCACACAAAGGCTTACAAAAACAGTGATGAAAAAGGAAATATGAAATATGAGAATGAGAATATACAATCATGTGGCAGAGTTTCACACTTTCCATTGTAGAACTTTCTAAAATAGTGTTGATCATGCAAAGTAATTTGTTCTGTGTGGTTTTATAAAGTTTGTATATATTATTTTACTGCTTCTAATAATTTAAACTTATTTAATTGCATAGTACACTGAAGACATTATAAAATAAATCTAAATTAACTATAGAGATAATTACAAGTGTAAATGCAAATGGAAGGGAATCAGAATAAAGGAGGAGCATAAAGATAGAATGGAAACACCAATAACAGAAAAAGAGATAAGAGGGGTGATACAGAGATTGAAAAGTGGTAAGGCGCCTGGCGAGGATGGATTCTCAGCAGAATTTTATAAACAATTTAAAGAATTGGTAATACCAAGACTCCTGAAGCTGTTTAATTATATATTGGATGGAGGTTTATTACCGACTTCATGGTATAGATCAGTAATTGCTTTGATTCCTAAACCAGGGAAAGATTTGAATAAGATAGAGTCTTATAGGCCAATCTCATTGATTAATCAAGATGCAAAAAATTTTACTGCAATATTGGCGAATAGACCAAATGAATTCATGAAGGAATATATAAATAAGGATCAGGCTGGTTTTCTGAAGGGTAGATATATGGCAGATCTTACTAGAAGGGTAACTGATTTGGTGAATATAGCAGAACAAAAAAAGGAAAAGATTGGATTATTATCTTTAGATATTTTTAAAGCCTTTGATTCTTTGCAATGGATTACGATTAAAGAAATTATAAGAAAGTTTGGGTTTGGTATGAAATTTATAAATTTAATCGATCAACTATATCAGAAAGGAATAACTAGAGTAAAAGTGAATGAAACATTTACAGAAGATATAAAATTAGAAGCTGGTACTAGGCAAGGTTGTCCATTGTCGCCTATACTTTTCGTGATGGCCATTGGAATTATTAGCAACACTTATAAGAGAAGATAGAAAGATTGAGGGAATAGAAGGAGTAAAAATTAGTTTATATGCTGATGATACAATGGTCATAATGAAAAACCCTGTGAAAACAATGGAATATATCCAGGTACATTTGAGGGAATTTGAGGAAATGACGGGTTTAAAAGTGAATTGGGATAAATCTGAAATGATTATTTGTAATGGAAATGAAGATCAAAAAAAAGATAAAGGAAAGATATAATATACAAATTAAAAATAGTGTGAAATATTTAGGAATTAATATTGCAAATAAAATGGAAGAACTTAAGAGACTAAATTATGATAAACAAAGAATGGAAATAAAGGGGAAAATAAAGCAATATAATAAGTTAAATTTGTCTTGGTTTGGTAGGATAGCTTTGTGTAAGATGAAATTATTGCCAAAGATTAATTTTTGTTTGATGCCCTACCAATTCACTTAAAAGAAAAAGATATAAAGATTTTTCAGAGCATGATAAATACTTTTTGTAAAGGGGGGGAAAGACCAAGAATTACAAAAAGTTTATGGTATATATCGCAAAAAGAAGGTGGATTGGGTTTTCCAAATATTAAACACTATTATAGAGCATTTCAGTTAAAAAATGTTGTAAAAATTATAACAAAACCTGATGTTATTTGGGACGAGATAGAAATAAAAGAATTACAACAATTTGGGAAGGCATTTTTTTTTTTTTTTTTGGATAAGGGGATGAAAATAAAGGTAAATAATCCATTAACGAAAGCAATGATGGAGGTTTGGAAAAATATTAAAGAGAAAATAGTGACGGGAATTTCCCCGATAATGGATCTGGAAGATGTTAAGATTTTCCCTTTGAAAGTAGACAAAAGAATAAAGGATATACTTCTGAGAAATGATGTGTTTCTGTTAAAAGATTGGATAAAAATGATGGATAACTTGGCATTAAGAGCTGAAGTGTTTAATAAGAACATAAGAACAGCCTTGCTGGAACAGGCCACAGCCCATCCAGTCCAGCATTCTGTCTCACACAGTGGCTCACCATTTCCTTCAGGGTATTCCCAAGGAGATGCCTTCACCTGCTTAGGATTCCCTGGAAATGGCATTGAGAGATATCCTGCCTATCTCTCCAACCCGGAGGTTGTCCTTAGGTAGCCATAATTATAGCCATTGATAGCCTTGTCCTCCATGAACTTGTCTAATCCTTTCTTAAAGCTGTGAAGACTGACAGCTGTCACCACTTCTTCTGGCAGGGAGTTCCATAGACCAGTAATCCTCTGGGTGAAAAAGTACTTTCTCTTATTGGTTTGAGAACTAGTACCCAAAAGTTTCATGGAGTGTCCCCTAGTTCTAGTGTTGTGCGATAGGGAAAACAGTTTTTCCTTATCTACCTTGTCCACACCGTGCATGATTTTATAAACTTCAATCAGGTCACCTCTTAGACGCCGTCGTTCAAGAGTGAAAAGGCCCAACCGTTGCAGCCTCAGATGGTAAGGAAGGTGTTCCAGTCCCCTAATCATTCTGGTTGCCCTCCTCTGTACTTTCTCCAACTCCATAATATCCTTCAGGAGGTATGGCGACCAGAACTGTACACAATATTCCAGATGGGGCCTCACCATAGATTTATAAAGAGGCAAAATGACACTTGCTGACTTATTTTCTATACCCTTCCTAATGATCCCTAACATTGAGTTTGCTTTTTTCACTGCTGAGGCACACTGGGTTGACACCTTCATTGAGCTGTCCACCAGGACACCAAGGTCCCTTTCCTGGTTTGTCGCAGAGAGTTCAGACCCCATCAGTTTATAAATGTAATTGGGGTGAAACAGATTAAACAGATGAAATTGAACTGGTTACAAATAATTTTGGTAAAAAAATGGGGGAAGAGATATAAAGAGGAGCTCAGTTTACAGAGAGGGAAAACAGAATTTGAGGAGATGATTTGTAAAATAAGAAAAGGAGAAATTGAGATAAAAGGTTTAGTAAGTAAAATATATAGAATTTTGAATAAGGATGAAAGCTCACAAAATGTGTTGAGAATACTATGGGAAGAAGATTTAAATATAAGAATTTCGGAATCTCAGTGGAAGAGTAAATGGAGGAGAAGAATTATGAAAAATCTTTCTGTAAGATTGAAAGAACATAATTATAAAATATTGTGGAGGTGGTACCTGACTCCAGTTAAATTTTATTGAATGGATAATAGTAAATCAAGAGATTGCTTGAGATGTAAAAGTGAGCTTGGAACATATGAACACATGTGGTGGAGTTGTAAAGTGGTTAAGATTTTTTGGAAACTAATTGAGAAAGAAATTTCAGCGATTACTAAAGTTGATATAAAACTGGAGCCAGGTATCGCCTTGCTGACGGGATTGGATGATATAAATATGAGTACAAACAAAAAAGAACTGGTGTCAATAATGTTAAGGCTGCAAGACTGTGTATAGTGAGAAAATGGAAAAGTGATTTAAGGTTAAAAAATGATGAATGGTATAAAGAAATGTGGGAAATTGCATTAAATGATAAATTGACATGTGAATTGAATGTGAAGAAAGGTATTTTAAAAGAGAACAAATTTTGGGAAATATGGACACCATTGGTGGAATTTGTCCTTGTGAGTGATAAAGGGGATAAGTCGGTACCTCAACATATGAGTTTCTGGGGAAATTAAATTAGAAATTCGATCCTCATGGTTTGTAAATATCACTGGGTGTTATAATTTGTAATACAACAAATTAATGCAATGTGATTTTCTTTTTTCTGATTTGTAATTTGTTGTATTTTTTTAATATATCATTTGTATTTTTTAAAAAAAACTTAATAAAAATATTTTTTAAAAAAACAAGTGTAAATGCACCAGTGGTATATCCAGAAACCATGTACAAATGTAACCTCAGAAGTAATTTCCATTTTAGTCACATAATGGAAGTGGTTAACATTATGGATTTTATATTTTTGTTTACATATTGACTGCATGATAGATGTAATGAAGGAAATAGGTATTTCTGCTATACTTGCTTGGTAGGCTTTTTTGAGAAAATTGAGTACCTGGCCAGTATGTAGTGAACATTAAAAACCATTTTTGCCCATGTTCTTTCTCAGTTTTCCAGCATATTTTCCTTTTCAAAACCCAAGATTTTTATTGTTTTGTTTTTTTCAATGTTGCTCCAACTGTGTAAATCATGGGTAGGAAACAAAGAATTATCAGTCTAGATTCACAAATACTTGGCTAACATGGCCAGATGTATTTTTAAAACATTTTATCATGAAGAAAAATGTGAGCCAAAGATATTATCTACCCATTTATACTTATAGGTACGGAATCATATCTCTGATTTTTAGAAAACATTATTCATGCATTCAGTTTTAAATGATTAAATATGACTTCTGAATTATATTATAAACTTTGTTGTTCCTTGGAGCATGTTGTTAAAGTACCAGGAAATCCATCAGAAAACAATATAAATTCCTGAATTTGTTAACTTGAATTTGTACATTTTAAAAATTGTTTATTTTAATTTTAAAAGTAAAAGGTTCATAGTAGTTTTGAACAAATATATCTTCCCCTCCTAACCATGCCTTTTCGGTCAGTGACTTGAGATAGCATGGCTTACAGATGACCAATGTGTCATTCCCATTTTGCTTGTTTCTCTTGTCATGCTGGTGGATATTTCTTCACTTTTGTTCTACTTTAATATGAAGCACACAGATGTTTCAGAACACAATTTGACTTTTGACCTTGGGTCTTCTAGGGTCAGGGTACTCAGGGCCTGTGAAATTATCACAAGCAGAGCTAAAGTTTTTCTCCATCACAGGAAGTAAACAGTAAGTAAGAAGTTAAAAAGGAGCTTTGTCAGATAGACAAGATGGTCTCAGTAAGGGTCAGCTTCTGTAGTCTGCTGTCTCTGCAGGAGGTGTGGGCTGTGAAGAAGAATATAATATATAATGTTGGCATATCACATATCTATCACACATGCAAAACCAGATCTGAAGAGTATAATAGAAGATTGAAACTCTACATACTGTGAAAGACACTTTTGTCAAAATGAGAAATTCCTTTATTTGCTGTAGTATGTAAATAAATGTTGTGGATATGTTGAACTAAATAATTTATAAATTAGTCATTGAAATGTTTCCTTTTAAAATATTAAGTATTTTTCTACATATTTGAGAATATTGAACATGTTTGTTGATAAGTACGTTTTGTGTACACTAACACAAGAAAAAAAATCCAAACCCAGCAGAGATTTTTTTAATGATTCATTTCCCAAATAAGGAATTGTCATGTAATATTTTGGTGCTACTTAAAAATACAGACGTTTCCCCAGTAACAGGCTATCTTTTAATTTGTTAAAATCAAATTGTACAGTATAGCTTAAGATATAACTTTAAGACCAAGACAGTATTTTAAAAACATATAGCAATTGATATTATTTAACTGGACCCATTTGTGTTTGTTTTGAAATACAGTATTGTTTTATAAAATATATTTCCACTATTTTTATATTTCCTTTGTAATCCATACATCTGTATTGAGGAAATAATTAAAATACAGTAGAACCCCATAAAGCGATTTGAATCCGTTCCACAGAGCTGATCGCTCTGTGGTTTTCATCGTTGTACGATCTTCCCTATGGGAAAATCCATACAATGATGTTTGGTGCTAAGCGGCTTTTCCCATTGGAAAATCATTGTATGGATTTTCCCATAGGAACGAACAGCTTAACCCCCTTCAAGCCTCATCGCTATGCGATTTCATCACTGTATGGGGTGATTGCTATATGGGGTTCTACTGTATATAAAAGGATATCATGTCTTATAATAACCTATCTTAATAATTGTTTTGGAAAGGAATGGGTAAATCACAAAATGGTGCTTTGATATGAAAATGCCATGTGACAAGCAGAAGTGAGAGAACAGTTGTATTTCTAAGCCAATGATCAGCCAATGTGCTGATCAGCCAATGTACTGACTTAGGCTTCTGGGAATTGAAGTCCCCCTGTGGGGCGTGGGTCCCACATTGGGAATTATTACTCTAGATTGTAATCTAAGTCTCACCAGCACTCTGCATTCACAATGTTAAAGAGAGTAGCTGTGTGATGCAACTGAATATGCAATATATTTATTTGAACAGAGGTCTGTTTGAATCTTAAGTACCGTAGTTACAATTCTCCTCCAGTCTGGACTGAGCAAGAATCTTCTTAACACTCACATATTGCAATTTTGAAAGACCTTTGTTGGGGTTTGTTGGCAGTTTTATGTTTACATATCCTCTCTTTCTCCATCTTTTTCCAATCCTACCCTTTCATCATTTTATAATTGTTGCTTTGGTTTTGGTGTTATTTTAGAACATTTATTAGCAGAAGAAGGGGGCGGCCAAATATGAGGTGGCTAGATGGTATCGTAGACACAATGGGCACAGAGCTGGGCGGGTTGAGGAGGATGGTGGAGGACAGAGATGCCTGGAGGACAATCATCCATAGGGTCACAAAGTGTCGGAATTGACTGTGCAACTGAACAACAACAACAACAACAACTTGTCAGTAATCTCCAACTCAGAAGAGGTTATAAGATTGCTGATTTTATCAAAAAGAACAACAAATTGCTTATGTTCGTTTTAAAAAAACCTTGAAAAGTAACTAGCACCACCTCTGCCCCCCATCGCAAACAAATATAGTGTTCTCTGAAAGTCTACCATATCTCCCTGTGCCATGAATATTCATGAAAACATTAAAAAGTTACAACTTTTCAAATTTTCCAATACAACTCAGCAGGAAGTATTTGTTTTGATTCAGATCTAAGTGGGAAATCTTAACCTATAAGGAAGGAATGTGGCCGTGCGTGTGCGGAATGCGTTTCCACACCCCTAGAGTGCATCCCATAATGTGTGGCACACACCTAACTTACCCAACTAGATACAACACCGTGGGGGTCCTGAGGCCAAGGGTGGGTCTCTCATCCCACCAAACTGAACAAAACAACTGCACAGGCGCAGAGCTAGGAAAAGAGAAGTGGCCACGTGGTGATCTGTTGCCCCGTGTGCAGATCAGCTGGTCCGTGTGCGACTAAAAATACACGCCCGCGCTGAACCCCTTCATAAATTAAAAAGACCATTGCAAGCAAAACAATGGCTGCCACTGCATGCACAGAACATTCTGCACACATGCAAAGAAGCCTAGATAGATGACAAACCCGGCATGAAATACAAACTGCCAATCCAGACGCTTATTGCCTCAGAGCTCACAGCTGAGGGTGAAGTGGAGCAAGCGGCTCACGGCTGACAGCAAGGTGGAGCGGAAAGCAGCTGGTGGACTCAGCTACAAAATAAATCTTAATAACTAAAGCAGAACGGTACACCCGTGTGTCCTGGATGCATTTCACGCATCGAGACAACCCCACAGCCCCCTGGCGCATGCATACCTTTGGCCTCCCAGATTGCATAGCTGAAATCTGGGGGTTGCGGGTGGGTTGTGACTCCCACAAAACACAAATAACTACAGGCTCCACAATCCCCTGCGCCACACACCAGCCAATCAGATCGGCTGGCACGAGCGCAGGAGAGGCGGGGCCAGGGGCATGCACATCCTCCTCAGCCCGTACAACCCTCTGCTCATTGTGTCCACAATACGATCTAGCCATCTCATCTTTGGCCGTCCCCTTCTTCCTTTGTCATCAACCTTCCCCAGCATCGAGGCTTACTTAAGTGAATCCTCTCTTCCCATTTAAGCCACCCCCCAAAACCACCCCACCAACAACACAAAATCAATACCCCCGGAATGGCTGAGCAATCTGCTAGTTAAATATAAAAGTCATGGAGATAATGATATAATGAAGTTGCAACTTATGTAACTCCTGCAAGTGAGGGTGAGAGACTGGTTTGTATGGTCCTTTCTACAGATGGTTTTCTTAGCTCCTTGGGAAAGTTTCCTATAGTTTCAGCTGATGGGCTGCCAAAAACATTGTCACTATTTGAAATGATGGGATGCAGTCATTCAATAATTGTAATGTGATAATTACAGTCAACCTGTAGAGCTCGACATGGTATTCTGTGGCACCATGAAATGTTTGATCATTCTGAATATTTTTTAGAATAATTCTTCTGTGAGTAGTGCATCCAAAGAACAACTAGACTTTAGTAGAAGCATAATTTCAAGTTTTTTAATTGAACAAAAAGCATTCAATTCATTCATTCATTCATTTATTCGATTTATACCCCGCCCTACTCGACCAGGGCCGACTCAGGGCGGCTTACAACAGTTAAATCAAATACAATATACAAAATTACAAATGGTACAATGTTACAATACAGCAGTGAAACAATAAAATATGACTACATTGCAAATGACAGATAACATAGTTGAATGATGACTTCAGTAAAGAGGCCTGTCATGTTTGTAGCCATGTGTCCCGTCCCCATAATGCAAGTGATAAGGGAACTTCTTGTGTTTTGAAGATATAATCATGCATAACTACGATGGGCTGGATGCTACAATTTTATGAGTTAAACAGAGTTGATGATAGGTACAGCTAGGACATCATCTTTAACCTAACAATGTGGACAGGATTTTTGAAGGCCTGGGCTGTACTACTGTTTCCTAGATCTTTGCCTGTCTTAACTCTGCTAAAGTAGGCCTGAATGTTTAGATTTTAGAAGTATTGTACGGTAGTTAAAAAAACTTATTTGAAGAAAGAAATTGTGCTGGTTGTTATTATAGAGAAGGTGATTTTGTCCTACCTATAAAAACCTATATTGAGATGCCTCAATCTGGAATAACAAACATCCTGTATCCAACTCTCCAATTTTGAGAAAGGTTCTGGAACAGGAGTGCCTCCTCAGATCCACCCAATTCTACCCATCACAGATTGTCCACATTATTAGTATCTCTACTTATGGAAATACTTTACAGATTTTCAGGTAACTCCTTTGAAAGTACTATTGCAATTTCCCATTAATAGACCAACATTGTTAAGGCACTTGCCTTATTTATTTCCTTCATGCAATTTCTTCTGCACCCTATTTTTTTTTAATTTGGAGATCTAGGAAACTTTCAATTTTCAATGCTAGACAGCTCTTCAGGATTGAGGTATGATAGTGTAACAGTATTATCACAGTTTTCAGAAAATAATGGAATTGTTGTTCATGTTGATTCCAAACAATACTGATTGTAATTTGTTATCTTTAACACTTGTCAAAAAAGAGAAATAAAATAATGGAATGCCTATGAACATATAAATGCCCTTCTCAGAAAAAGTGGCCTTATTGGTTTTATTACAGTGGAACCTTGCTTCTTTGGGAGAGAAATTGGTTTGACGTAAGATTTGTTTTAGCTCATGTTTAACTGGTTTGCTAACTGATATACAACAGAAGGCTTTGCCAAATACTGTATTTGTTAAATCCAAGAACAGGTTACCTAGCACTCCTGTAGCCCTGTGTATAAAACTGCTGATGGAATGTGTTTAAAAAAAACAGAAGATACAAGAATGCTGGTTTCATCTAATCATTGAACTGTAATCAAGATGGCTACCCACTTGCTATTTCATAGTTGTTGTCATCTTCTGCTTCTTCCTGAAATGGTATATATCCGAGTCTGAATCGATTGTTTGAAGGCTGTGATGGTGAACCTTGACACTCCAGGTGTTCTTGGACTTTAATTCAAGGTGTATTTTTAGCTGTTTAAGTTTACTGATTTTAGTCTTAGTACTGTGATTCGATTTTATACTGACTGTAAGCCACCCTGAGTCGCCATGACAACCGGGTGGCGATATAAGTATGTATGTATGTATAAATAAATAAATAAATAAATAAATAAATAAAGGCAAATTGTTTGGTACTGGCTGAGAACCTCCAGGTTTTTTTTTTTGTAACCTCCCTTTTTAAAGGTCAGTACAACACTTGCTGTTTTTCAGTTAGTGACATTTCAGCTGTTCTTCAGATTTTCTCAAAGATAGATGGAAATTTTAAGAGGATATCAACCCACTCCTTCCAAATCCTTGAATGGAATTCATCTGGTTGTAAAGATACATTTAAAGTGTTTATACTCTTTTGGTTAAATGAGATATGAGGTAACTTCAAATTATTCACATGATCCTTTCTTTTCTTTAAAAAATTTATTTGGTCCTTGTTGGGTCCAAATAAGAAAACTACTGACAAATATGCTTTCACTTTTAAGCTGCGGAGCAATGGCATTGAGAAAGTTGAAGTCAAATTTAGTGAAACAGAAATGTATGGTGAGAATTGGACCATGTAAAGTTGTTAAGGAACAAGAAATATAGCATGGTCCCTGAGGGAGGACCCTTCTTTGGATATTAGAAGGAGAATATTCCTCCTTGTGTTGTCTCTGTATGACTGGCAGCTGGCCATTTTCCTTCTCCCTTTCCTTCATGATTCTGAAACAGGCTTTCCTAGCATTCTTGAGAATATATTGAGAGCATGTGGGGCTCTGTGTGCTTGTTTGGAATCCTCCTGTTTGGATGTAGATGACTAGATAAAGGCTGTACTGTTGGTTTATTTTTAAAAGAGCAGTTCAAAATAAATGCACAGTATTTATCATTGATTAACTTTTCGAGAAAAAGGGAAATACAGTGAAAACATGAGATAACCTTAATATTTGGCCCAAACCACTCCCTTGCACTTGATATATCTATAGATTAAGACGTCCGTAAGCTAACTGAAATCATAGGGATTTAAATCAATTTTTTAAAAAACCTATCTGCTAATGCTGTCTCTTTTTATGAAAATGCACTAGAAACCCTGCAACGTACTTCAACTGCCTAGCTGTGTAAAAATATTTGATTTGACCTGTGTGTTATCTGTCAATTAACATAATTATAAAGACACTTAGTATAAAGCCTTAAATTCTGACTTGATAAACCTATTACATAAGAAGCTGAATTAGCAACCATACTGTCATGTGCTGTGCTTTTTATACTTAATCCTCTACTGAGAAGTCTTTTATGACATATATTTGGGGGAGGGATTAATGTAGTTCTGATAAAACTGAACTGTATTCTGTTAATATGAAAGTGTAAGAGAATGGAACCTCTTTTTCCAGTCTAACATCTGAATGTTATATAACTCATATCAAGGAAATGGAAATGACTGTTTATTTTAGACTGTTTTATCCTCTCATTTCATTTGTCCATTTGCTTGAGCATGCAGTACATAAGACATGCATGGATGTCCTATCCACAGCAGTGTTCCTGTAGAGCGCTTTTGTGTGTTCATGGGAGATGGGAAGGCAAAACTAAATTAAGCTGTGCAAGATTTTTCTTTGCATGTCTGTTGTGTCTGCTGTCCATTGGATTGGGCTTAAAGGAACTCATTTTTACTGATTTGTTGTTCATAATAAATTGAAATTCTCCTAGTTGCCTTGATGGCTTTTGATATCATTCAGCACTGTATTCCTTATCAGCAATGGGCAGGGCTATAATGGGCTTCCCTTATCTTGGTTAGTGCCTACATTATACATTGAGCCTGCCCAGATGTACAAGGGATAGTTAGGATTCCTCACATGGAGGAAAAAAGCAGACTATATGAGCTAGGAGTAATAGCATTTGTACAACTTTGGGAAGTTCAAAGAGCTTCTCAGATAATATTCTTTCCTAATCCTTACAATCCCCATGCATGTTGGACAGCATTCTATTGTAGATGTAAGGGGAAAGACTACGACTTGCCTAAGGCCACCTAGTAAATTCATGACAAAAGCAGGATTCAAACTGGGTGTATGTGTTTGTGGCATAGTCTCATGGCCACTATGCTACACCTTTCCTCTGAGTCTATTTGCTCAAATGAAAATGCAAGGCTTTCAAAGAAGTTCATTATGGGTTTTGCCTTGTGACATGACATGGCCTGGCCTCCTGATGTAGAAGAATCTTCCGTCAGATGAACTGTAGCTGGCCTTGTGTTGTGTACACATGGAAAAAATCAACTGCTTAGATTTTAGTAGCCACAGATTTGTGTTACAGTGTTAGGTTTTCAGTTTGATGTATTGTACTGTACTTTCATAAAAGAGGAGACTCTTACTCTAACATTGTTTCTATATAGTAAATTCTGACAGGTACAGTGATACCTCATACAACGTCCAAACTTGGTTCCACAAGTTTGGACTTTATACGGATTTGGACTTTGTATGAGGCATGCAAAATCCTAGCTGCGATGCCTCATACAACGTCCAAATTCTTGCCGCAATGCCTTGTACAACGTCGTTTCCATAGAGATACATTGTACTGTAACAGCACAGACTTCAGGGCAAAGTCAAGGAAACAGACAGAAAACTGACAGAACTTTAAGAAATCATTGTCTAAAGGCTAAATACATTACAAAAACATGTCAAATAACCCTGATTGTCCAAGAACCTGAAGAATGCTGCAAAAATCCCAGGAATGCTTCTAAAAATTCTAATGAAAAAATCCAAAAAAAGGAGCTCAAAACCACTCCTAAACACTCTTCGCCTCATGCAAAACCCACAAGGCAACTTTTTTCAAGGAATTAGGCGATGTTATATGAATCCGATGTTGTATGAAGCGGACTTTGTATGAGGTATTACTGTACTTAGAAATGGGTACTCAGATGTAGGAGGCCTTCTCTACTGTGGTGCCTCCCAAAGGATGATGCTAGATGATGCTGAGCTTCAAAAAGCGAATTCTTTTAATATGTCTGAAAAGCTTCTTGTTCCCATCTTTGGCTATACCATGAAAGAATCTAATTTTTAATGAATCCTTGCTGCAGTTTTATTCGTGCCTGATTGGACAGGAACTAGATTTGGAACTATTAAATGTACAGTATTCCTTTTCTGAACTTTTGCCTGAACACCACCCCCACCCCCTGCTGTGCGGACTAAGGAGGATGGTGGAGGACAGGGGTGCCTGGAGAGTGATGGTCCATGGGGTCGCAAAGAGTTGGAATCGACTGTGTGACTGAACAACAACAATGTGTAAAATAAAAATAAAAGTAAATGCTGTTCTTGACATTTCTTGTCTATAGATTGCCGCTATTAACTTTAATCTAGTTCACATGGATAACTGATGAGAGAGTAAAATTGTTTCAGGCCAATTATAATTTTAAGCATGGGTTCATATGATTTTAATGTTCCTTCCTTTAAGAAGAAGAAAATTATGTAGAAAGACTAGATATGCAGATGTCTAGCCACCTTTTCTCTTCATGCTAGTTTTTATATAGGCAAGGCTTTTTAAATATGATTTTCTGGAGAACTATTCTAGTTTACACAGCCTGTTCTTGAAACTGCTGTTGTGGCACTGTAATGCTCACAGTTCCAGGTATGTACATTGAAGTCGATTGTGATTTCTCTCTGCACCTATCCCAAATTAACACAGTTGTGTTTTAAACTACATCCTATGAGCCTTTGATGTGATGATTCAAGTGGTCAAATTCTGAGCTTCAGATATGCAGTGTCTATACAGGCATTCTATAACAGGGGTGCCCAAACCTTTTGGGCTGTGGGCCGGTCATGTGGTTCAACAGGCCAGTCATGTTGTTCGGAAGTAAAATGTGCCTTGCAATCTGTTTTGCAACAGGACAAGATAGATTTTTAGGTTGCCATTTCTCTGCTTAATCCATGGGTGCCCAAACTACAGCCCATGGGCCGGATCCATCCCCTGACACCAATTCATCCAGCCTGCCCCACCCTTGCCGCTCATGGAAGTGGAAGTAAAATGCACCCATACAGCAAGGGGGCCGCAGGCCGGATGAATTGATGTCAGGGGCCGGATCCAGCCCATGGGCCATAGCTTGAGCACCCCTGTTCTATAACAACCACTTCAAATGTTCCTAGACTCTCCCATATACCTCATTATTTTAACAGTGTGGTAATAAGTGTATTATTGCTGCATCTAAATTATGTAGTAATCTTATATAAATACCATTTCCAGAGTAATACTTTTAAAACATCTAGTTTAAATTAAAATGTTAGTCAAACGATTATTAACATAAGAACATAAGAACATAAGAACATAAGAACAGCCTTGCTGGAACAGGCCACAGCCCATCCAGTCCAGCATTCTGTCTCACACAGTGGCTCACCATTTCCTTCAGGGTATTCCCAAGCAGATGCCTGTTTAGGATTCCCTGGAAATGATATTGAGAGATATCCTGCCTATCTCTCCAACCCGGAGGTTGTCCTTAAGTATCCATAATTATAGCAATTGATACTCTTGTCCTCCATGAACTTGTCTAATCCTTTCTTAAAGCTGTCAAGACTGACAGCTGTCACCACTTCTTCTGGCAGGGAGTTCCATAGACCAGTAATCCTCTGGGTGAAAAAGTGCTTTCTCTTATTTGTTTGAGAACTAGTACCCAAAAGTTTCATGGAGTGTCCCCTAGTTCTAGTGTTATGCGATAGGGAAAACAGTTTTTCCTTATCTACTTTGTCCACACCGTGCATGATTTTATAAACTTCAATCAGGTCACCTCTTAGACGTCGTCGTTCAAGAGTGAAGAGGCCCAACCGTTGCAGCCTCAGATGGTAAGGAAGGTGTTCCAGTCCCCTAATCATTCTGGTTGCCCTCCTCTGCACTTTTTCCAGCTCCATAATATCCTTCTGGAGGTATGGCGGCCAGAACTGTACACAATATTCCAGGTGGGGCCTCACCATAGATTTATAAAGAGGCAAAATGACACTTGCTGACTTATTTTCTATACCCTTCCTAATGATCCCTAGCATTGAGTTTGCTTTTTTCACTGCTGAGGCACACTGGGTTGACACCTTCATTGAGTTGTCCACCAGGACACCAAGGTCCCTTTCCTGGTTTGTTGCAGAGAGTTCAGACCCCATCAGTTTATAAATGTAATTGGGGTTCTTTGCCCCAACATGCATCACTCTGCACTTACTAATGTTGAAACTCATTTGCCACTGCTTTGCCCACTCCCCCAGTGTCGAGAGATCCCTCTGGAGCTCCTCACAATCTCTCACAGTTTTCACTACCCTGTATAATTTAGTGTCGTCAGCAAATTTGGCTACCTTGCTTTTTACTCCTACCTCTAGATCATTTATTGTTGTTGTTGTTGTTGTTGTTCAGTCGCACAGTCGATTCCGACCCTTTGCGACCCTATGGACCATCGTTCTCCAGGCGCCTCTGTCCTCCACCATCCCCCTCAGTCCTCCCAGCTCTGTGCCCATTGTGTCTACAATACCATCTATCCATCTCATCCTTGGCCTCCCCCTTCTTCTTTTGCCCTCCACCTTTCCCAACATCACGGCCTTCTCAAGTGAATCCTCCCTTCTCATTTGATGCCCAAAGTACTTTAGCCTCATCTTTACTATTTGACCTTCCAATGAGCAGTCAGTGTTGATTTCTTCTAAGATTGACCTATTTGTTCTCCTCACTGTCCAAGGTACCCTCAAAACTCTCCTCCAACACCACATTTCAAAGGCATCTATTCTTCTGCGTTCAGCTCTCACATCCGTACATTACCACTGGGAATACCATTGCTTCGACTATTCTAATTTTTGTTTTCAAGGTGATGTCTCTGCTTTTCACTATGTTCCCCAGGTTTCTCATGGCTTGTCTCCCTAGAATCAGCCGCCTCTTTATTTCATGGCTGCAATCTCCATCTGCAGTGATCTTAGATCCTAAGAACGTAAAATCTGTCACTGCTTCTACTTCTTCCCCGTCTATTTTCCAGGAACTGATGGGGCCTGTTGCCATTATCTTGGTTTTCTTGATATTGAGTCTCAAGCCAGCTTTTGCACTCTCTTCCTTCAAACCGATCAGGAGATTCTTTAGGTCTTCCTCACTTTCTGCCATTAGGGTGGTGTCGTCTGCATATCTCAGATTGTTGATGTTTCTCCCAGCAATTTTGATCCCATATTGTGATTCCTCCATCCCTGCATTGCGCATTATGTGCTCTGTGTATAAGTTGAATAAGCAGGGTGACAGAATGCAGCCTTGCCTTACTCCTTTTCCTATTCCAAACCACTCTGTCATTCCGTGTTCTGTCCTAACTGTTGCTTCTTGGTTCATGTACAGATTTCTCAGGAGGCATATGAGGTGCTCTGGTATTCCCATCTCTTTAATCACTTGCCACATCTTGTTGTGATCCACACAATCAAATGCCTTAGTGTAGTCAATAAAGCAAAAATAAACTTGTTTCTGGTATTCCTTTGTTTTCTCCATGATCCAACGTATGTTGGCAATGTGGTCTCTAGTCCCCCTGCCTCTTCTGAAACCTGCCTGCACCTCTGGTAATTCTCTTTCCACATGCTGCTGAAGTCTATCCTGTATTATCTTGAGCATCACCTTGCTGGCGTGTGGGATGAGCGCAATTGTTCGATAATTTGAACATTCTTTGGCATTGCCCTTTTTTGGGATTGGAACATATACTGATCTTTTCCAGTCCTGTGGCCACTGTTTTGTTTTCCAAATCTGCTGGCATATTGAATGCAGTAATTTGATGCCATCATCTTTTAGAGCTTTGAAAAATTCAACTGGGATACCATCATCTCCACTAGCTTTGTTGTTTGCAGTGCTCTTTAGGGCCTTTCTGACTTCACTCTCCAGGATGTCTGGCTCAGGTTCAATTTCTTCATCATTGTGACTATCAGGAGTGTTGAGTTCCTTTTTGTAGAGTTCCTCTGTGTACTCTTTCCATCTTTTCTTAATCTCTTCTGCATCAGCTAGCTCCTTTCCGTCTTTGTCCCTTATCATGTTCATTTTTGCTTTAAATGTTCCCTTGATTTCCCGGATTTTTTTGAAAAGATCTCTGGTTCTGCCTCTTTTGTTGTTTTCTTCCATTTCTTTGCACTGTTCTTTTAGATAGTTTTCCTTATCTCTCCTTGCTTTTCTTTGAAATTCTGTGTTCAAATGATTGTATTTTTTCCTTTCTCCTTTGACTTTTGCGTTCCTTCTTTCCTCTGCTATTTTAAGAGCCTCATCAGACAACCACTTTGCTTTCTTACTCTTCTTTTCTTTTGGTATGGTTTTCTTTGCTGCTTCCTGCATGATGTCCCTCATCTCTGTCCATAATTCTTCTGGCACTCTATCTATTGAGTCTAAGCCATTGAATCTGTTCATCACCTCCACCGTGTCATTTATCATTTATAAAGAGGTTAAAAAGCAGGGGTCCCAGTACTGAACCTTGGGGGACCCCACTCTTTACTTCCCTCCACTTGGAGAAGTATCCATTTAGTGCTACCCTCTGTTTCCTGTCCCTTAGCCAGTTGCTGATCCAGGACAAGACCTGTCCCTTTATTCCATGACTGGTAAGTTTATTCAAGAGCCTTTGGTGTGGGACCTTGTCAAAAGCCTTCTGAAAGTCCAGATAAACAATGTCAACTGGATCCCCCTTATCCACATGCTTGTTGACACTCTCAAAAAATTCCAACAGATTAGTGAGGCATGATTTGCCCTTGCAAAAGCCATGTTGGCTCTCCTTTAGCAGCACCTTCTCTTCTATGTGCCTATTAATTCTATCTTTTAGGATGGTTTCCATCACTTTACCTGGGACACATGTCAAACTGACAGGTCGGTAATTCCCTGGATTACCCCTGGATCCTTTTTTGAAAATTGGTGTTACATTCGCTACCTTCCAGTCATCAGGCACAAAGCCTGATTTGAGGGAAAGATTATATATTTTGGCTAGGAGATCAGCAATTTCATCTTTAAGTTCCCTGAGAACTCGTGGATGGATGCCATCTGGTCCTGGTGATTTGTTAGTGTTTAGTTTAACAAGACATGCAAGGACCTCCTCCCTGGTTATTTCTATCTGGCTTAATTCTTCGGTTTCCCTCCCTACGAAGATAGGCTCTGTTTTGGGCATGTGGCCTCTGTCTTCTTCAGTGAATACTGAAGCAAAGAATTCATTGAGTCTCTCTGCAATCTCTGTTTCCTCTTTAATAACCCCTTGCCTTCCATTGTCATCTAATGGTCCAATGGCCTTCCTAGTTGGGTTCTTACTTCTAATGTACTTAAAGAAGTCTTTGTTATTTCTCTGAGTCTTGCTTTGCTTTCCTGATTGTTGCCTTGCATTTATTCTGCCAGAATTTATGTTTTTGCCTGCTGTCCTCATTCGGACAAGCCTTCCATCTTCTAAATGAGCTTCTCTTGCTCTTGATCACTTCCCGAACAGCTCCTGTAAGCCACATTGGAGTCCTCTTGGACCTGGCAGTGCCCTTTTTCCTTTTGGGTATGCATTCCAATTGAGCCTCCAATTAAAGATGGGATTTTTAAAAAAAATTGCAGTAGTATTTTAGTAGTCTATATTTTTTTCATTGTAGTAATCTTTATTTTATTGTTATTTACTAATAGGTGCTATACAACAGCAGAGATAGAATAATAATGAAAATAAATATTCCTCCACTTTTGATTGGTTACTATTTTTGTTAGACTCTGATTAAGTTATTTTATTTGCTTGTGGTAACTGCTATGTTTTGCCAGACCTAATTGTTGCTAGGAGAGTTTCGTGTTCAGGGAATGAAGAAGCAGATAAGTGAAGTAGTTAAATTCAGCTCTTTAATAGTGGGGTTTGAACAGTTTGGATGGGGCAAAGGTCGGACTTATATACACTATAAACAGTAACAGTAACAATAATACAACAAACCCATTGGCTAACAGAGTGTGCACATTTTCAATCCACTTATTTGCATAAGAATAGATACATGAGAAAAGATACATTCCGCTCCTGTCAGAAAACACAGTTAACATACATAACATTCTTCTCCCCTAGGTAAAAACATAAACCTTTAACCAGGATGGCGGTCTAGTTTCCCTTCTGGGTTGGACGCTTGGCTGAGCCGGCTCAGGGGCTCACAGGATGGGCGACCTGACTGGAGTGAGGGATTGACTAGAGGGGGAGGATTGTAAACCTGAATTTAAGATGGAGGAACAGGGGATCGCTCAAAACCAAAATCTAATTCTGTGGGTGAATAAGACAACTCAGGGTCCCTCCTGTGTGTACTAAGAGTGGAGGGCGGCTCTGAACAAAATTGGTCATCATCAGTAAAGGAATCCAGAGTGCTAGGCTGGGACAGTGTAGGGTACATATGGCCAGAATAGGGGAGTATTCCACAAATTCCCCTTGAAATCGGTTCCTAGAAGACACTTCTGGGTCAGTGTTGGCTGGCTGCTGACTATTACCTCTGCCACCTGGGTTTAAACGGGTGGGGGCCAACCCTAGCGTTGAGTGTCTGTATTCGTCTTGTGGGTCCAGTACTCTGGGTCTCAGTTGATCTGCTTGCCTCCTCCAGATCAGGCCAGTGGCTGTTTCGATTCTGTAAGAAACAGGACCAGTCTGATCGACCACAAACCCAGGCACTCACATAGGACCACCAGCTGAGCTGCATAATTGCGGCAATGTACAGGGTCTCCGGACGAGAAACCCTTCTGGTGTTGGATTGCTATATTTGTGCCTTTGTCCTCTACCCTAGAGGGATCCAATCTGTCCAGCAAGGATGACAGTTTCCTTCGCTGTAGCAATTCAGCAGGGGACAGCCCTGAGGCAAGGGGGGTGAGCCTATATGTGAAAAGAAACTGGCATAACTGGAGCTCCAAATCCCCTTCACCCATACACCGAAGCGCATCTTTAGTTGTGCGCACCTGCTGCTCTACCTGGCCATTGGTGGCTGGGTGGAATGGGGCAGCAGTGATGTGCCTAATTGCATTCCTTTCCATGAAGGATTGGAATTCTGCAGATGTGAACGTGGACGCGTTGTCGGACACCAGCACATCTGGAAGTCCAAATGCTGCAAACAGCCTTCTTAGGTGCATTATCGTGGTGGCTGAAGTGGTATTAGGCACCCTAATCACTTCCAGCCACTTAGAGAATGAATCCACAACCAACAAAAAAGGGGAACCCTAAATGGACCTGCAAAATCTATGTGCAATCTGGACCACGGGCCCCGAGCAGAATCCCATTCCCGAGAGGGAAGGTGGGATTGCTCTGGGCTAGAGGATTGACAACTGGCACAAGTGCCGATCATTTGTTCTATGTCTTGGTCCAGTTGAGGCCACCAAAAGTAGCTAAGGGCAAGGGCTTTGGAATGGACAATTCCCGGGTGACTTATGTGAAGTAGATGTAAAACCTTTCTCCTGAGAGAGAAAAGAATGACCACCCGCTGGCCCCATAGAAGGCAACCTCGTTCCACTGACAGTTCCAAACGCTTGTGGTGGAATGTTCTGAATTCCTTGGCTAGAAAAGAGACAGGCCAGCCTTTTTGTACCCAAGACATTACTTTAGTCAATGTTACATCCTTGGCCATAGCCTTGGCTATATCTGAGGGGACGACTGGGGGCGAGTCAAATGCCTCAATCATAAGGACCTGGTGGTCGCTCTCGATCTCGCAGTCGGCTTCCCCGACCCCTGGCAGTGGACTGATGTTCTTACTGGGCCTGTGCACCAAAGTAAAATCGTATGCATTTAGGAAAATTGCCCAACGCAACATCCATGGGAACAGAATTTGAGGCATGGGCTTCCCGTTCACAAAGATTCCAAGGATGGGCTTGTGGTCAGTTATGATGGTAAAAGGTCTTCTGTAAAGGTAATCGTGGAATTTCTTAGTGCCTGCCACGATTGCCAAAGCTCCCTGTCTGTCTGAGCGTAATTTTTCTCAGGCTTTGAGAGTGAACGGGAATAGAATGCTACGGGGGCTTCCCTCCCGTCATTTAGTACATGGCATAACACAGCTCTCACCCCCACAAGGGGATGCATCACACACAAGTACAACTTCTTTGTTAGGATCAAAATGAGTTAATACAGCATCCGAAGATAGCAGCCTTTTGAGTTTTAGGAACGCTTTCTCCTGGCAATGGCACCAGTGCCAAACAGTATCTTTCTTAAGAAGCCGATGTAATGGTTCGGCAACTGAGGCTTTGTGATGGAGAAAAGTGTGATAGAAGTTTAACAATCCTAGAAATGATTGCAATTTGGCTTTACATTTTGGCCTGGCTGCATTTCGCACGGCCGCCACCTTGGAGTCAGAGGGCATGATACCTTGGGGTGTAATTCGGTACCCCAGGAACTCCACTTCCTGTGCCAAAAACACACATTTGTCTCTTCTGAGACATAGACTATCCCTCTCGAAACGTGAGAGGACTCGATCGATCCTGGCCGCTAATTCGACGGTGTCCTTAGCGGTGATCAGGACATCGTCAAAATATGGCAGGACACCTTTTAAAATATGTTCTACAAGAGATTGAAATATTCCGGGGGCTGCATTCACCCCGAATTGTAGTCGAGTTACCTTAAATGCCCCCCTATGCGTTACTATGGTCTGGGCTATGGCAGCAGCAGGAGACACAGTCAATTATTGGTAAGCCTTGGCAAGGTCAAGTTTTGCGAAACAATTTCCTCCATGCAAGGAGGCAAGAAGGTAGCTTACCATGGGCACAGGATATGCGTTCGGGCAAATAGCTTTATTGATGGTACACTTGTAGTCAGCGCATATCCTGACCTCCCCATTACTTTTCAAAGCAGTCACTATTGGTGTCTCCCACTCTGCGGAGTCCACTGGCACTAGGATGCCCTGCCCCACCAGTTTGTCCAGCTCGGCTTCTATCTTCTCCTTTAAAGCAAAGGGTACCCGGCATGGCTTCAGCAGGATGGGCCGGATGGTTGGGTAAAGCTCAAAGTCCACAGGGGGCCCTTTGTATAACCCTAAACCCTTTTTTGAACACCTCAGGATGTGCAGCACAAACGCCCCGGATAGGGTTAGCGTCTATTGCTTGAATGCCAGAAAGCCGGACTCCCAGGGGCCTAAGCCATTGGGTCCCAATAAGACAGTTAGTGCCCTGCTTAACTACAACCAATCGCAAGGAGGTGCGAATGTTTTTGAATTTGACCAAGAAATTTCCCACCCCCAGGACCGGAATCTGGCAACCTTGCACATCCCAGAGGGAAATTTTAAAAGATTTGAGCTTGGGCTGAGAGGCAGCGGGAATTCTCAAAAACTCCTGCTGTGGGATTATGGAAAAAGTAGTACCTGAATCCACCTCCATCTTGAAGGGGATGTCCTGCAGGCTCAGGTCTGCAAAGAAATGCTCGTTGACGATGCCCACTTGGCACGGCTCAGGCTCTGGTGACACTTTGGCTGTGGACGTTTTGTGGTGGTGACTCTTCTTGGACTCAGGTGCTGGAGTTCTTTGCTTTCACTGTCGGCATACTTTAGCAATGTGCCCTCGTCACCCGCAGTTGTGGCATTCCACGGTGCAGAAGGGGCACTTCCTGCGGTCATGCCGGGCCCTGCAGCCATCACCCTTGCAAAGGAATTTCTTCTCCCGATCGTCACGGTGCTCTCGTCAGACCGCTTGGACTTCTCCCTCTGCGTCGCTGGACTCCGATGAAGAGGTGAAACCAGGCGAAGCTGAGGAGGATGAAGATGAATTTTGCTGAGCTTGCACAGCTGAGTTGGTGGCACGGGTGGTGGAGTGGTGATGCCAGAAAAGCTTGATGCCAGACCGTGCGGCCTCAGATGCTACCGCCTCTTCTAGGACAGCCTTGAAAGTTAGCGTCTTCCTGATCATGAGGCGACATTGAGCATCTTCGTCCCTCATGCCGGCCAGCAGATGGTCCCAGAGTGCTTCTTCGATGTTGTCCCACTTGCACGGGGCGGCAGCAATGCGCAGAGTGGCGGCGTAGTCTGCAATGGACTCCCCAGGTCGCTGCTCCCTTCTGTGGAAGGCCATCCTGGCCGGGAAGATCGAGACCTCTGGCTACAGGTGTTTCCTCCGTGCGGACATGATTTCTGTGAGCGGCACCACATCCATGTCCCTTGGGAGAACGAGGTGGGTTGCCTGCTCAAGTGTCTCAGAACCGCACTGAGCGAGGAAACAGGAGCGCTTCTGGTCTTCGTCGGTGATCTTCCGCGAGGCCATTGTGTGGCGGAATCGGCGTTCGTATGTTGCCCATTTCTCTGGATGCGCTGGGTCAAATGGGCCGATGTTGCTGCTGTGTGGGGACTCCATCCCACCTTCGTCGCCAGTTTCATGTTCAGGGAATGAAGAAGCAGACGAGTGAAGTAGTGAAATTCAGCTCTTTATTAGTGGAGTTTGAACACACTTTGGATGGGGCAAAACTCGGACTTATATACACTATAAACAATAACAGTAACAATAATACAACAAGCCCATTGGCTAACAGTGTGTGCACATTTTCAATCCACTTATTTGCATAAGAATAGATACATGAGAAAAGATACATTCCGCTCCTGTCAGAAAACACAGTTAACATACATAACAGAGAGGTTTTATATTTCTGGTCAGTGAACTTTGAAAATGTTGTTGATTCTATAAACAAAGTACAATGGATGACAATTTGAAAGAGTGTGAACAGCTTTATTTCTTAGCATGTCTCATTTTCAAGAAGCTGTGTTGTTATATTTGCATTGACACAACATTGTGCATGACAATAAATCCAATTTTACAAATTGTAAATATAAATCAAGCCACATTAAATACTTACTAGATGCTGAAGGAAAACCAGGATTTTATATGGTGCAGTTTGCTGGGTCAGCCCTTTATAAAAGGTTACAAATAAATTGTAGAGCATATTTCCAACATCAGAATTCTGGATTGATTTTTTAAATAAAAAAACAGTATGGGTGGTAGTGATTAATTCATGCAGCAGGTAAAGAGAAGTTTGTAAAAAGACATGGATTTTTTTTTAAAAAATCTTTTAAAATATTTACATCTTCTCAAATCAGCTATGTTGAAGTAACGACTTTAATTTTGTATTACTGCTGAGGCTCAAATAATATTCATACTTCTTTGGTATGTTATTTTAAAGCTATACCAGTCTCTCCTCTTGTACTACTTTTAGATACAGATCTCCAGTAATTTTCAACTAGCTGTTGAAAATACCCAGTTTAAGAGTTCATCTGAGAACGTGAGGGATTCATCATTATATATTTACTGTCTGAGCTGATATAGCTGTAAGGTTTCTCAGATCCCATTGATCTATTGCGCATGTTCCCTCCCTAGGTTGCAGGACGTGCTTCTATTTGCATAAGGCCCTGGGCAAAGTTCTTTCTTGCATTGATTGGCCTGTCCAAGGCAGGCTGATGTGTTCTTGCATTGATCACTTTGTCTTTTCTGGGAAGTCAGTGTTACACTGAGTTCATCTCAAACATTCTAGGGAGAAGGTAAAACTTTACTTCAGATGTCTCAATTTTATTCAGATGTTCCTCTTGAGTGCAGTTTTTTCCAGGACATATCTCTCTTTGTTTTTGCATTTGGAGATCTTTTTATTGTATATGGTGCACTGTAGTTAATGTTGAAAATCTGTGTGAAATATAATTTCCAGTATGTATAACACCTTATACTATTTTGATTCAAAATAATGAATTTTGCTTCTAGCAAAAATAAATAAATAAATTACTTTTCTTTAGAAATCTAGGCATACGTTAATTCTGATGTCTGTTCTTAGGGATATTACTCACTTTCTAACTCCATAATTTGAAACATTCTTGTTTTCTTGAATTGCTTGTAGTATACAGTGATAGCTAAATGCCAATTTAATTATACTATTTCACAGGTCTATACAGACAAAATGAAATTAATCAGTTCTATTATAGTGAGTGCTATAAAAATCTTTCTGTAAAATTGAAGTCATAACCCAGGATTAAGTGAGAAGAAACATGACTTGAGATACTACAGTATTTTGAAACTGTTTACTTTGGAGTAATTCTACTATAGTCAGTGAGACCACTTCTGAAGGATTAACAGAATACTGTATAGCACTGATTTTATGTGTTGATGGGTATTTTATACATCGGCATTTAAGTTAGGTTTTATAGAAAGGGTTGTAGCAGTCATGGTTCCTGCTGAAGCTTTGCTGGTTTTGGTGCAGCAGATTCTGCTGCTGAAGAAACAAGTCACTAGTAAGTTTAAATCATCAACCCTAGGAACAGTGGCATCAAATACTACAGCCACCACTCTAGTTTGCATGTATAATAGTCCCTTCCTTATGAAGATTATTGCTCTGAATTCTAGTCTTATAACCATGTCCCCATGTTAAAAAAGCCTTTAAGTACCTAGATTGTGCAGGAAACTTAATCACATGAGCTTTTATATCCTGTTGTGGACTATAAGTTCCTTCCTGATAGGTTATGGAATCAATTGAGATGTGAATGTTATGAACATAAAGCCAGAAGCAATGAAGATCAGTCCTTGGCTTAGTTTTTCTATTACTAAGTGATATTTTCAGTGACCTTGAATTTTGTGAAACATTATGACTGTAGTATAGGTTTGTTTCCTTGAAAGATAACATTGGAGAACTACAATAATACCTACAACTATCATACAATATAACATCTATAAGGTGTAAAGCAGCTATAAATACATAACTAGGTGCTGTTCTAATGCATTCCTTTCATTTTGAAAATTTAAAGCATCTGCTTAATTTTTTCATTTTACCTGATTCCAGTGTAGTACCATTTGGGTTTTAGTTTAGGAGCTTCTTGGTGAATACTGGATTTTATTTTAATTAAGCAACAACTTATTTTAGGGGGAAAGGGAATTAATAAAGAATTTTGATCATTCCCTATTTAAATAAAATTTGGATACTTGTAAATCCAGTCTTTATGTATAAAAATATCTGCATTATTATGCTAATGCTCCATGAGCATAATATTTCCCAAGATGTCATCTGGCCATTAGTATCTTTAGAAAATAGCCTCTCAAAGTCATAAAGCTCGTATTCCTCAGGAAAGCAATATAATGCCTTAAAAAGTGTCTGTCCTCTTTTCTATATGAATAATGAATGCAATAGGAAAAGCTATTATTAAAGTGGGAGAATACATTGACCTGTGAGTTGTATGTGAAAACTCCAGCTATTTTTAAATATGAAGTGACGGCTGACAGTTCTGCTACATTGGCAAGTAACTGTGCAACAATAATTTGTACTATTCTGTAATAAGAGGGCTATCAAGAATGTTAACTTTTAAAATTATGTGACACCATAAACTTATTGACAATATTAATGTTAAAAGCTATATAATCTGTTCTGATAGGCAGACTGTTAATGTAATAATTGGCACTATATATTAACTTTTCACATGTTCAGTTTTGATTAGTCAGATTGATTAAACACATGAAAAGAGAAGTTGTTTTATTTGTAGGAGGAAATAATCTTTTGTAACAATTTAACCACAATTCAGAAATGTGTTTTTAGGTGCCTGAGAGAATTAATGACACCTCACTGTCAGGAATAAGGTCACACTACTATGGAAAGTCTGCTTGAAGAATGAAATAAAGAACAGGACACTGAATAAAGTAACACTAATAAAATATTTAAGGCTCTTCTACCTTGTGTACTTACCATGCAGACTTAGTTTGTTTCTTTAAGGAAGTGTATGAAGTTAGCCATTTGGTACGTAAAGTTGATGGATACTATGTGAGTATCATTTTACCTGGTTGGATGGCTCCATGAGGTAAATGTTGGCCGGGAGGGAACAATGGTTTTGAGCAGGGTACAGATTCTCAGGATGCCCCTTAGAAGAAAGGAATGGTCAGCAACTTCTGAGTACTCTCTACCTAGAAAACCATGACAAAGATTACCATAGGTCACCGGTAGCCAACCTTGGCACTCCAGCTGTTCTTAAACTTCAATTACCAGACGCCCAAGTCAGCACACGTGCTGATCAGAGCTTCTGGGATTTGAAGTCCAAGAACAGCTGGAGCGCCAAGGTTTGCCATCACTGCCATAAGTCATAATTGATTTGACAGCATATAATAATACAGTGGTACCTTGGATAAAGTCCGATTCGGATAAAGTCGCGGTTTTCATGCACACATGATGCATTGCATAAAATCCAAAACCGCTATAAAAAAGGGACATTATCCAAGGTATTTGGTATAGGAACCTCAGATAAAGTCCATTTTGGATGTTATCCGATGCATCGCCCATTTGATTCGGATAAAGTCCAAAATCGGATAAAGACCAAACTTGTGGAACGGAGTTTGGACTTTATCCAAGGTTCTACTGTAATTATATCAATATATTTAGCTAATCAGTTGTGGATTATGATTATTTATAGCCCATTCATGTTTTGCAGTTTTCCAATTAGGATTAAGGAAATCCTGCAGTATATTTTAAAAGATGCATTAAAATTGAGGGGTGTGGAGAAGTTTGTGTTTTGAAACAGATACTTTGGAGATAAAGACAATACAATGTGATGCTGGTGATTGTTGAACCGTGGTTAAGAAATGGGGAGAGAGGCTCCATAAGCTCCTTTCCCACTACAATTCACATATAGTTTGCTCTACCTCTAACAATCAGATTGGGTGCAGCATTAAGAACAATGAATACGAACTGTATTAACCTTCTTAACCAAGCTGTTAATCAGCTTTATATATCATTTTAAAAGGAAAATGTTCACATTAAGCACAATATTAGTATGACATTTAACCATGGTTTAGGATGGGTGGAGTGTGATGGAAAGTTCACCCAAGGGAGGAGGTAGAATAAGGCACTCATTGAACCATTCTACCACATGAAAAAAAGTTTCCACATAAAAAAGTAAAATTAAATGATCACTAGCTGCTCCCATCCATAAATGGACCGCTAAACTTAAGGTTTGTTTCTCTATTATATTACCACATCTGTATCTTTGTTCCTATTGTGGTGGAGGAAAAATTGATATGTTTCTGTATTTATAATCTTATTAACTTAGTCAAACATTCGAGAGTGATCTATACTTTGCAGTAAATCAGTCATGGCTGATTGCCATACTGCCAGTTGCATTGTCAGCCACATGCATTGACAGTCACATGCTTCTTGATTAACATAAACTGAAATAAATGGGGATGGTCTGGAGTTTTTCTTAATCATGTTGCAGTCACAGTTGCATCATAGACTGAGTGCTTTGATGTGTTGCTTGAGGAAATGTTATATTAGTTTTGATTTATTTTTTAATATAAAAAGTATCACCTGGATTGTACAGTTTTGATTGTACTGAAATGCTTTATTGAACAATTCTCATTTGTTTTATATTTAGCTGAAATGTTAATCTTAATATGTAGAACTTTACAGCTTATTAAAAATGTTACTTGTTACAGTGTAAAAGTATATGTGTCATATGGCTATGATTTTTTTATCTTAGATGTAGATGACCTTGATACATCATAAACCTCAAAAAACATCTGCGTTATGGAAATAAAGCAGACAATGCAGTGTGGCCTTGAGTTGGATTTCATATATAACATGCACATTTGTGTTGAAATATTTCCTCTAAGAGAAGTTTGCTTTTTTCATTATGACCACAGTATTTTAAACGAGAGGAGAGAGAGAGAGGCAACCTTATAATTGCTTTACTGTATGGCACATTTGCATAAATCTGGTAGCGCTGACAGCATACTGTTTACATATGTATAGTTAATGCAAAATATTAAAATTTGTCTGTGGAGACCTTGGAAGATGCCTCATTCCAAAAGAGTCTAACATCTTACTTACAAATATTAAATAAACCCACAAAGATGTTTTAGTGTTGTAGGGTTAAGTATACAGTGCTTGCACTGCTTGAAATTTGTGTTAGAGTTTTGTAAACAATTCTTAAGTTCATTATTTTACATTTAATTTCTACCATCAACTTCCTAGCTATTTCTGAATATGTACAGACCTGCCTTCTGCAATTTATGGTCAGTATGTGAGACATTCCTCAACCTTTTCATCCGTTGTACCACAATAATTGTTATAACATCAAAGGGTCATTGATGTTCTTAATGTAGGAGGTATCCTTCCCTATTTCTGCCTGACCTCTACACAATGGTACACCCCAGTTTCAATAATTCCACCTGCATCCTGGTGAAACTTTATGTTTATGACTGTCAGCAGTGAGTGAACTCCTTCATGCTCTTGCACTATAATTTGTTCAAATTTCTCATCTACCTAGAAAACAAAATGTAAAATAGTCATTTATGAAAAATCACAGATAAGCTTGATTAGCCTCATCTTTCATTTGAGCTTTAACTTTCCATATGATAATGCATTGAAGTTTAGTGTGTAATGTATAGAATTTTGAACTGTATCGATTTTCCATTTATAAAAAGGACAATTGCATATTTTGCCTAAATAATAAACATTTCTTATTCTATAGTTACTGGAAGATATTTCCTTACTTATTTCTTTAGTTGAGGTTCTCAAAAAAGCGTTATACCTTACAGCAATAATTCAGAAAGCCAAGGCAGTTCTTAGCAAGTAATGCCTATCTGGACCCCAATTCAGCTTCAGAAGAGGAAACATTTAAAGCCTTCCCTATTCTTCGAGTGAGAAATTAAGACAAACAGCTGACCAAACAGAGTTTATTTCAATGTTAATAATATATCCAAGTCTTTAGTTTCTCTTCCTGTTCTATACATTATTTTCTCTTACCCTGGGACCCAACATAGATACTGTACATCCTTTCCAGAATTGCTGTCAGTCTGTATGTATGAGCTAGGTTGCTGAAATATAGCTGCTTTATGTTCCTAACACAAATGCTCACTTATATTTACCTCACTGTACCATACATAGGTTAGTTGGACTTGGAGATTTAGGGGAAAGACATTAAAAAGCTGTAAATTGACCCATATTTACAGAACATATCTTAAAGGAGTCACATAGAAAGTGTGAGACTACTGTGTGTATAGAAGGGCATTAGAAAAGGTAATGTTTACTCTATGGTAGCAATTTTGCTAAAATGTTATTGATCTTAAAAATAAATCAGTAAGACTTATAGATTTATATTTTTAATGCTTGATGAAAACTTCACATAAGACGTATCTCCAAAATAATTTATTTCTACTAAGCATTCATTGAGAAACTCTACTTATATATGATATTACTTCCAGACGTCTTTTTGTCATATGTCCACGCAGCATATTTATGCACTACGTATTGATTTCTCTTATTAGAATATCTTAAAAACGTATTGTGCTAAAATTCCTCAGTTGCTTCTTTAAATAAATGTATAATGAACATCCAGGTCTTTCGTTTAGTATGGATTAGTGAGTCTTAACCAATTATAGTTTCATCTGCAATTTTACTTAATCATGATTATAAAGTGTCTGAATACACAAGTAATCTCACTTTGAAATTGTTTCACTTTTACAATGTAACTTGTCATTTACCTGAAAATGTAGTTTTTAAAGCTTAGACAAAGTCATATTCTTATCTCACATCAGAGACTTGATAACTTTTGCCAAGCTGCTAGTATATTTTTCAGAACTGATTATAACATTATTTTAGTAACCAGTGAGTAGTTACTGAGACAATTTGCTAGAAGGCAACAAAATTAAATTATAAAATTGGTGACATTACACCACAGCAGCATCTATATTGGGATAACCTCCAATTAATAAAAGAAAGAGAAAAGTCAGAACATTCATTATAGGTTTAATTATAATATACTAGTATGGTTGATTCAAAACCTTTTTACTATGTTCTGGCCATTCCAATTTAGTCATTCAGTCCATGCTGCCTGTATTGTGTATTCAGCAATCCTTATTAGACATCTTCACAGTGAGTGATTCTGGTGGGCTTTCTGACACCCGCTTTCATGCATGGCCTGCTATTCTGTGTGGAATTTTTTTCCTGAGCTGAAGGGAACATTAAAGACATCTTGGCCATGTCAGACTCCTGAGTCTCTGTTGTGTGTGGGTGTGTATGCTCATGTGTGGTGTGTATCTGCATAATGTGCATATGTTTCAGACAGAAAATATACTTTGATATGATTTCTATATTAAAATGTCTATGTTAGAATATAGAGTTACAATAACTACTGCATATAAATACGTTTGCAGTGTCTTTCAGTTAGAGATCCCAATGAATGGTACTTTCCTTTATTCACTTTTCCTCTGTTGTAAATGACACTAGGGGGCACTGCTTATCCTCTGTTGTAGATTTCTTCTGGGACTATGAGGAGAAACTCAGCTGATTTTTGTAATCTTACTTTAATTAACAATGGTATTCTTATTAAAAATCCAGACAGTTTAATTCATTGCTGTTTTTGTTTCTAGTGCAGTGTCTAATCTAGTATAGTGGCTAAATGCAATCTTAATACAAAGGATGGAGCTATTTGCGTTTAAACATAGAATCAGAAGTCCCCATACTATAAACAGTTGTGTGGTTTTTTCCCCCATTTGAAATGTCATTCTTGGCAAAGCTAGAAGGCTAACTTTGTCCTGTTATGAGGCTTAGATCCCTTGCCAGCTGTGTTTCTAGCTAGCAAGTGTGATTGAGCAGCTTTACAAAACAAGTAAGAGGAATCACTGAAGAGTTACTGTAATTCCGTTGAACAAAGGTCAAGAAGAGGATAGGCCCAGAACAGATTTCACAAGTTTGAAAGCATATATTCAGTTACAGGAAAATATATCAAATGTATTTTCTACATTGCATTATTAGAATTTAGCTTTAAAATTGCTGAAAATATCTTCATCAATGTATATATGCTTAGACTTGGAAGTGGAAATGAATTATCAAACTTTTTGTTTCTATAATTCTGCAGCATTAATAGTTTAATAATTCTACTGCAAATTACAAAGGCCATGGCAACTAGGTATCAGCAAAATAGTAACTGAACAGCATTATGTAGTGTTTTTAAAGGTATGCAAAGCAGATGATTATATTTTCACATCTTTTATGTCCTATTTAGTTGCAAAATTATAGGTTATATATAAATTGCATTGTTTTTGTTAAAAAACTAGCTATTGCTGTTTATATTTCCAAGACAGTTGTAAAATTTTAATTTGTAAGTCTTTGAGGTATCTATAGAAAATATTTGTGGATTTTATTTTTAATCTGGCCGATCTCTATCTTCTTCAGCAGATAGAAAAAGATATAACGTGCACTTATTACCTAATGCGTTTCAGATAGTGGAGGAAAAGGAGCAGATAATAGTTTGGGTGATTATCTATTTAAAAAAATCCAGCAAGTGGCTTCTTTCTTCAATCTAATGAGTTCCAGGTGTTTTAAACTACAAATCCTATCATCTCCGGGCAACCTGGGCATCTGTTCCACAGATACTTATATATGCAAAAGCAACTGCTATTTTCGGGGGGGGGGGGGGGAATCATCAGACAGACTACTGAACATCTAAAGTAAATTAAAGTGCAATCCCATATAAATCTATGTAGTCCCATTCAGTTCAAAAGGTAAATGAGTAAGTGGGTACAGGATTACAACTATTTTACAAATAATAAATGCAATTTCTAGTATTTAATTATGCATTTTTACATTTTAAGAAGTTAATTGATTGATAATGATCTTTATTACTGACAGTACTAATCAAAGTTGTTACCAAACTTAAAAAAATGCATATGGTGTATGAGGAAAACAACTATGATTTAGTAGACATTAGGTAAATGTTCAAAATACAATATACTATTTTGCCTATAACAAACAATTTTATTTGCTTTTTGGAAGCATTTAGTGGTGGTATCTGTCATTTAGTGAGAGCAGGCAGCTCTTCTGTCCAAATGATTCATAAATAATGCTGGTTAATAAGTAGTGTAGTCAAATAAGATATTTTATTGTTTAAATGGTACCTTTTTGCTCTTGATGGTCTACAAACAATCATAACTTTTCTACTAGATCACTTTGTCCCTAGCAGGTTATTTTGTTCTCATAACAATGTTAATTGCAAATTATGATATATTTATATTAAATCTTAGCCATTGGCAGTATCCATTCTTGCAAAGGATAACTTGAAAGTTTACACTTTGCTGTAGCTAATTGTTTATTACCTCAAGCCAAAGGAAGCAGTATTCATGTCCATGGCAAAATGTCTGTAGAGAAATGAGAAAGTGACAGGTAAGGTCTTCAAGATTTCCTCCTGAGGCTCTTGAGAGGAAAAGCAAGGCAGAAAAGAAGAAACAGCAGCAGCAGCATCTTGTCATATAATATCATTTTCAAGTTCAGCATCTTTAAAATAGACATTGCTACATTTGCAAGCTCACAGTAGCACAAGAAGGCCATCTAACGACCACAGAATAAAGAAATCTATTCCAATAGCTAATCTTACAAAATCTTGTTTACAATTGTATCGGACTGTTTGCTCACCAACACTAGTGTTTAATTTAATTGTATAAACTGTGTAGGATATTTGTTAGCCTGTGTTTATGTTCATCTTTTGGTTTGCCAGTCAACATTCTGGTAGCTCCTCTTTTGTGGAAGTGATCATAAGCAGTTCTAATGATTGATAAGTGCTTCAACATAAACCATGATCAGAAAAAACATTTCAGTAAACTTTTATACTATTATATTTATTTTGAAATTAATAGGAGAAAGTAGTACAGAGACAATGCTCAAAATGGCTAATAAGCGTGTCCATGAGAGCTTCCTTTTAAAGTACTAAATGAAGGCTTTTGCTTTGCTAAAAGTCTACAAAAGTTGCTAAGGTAATAAGATTCTCTCTTATCAGTAAAAATGAAAGGGAGGGGGATGGACTATATAGCTCAAAAGATTTTTAATCAGATTACAAAGTCTTTCACTTCTAGGTCACTGGTTCAGCTCTGCCCCCTGTTCAGTAGTGAGGGAGAACTGTTCCCAGCTGATGGCTTTTCAGTGGCTTTTCTTAAAGGCATCAGTTTTCTCTGCCCACTTCTAGTGAAGTTAGAGTTAGCACTCATGTTGGCATTCTCACTTGCATATCTTCTCTAAATCAGATGAATTGACCTCCTTGTGTTCATAAAGAGTTTCTTCAAAAAGCGGATAGAGAATGTTGATGAACAAAACTTGCTCTATTTATTCATTCTGTATTTCGGGTTTAATAATAAAAAAGAGTCTTTCTTTAGTACTTGTCATTTTCTAGAAGTTCTGGTTTTAAATGACTGAAGTAATTCTTGAAATAGTACACTAAATTATCTAACTAGCTTCCTTATGTGGATGCAGTGATTATGTTCTATATAGTTCAGATTTAGCAGTATAAGGTGGAGAAAGGGACATGAACATTATTGTAACTGCAGAGGGTATTTAACAGTGGGTTTAGCAGTTGGAGTAATGTTCTGTGTTTGTGCAGAAAGCAGAAATAATGTGCCAAGGATAACCAAGTAACAAAGAGTGAAGGATTTGGCTGGGTAGTATAATAACTGATAACTAGATTGGTGATTGGGCTAAAGGTTAAATGTACATGCCTCCTGTATAAAACTTGCATGCGGTTAAAATTTTCTAAGGAAATTAAGAAAAAGAATTTTAAAAAATATCTCAATATAGTTGTTAAGTTTGTAGTAAACTAACCTTTCTCGTGTGTTTTATGGAAATTTGTATACATGGCATAGGATGAGAGATTTTATTAAGATTAAGCAGAATTGTTTATAGATTTCTCTAGATGAAGTCAATAATGTCACCAAGCTATTTGTTATATACCAACAATTGCTTTTGGCCTGAAATTATATAAAGTTTACTATTCTATCAATAACCATGGTCACTGGAAAAAAGTACAGCATATACAGTTTAAGCATAATTTAATTCATCAAAAACCATCCTGTATAAGAATGTGGAATATTGTGCTTCTTTATTGATGATTCAGAATGCCAGGAAATGACCCCAATTTCTTTACAATATCATGACCACGTTGCCAGCAGGAAAAAGTATGCTAAAGTGTAAAACCATCTAATCTAGGGACATTCCTCCCCAGGCAGTCAGGTGTGCTCCCATAACATAGGACCCAAAAAGCTGAAACAGCATTTCCAAGCTGCACCTTTTGGGAACGTCCATTGAGGAAAGACTGAATCTAATGCATTGTTAGACCTCTGATCTCCAACCCTTACAAGCTGTCTAGAAGGATACCAACATCTAATCTTCTGAGTGAGCATGGACTACCAGCATCGTCATACCCCCCCCCCCCCCAGTCAGCGTCCTTTAACAGATCATTGTGCAGTGTGACCAGTGCAATCTCAGTACCATGTCATGGCCTAAACTCTTAATTGAAATGGTTATAGGTTATCGGTTTTCTCCAAGAACTCCTGCAACTAGTGAACCACAATCGTCTTGATCCATCTACCCATAAATAGAATATTTGTGGCAGGCCTATAGTTATTTAAATGGTCCATTGCTAAGTTAGATGTTTTTAGAATGGACTGGACAATAGTTTATTTCAAACTATTGAAAGGGACAGAACCTTCTGAATGTGATGAATTAATAGCCTTACTGGGCCATTCCACCATCATATCTTCAGATTTTAAAAGACAAGATAGACAAGTATCAAGTGAAGAGTTAGTGGCTTCATAGCGTGCAAGTACCTTCTTAACCTCTTCAGATGTTATAGGCTGAAACTGATTCAGTAAAACAGGACAAAGCAACGAATTGGATATCAATCTGATGTACCAATCCCTGAAAGGAGCCAAATTCCTGTCAAATGACTTCAATCTTAGATTTAAAATGTGTTGGAAAAGAATTGCAGTTACCTACATCAGATTGAAGTCCATTTGTTTGTTGAGTGCTAGTGAGGCCATAAACAACTTGATAAAGTTCCACTTGTTGACTTGAGGTCTAATTGATTAAACTAACATTACAAACTCTTTTCATAGTTTTTATTGCATTAGAGTGTCTACTGGACATTATCTTAACTGTAGCCCATGTTATAATCCAAAGGAGCCTGCATCCATTTGCTATCGAGTCTCCTCGTCTGTTTCATTACTTGGAGTTCATCTGGAAACCGCAGAGAAGGTCAAGCTCTGCAGTAGATAGGAAATTTGGGAGCAACTGTTTCATCTGCACAGGTTGCCTCTCAATTAATTTAATTTAATTTTCACACCGATCAGGAAACCTGACTCAGGGCAGCTCACATGACAATTAAACAATATCCACAATAAATACACAATAACACAATACAGTGTTACCTTGAATAAAGTCAGATACGGATAAAGTCCAATTCAGATAAAGTCGTGGTTTTCATGCACACATGATGCATCGTATGAAGTCTAAAACCGCTTAAAAATGGACGTTACCTGAGGTATTTGGTATAGGAACCTCAGATAAAGTCCATTTTTGGACGTTTTCCGATGCCTCACCCATTTGATTCGGATAAAGTCCAAAACTGGTTAAAGTCCAAACTTGTGGAACGGAGTTTGGACTTTATCTGAGGTTCTACTGTATACAAAATTCTATATACAAAAATAGCATATAATAATATACAACCAAAACATAGCAAAAAGAAAATTATTCAATAAAAAAATCCATATCAGCATACATCATAATCATAACATAACATAGCTCGCATCACGGCCCAATACTATCAATACTATTTAGTGACCTGGGCTTTGGCAGGAGTGCGAACCAGATCAGTCAGAAACCCTCCTAAGACCTCCTTGAAACCCACAGGATTCAGTAGCCATTAGGGGTGTACCATTCGAGTACATCCAGTCTCCCCACAGAGGTGGGCTGCTAATGACAATCCAAATTTCAACAGATAGAGATCTGACCATAAAAAGGCAGCAGACATCAAGTCTGTTACCCTCAAATCATAATCTCCTTAATCAAGAACACCAAGTCAAATTTGTGTCCTGCCACATGTGTGAGGCCATAAAAATGTTAGAATAGGTAGGATGTCAAGATATATAGGAACTCTGAGATCACCCCAATAACAGTCATCTCTACATGAATGTTGAAATCTCTCAGGAGCAGTTACCTAGGAGACTTCAATCCTGCCGTCAAGATGAAGTCTGTCAGCTTTGATAAAGAGAGCACTGGGTCTGTTAGGTATGTGGCAATTCAACATGCAAAGAATTAATATGCAATTATATGGAAGGAAAGAGTCTGTTTCTGGGACTAACTTGTTTGTTTACTAACTAATTAAAGAAGCCCCTGTTTTCCTGTGGTTTTCTTGTCTGACCCCAAATTAGCATGTTTTGTGACTTCCTCCTTTCTGTTTGTTGGGAAAACATACCCTTTTGTCCTTGTTGGAGATAGAGGTGAGCTTGTGGGACAGACTTGCAACAGGTCTAGCCTTAATAACTGCCTCCCTTTTCTTTGTGCAACTACAGATCACAACAGCAAAGGAGTAGTACATCAGCACTATCCCTATTCTGATCCATTAACCCACAGATAGGTGGGGGCACTCCAGCCCAGGGCTTGACAAGATGAAGAATCTGCTAGTCCTTCTGAAATCCTTCTGGACTATAGCAAAGTCCCCTTCCCATCCCTTTGATGTGGCCTAATGCTTGCAGGAATACCCAAATGAGCATATTTTGAAGATAGTAAACCATCTATACCCACCAAGGTCTCAATTCTTTACATCCTTGAACTATGCACTGAAAACCAATTAATCTGTCTTTCCAAAAATTCTGTAAACCCAGCCACTATTTTCTATGGATTTCCTTTTGTTATGCGATTTTTATGTTAACCAAGCTGTTTGTTAACCAAGGTTCCACTGTATATTCATCTAAAAGTGTTTTGGATGATGACTATTCAATATTCAATCATACCACTTCTATAGAAGAGAAAATATTTTGTGACCATTAGTTTGGAAGTTTTTTGCATTTTTGTTTTTACATCACAGCACTTCCACTCATGTCTTCCATTGGGACCTCTGTTAATTCCACAGTGGCCAGTGTATTTTTTGCCGAAAGACTGGGCAACAAAAACTTTTGCTTTTGCTCTCATAGTGGCTCAGAATTTTCTTTGACAATTCTCACTCTTCAAAGATTTTGGGGATTGATGACATCCACTACAGAAGCCATGATTTCTGGCATGTTTGGTAGGGTCACCTTCTTTACATCTTCCGTTCATATCTTTTCACTGTAAGAGTCATAGTGAAGGTCAGAGAAGATTAACATCATAGTAATTTTTCTCTCCCAGCTGTGGTTCAGAACAATATTGTCAAACTTCTGCTTCACTCATATCTCCTCTCAAAGGACAAGACATGAAAAGCAGTCCATCAAATTTAGATATAGGAGAATGAGCAAGAGTTTCAGTGATTCTCGTCCCATATAGCATAGGAAATTCTGGATAATAATTGATTAATTAGTCCTGGTAGTTAATTATTTGTATTAAGGCTGTCTTAGGGAGGGACTGCAGTGGCTCAGTTGGCTAAGACGCTGACTGGGAGGCGGAAGGTCAGCAGTTCGATTCCCGAGTACTGCAGGACGGAATGAGCTCCCGTCATCTGCCCCAGCTCCTGCCAACCTAGCAGTTCGAAAGCAACAAATTGCAAGTAGATAAATAGGGACCACTTTGGTGGGAAGGAAACAGCATTTCGTGCGCTCCGGTGTCCAGTCATGCGTGTCACATGACCATGACCAGACAACGCTGGCTCTTCGGCTTTGAAACAGAGATGAGCACTGCACCCTAAAGTCAGATATGACTGGCTTTTGAGCAAGGGAAACCTTAACTTTAGGGAGGTTTTTGTTATTACATATTTTGAAGGAGTATTCTCAGCACCATTGTTTTATGTTATCTTTGTGAATCTGTTGACTTTATAAAACCATATCTTCCTACAGCATGAGCTCCTCATGTGCCATGAATTGCCAAACCAGTTAGCTAGCAAAAGCTTGTGTAAATCCGCCATCTCCCCTGTTTTTCTTGAAATCTTTGGACTCCATCTCAGTACGTTCAGTCTAGTAATTTTCAGTCCTCTGGCTTCACTAGATGTATTAGTTGTCCAGGTCGGAGTTTGATTCCTGGGTACTGCATGAGGGTGTGAGCTCCCATCTCTGTCCCAGCTCCTGCCAACCTAGCAGTTTGACAGCAAGAAATTGCAAGCAGATAAATAGGGACCACTTTGGTGGGAAGGTAAACAGCATTCTGTGCACTCTAGTGTTGAGGCATGCCTGCCACATGTCCATGGAAACATCTGCAGATGTAGACAGCATTGACACTTTGGCTATAAACAGATGAGCACTGAACCCTAGAGTCAGATACAACTGGCTTTCAAGCAAGGGTGACCTTTATCTTTTAAACAGATATTGGGAGTTATAATGGACAACTCATTCAATGGCGATATCAACTTAGAATGTAGGGTCAGTGGGGAAAACAAATTTGTTGCTAGGAATTATTTGGAAAGGAATCTATACCTATAAAATGGTGCGTTAACCGTTGGAATGTGACAAAGGATGTTGCACCAGGCCCCACTAGCCCCGTCCAAGCCTTTGTGCACTCGCCCGAACGGGGTTCTCAGGTAACTGTCGGGTTGAAATTTTCGGCCCAGGGGCAGGAGCCCCCGGACCAAAAAAAAAAGGGAACTTCAATTCCCAACGTTCCTTGCACCATGCCGCGCCAGAGCCAATCAGGCTGAACGGCGCGGCAAAAGGAACAATTGCCGCGGCCAATCAAAAAAAAGCTGCAGAAAAAAAACAGCCTCAGTAACCAAATACGCGCAGCCAAAACTATTTAGCATATTTATCTTTAACACCAATAAAACCAAAAACTTAAAATGAAGGAAAATACATCAATGCCTCATTCACTTTAAAGTTTTCTTAGTTGTGAATAACCTTCTTAGATGGCAGGAGAGAAAAGCAGAAGTTATGTTCTGTAATTGTGATTGGATAGTAGATTTAATGATGCTTGCTATTTTATTCTCAACTAGCATATTTTGCCCGGCGGTGCCGGGCTGTTTTAAATTGTGTTGGATAGTAAAGGGTTTCGTTTATTTTTCTTGTACAAATGGTACTGGGCTGTATAAAATGGTGTGGAAAGGTTTTGTGATTTTGTGGCTTCGAGGCGCTGCGTCCGCCTGCGGCAGACTTGCGCTCCCAGTGTGTGTTTTATTTTAATTTTTTGTGCGCCGGCTTCCTTAGTGCCGGGCTCTTTAAATTGGTTTTTGAAGGGTTTTGTTTTTTGTTTATGCAAATTTTATTTTAATTTTTTTATTTTAAATTTTTTTTTTAATTTAAAACTTAATTTTGGTTTATGCAAATTTTATTTTAATTTATTTGATTTAAATTATTTTTTAATTTAAAATTTAAATTTTTTTAAAATCTTTATTTTTACGCATTTTTTATTTTTTGTTTTGGTTTTTTTGAGTGAAAAGTGATTTCTGGGGTTTTTTTTGGTATTTTTTGAGATTAGTGTGAATATTTTTGGCTAACTTATTTGTTTGGGAATTTATCTTTTATTTTTAAATATTTTTGAATGTTTTTTTCTCTTGTGGCCTCTGGGTGGGGGTGGTGAGCTTTGCTTCCTCTCTACAATTCTTCTCTTCTGTCCTCTGGGTGCTTCCGGTAAGTGTTTCCTTTCTTTGCTCATTTGAGTTCTGGTCGTCATGAAGTCAAGACGTCTCTTGGTAGGCTCTCTGTTTGTTTTTTTGGGGTTGAGGTTTTTTTGGGGGGGGATCTGTGTGTTTTTTATTGCTTGTTTTTGGCTCTTTTTGTGTTTGCTTTTTCTATTTTTGATTTGTGTTTTTGAGTGTTTTTGGTTTGTGTTTTTCTGCTTACTTTTTTAGGTGCGGGCCTTTTGTTTTCACGGGCCATGCTGGTTGGCCCGTGGGAACGAACCGCAGCGGCGGCGGGGGTGCCTTTCGTTTCCATGGGCCATGCTGGGTGGCCATGGGAATGAAGCGCAGCGTCGGCGGGGGTGCCTTTCATTTTCACGGGCCATGCTGGGTGGCCCATGGGAACAAAGATTTCAAAAATTACAAATCGTACAGAAAGGAGTGGGAAGGAAGAATTCACCCTTTTTAAAAATTAAAACTCAATTTCATCCAGTGACATTTGTGGGTAATTTGTGTGGCATATGGAAAAGAATGATTAATTAGATAATTCTTTTTGTTCTGTCCACTCAGTTCTTATGTTTAGATGCCTTGTGTTCTTAGAGTTCAGTAATAGATTTAGTCGCCCAATTCTTTCTGAAATCCACATCTCAATCCATTATTTTAAAATGCAAATGGAATATATCTTGATCTTTTCATTTTACATTGTTATTCTGCTTAAGTAAAATCTGCTTTTATCAAATTGTATGCAGTTGTTATTTGAGAATAATGGAGATGCTCAAGCTGTGCATCTATCTGATGCTTGCAAGTCTTTGCTGTACAATTTTGTTACAAAGTGTTTTTGAGCAACTGAAAAAGCAGAAGTACTGTATAAGACATGTGTATACCCATTTGTCAGCTCTTCTTTTAATGACTTGTGCTAATTGGACATTTTGGACCAGCCAGAATCTTATGAGCTGACATTCTCTTAGGTCAGATGAAACAGGAAGCCACAGGTGCAGTAAAAGGTTTGAAGGAACAATGCTGTGAAGCAGTTTAGTACTCCTACTGTACATTGGTTGAAAGGAATCCAGCATAATAGAAAATAACAGTCAAGGAAAGAAGCATACTAATGCCCTCCAATTCTGTGGAGCACTACTTTCCTGAGTATAGCTGAGAATAGCCCATGAGGCCGGGTGCTGCACAGATGGTGAATCCCTCCCTCCCAAGTTAGAATAACCAATGTCTGACTTGGGAAACTAAAGGATCTTTATAGCTTAATCCCGGGGAACTCAACCTTTTAAAGCTGCGGCCCGGGCCACGCTCCCACTGACAGTTGAGCGGGCCACACTGGTAGTTCCCCCCATACCATAAAATACATCTGCAGCTGTCGTAAATGTGTTTACAGCTGTTTTCGCCACTTCTGCTGCTTCCAGCGGTGGGAGTGAGGGTGGTGGATCACATGAAATGGTCCCATGAGCCCTTGATTGAGAACCACTGGCTTAATCTGTCTATGTTGGAATTGCCAGGGGGAAGTGAAGACAGTTTCCTCCAGGGTAGGGAATGTGTTGCATGTGTGCACAAACTCTTTGCAGGCGCACCCCCCAAAGAAAGACCCAGACACCGGTATATGGATAAAGGCATTGGGCCACTTTTATTGAATAATGCCCTAGTCCGAATTATAACTTTCAATTGGTACTCATCCAATTATAATTCTTAAGGCAAGCAGGCCGCAGTAACACTGGTAAGGTTCCTCCCAAAATTGCCAACGGCAATTGGCTACAATGTATCCATTTGTATCAATTTGTTTGTTGACACAAACAAATTGTTGACCGTAGTCAATAAACTATCTACTGACCCCACCCTCTGACGTGTATCCGTCAAATCACGGGGTGATGCATGCTGAAAAGCTCCTGCCATCACCCCTTGCCTGGTTCGTCGTTGACCGGTCAACGTTATTACACCTGTACCTGTCTAAGTGTTGGCCAGTCAATTGCGAACCTGCCGGATACCTATGGGTCACAAATCTTTACCTTACCAGTGCTACCCGCCTAAGTGACCAAAGTCAAGAACAAGAAAAACCCCTATATCAAACCTCAGCAACAGTGTGGGATGGGCAAAAAAGCCAGAACCCAAGGGCCAATTGTGGGTTCCAACCAAAAATTCCCACCCGGCCCCGAAGCGACCAAAATATCACACTGTTCACTAGGGAGGGGGTGGAGGGAAAACTTCTCCTTTCCGTCACTCTTTTAAAATGGAAGCTCGGCTGCCTCGTGGCCACCCCTTTTATAGAGGGGTGGCCACGCCCCCTAACTCACCCGGATGTCTGAGTCCGGGTTGGGGGGGGCGCAAAGAGCGTGGCGGCCATTTTGGCGCCGCGCTTTCATTCTCTGACCAAGTCAGCATATTATTACATTGCCAAGATAATATTAGAACAATAGGTTTGTAATTTTAGGATGCTGAGGGTTCTTTATGTGTCATGGCTCCCACTAAGATGACAACATGACATCAATGAAATAATGTACAGGCATGTTTTATACAGCAAATTTCCAAACCAGTATGAACCTGAAGCAAGTATTACACTGTTTGTAAGCAGTGACTGAATTCCATGAGAGCTGCAAGTATTCATGGGATGAATCATAGAGTAATTTAGTTTGAAGGAGCCTATGAAGCTATTGAGTCCAACACCCTGCTCAATGCAGGAATCCAGATCAAAGCAGATTTGACAAATGGTTGTCCAATTTTCTCTTGAATGCATCCAAGGTTGGAGCACTTACCCCCTCCCAAGGTAATTGGTTTCATTGTCACACTACTATAACAGTTAAGTCATTTTTCCTGATATTTAGCCTATAGTTTCAGCCCATTATTACCTATCCTGCACTCGGGGATGAATGAGAACAGATTCTGCCCCTCTTCTTCATGACTGTCTTTCAAGTACTGTATTTGAAAACATGTATTTTTTCTCAGTCTCCTTTTCTTAAAGCTAACCATGCCCAGTTCTTTCAGTCTTTCCTCATAAGGTTTTGGTTTCCAGTCCTGTGATCATTTTTGCTTCCCTCCTCTGAACTTGTTCCAGTTTGTTGGCATCCTTCTCCAGGTAGCTAGTCTTAGAGCCCATTATACTCTGAAGATGCCTCTTAAAGAACTACTTGGCCCATGAATTTTTGCAACTCCCATGAAGACTTGAAACTCCTATATTCTATCACAGCAGTTTTCTTCCTGTTGAAAGGCTAATGATGAGGATGTGTCAATAATTAAAGTTGCTTTATTGAATTTAATTTTTGGCTACAGATACTAGGAGAGAAATTTTGCTTCTTTTAAACCAACGATGATCAGAATAGATGCCTCTTGTTAGGGATAGGTTGCTCACTATATTACCAAATTCATGCCATTTGTCTGTTGTTTAGTATCAACTTTCTGGAACTGGCAAGTGCTGAAAGCACCTCAAGATTTCATATCCTCCTCACACATGTATCTTTCAAATAGATATAGTACCATTATCTTTGGATATGAATTTGAATTTCATATTTTAATTGAATATTTGTTCAGTTGTCATTCACATTCTGGGAAATGACATTTTAGATAACATTTTTTTAAAAAAACATCAGGAGGAAATTTTTGTATATTTTCTCTCTAAGATGGGTTCTATCTTGTTATAACTTATTTCCATCTTAGCTGCAATTTCATCAAGTTTATAAATAGACATACGTTAAGAATTTTCAATATTATTGGTGAACTGTTTCTTGTACTATCTTTTGTTATTCCTTGTATATTTCTACAATTGGGCTGCCTTCTTTTTTATCGCTAAAGTATCAGTTAAATTAGGTGGGGAATCTTTTAAGAAACAGCTACATTTTTTGTTGATGGAATGTGTCTTATAAGCAGAAATAATACTTCAGAACATTTCTCTTTCAGCGTTCATGAAGACTTCTTTCGTGTCGTGATCAAACCTTGGACTGCCAAAATGAAGCCACTTTTTTGGCTTTGTCATTGGCCAAACTTAAGTCCTCATCAGTGCATGTTTATGGCAGTAATCGGCAAACCAGTAAAAGAGCTGGATTCTGTATTACTCCACATTCACACAGTGTGTTGTTGTCTGCCAGCAGCCCCCACTTGAGCATGTTGGCTTTGCATTTAGGGACTCCAACCTTTTGCCTATTCAGGGTCCTCCATGTGATGTAGGGGAGGTTGAGTTCCTTAGCTAGATCCTCCTTTAATTATGTTCCTTGCCCAGTGAGCTTCTTCCTCCATCTTCTAATTTGGTTTTGCTCTTGTGTACCCTCAAGAATGTTCTTGCCATGAAGCTCTTTCTGGATCTGAGCCATTAGACTTGAGGCTCATATCTATTCAGAGGATGTTGAAACAGACACTTCTGTTTACCTTCTGGCTGCATTTAGACATAAAAACTTAACACAGCCATGGCATATTGTTACAAGTCCTAGCTTTCCCCTGGACTTTCAAACATCCTCTTACTTGGTATAGCTGTGAAGAAGAAGGACAACACTTCTTCTCCATTTTGGATTAATCACAGTTGTGTATGGCATCTGAACCTTAAACTGTGGGTTAACATGGTTTGTGGAAACTAGTCAGCACCACAAACTATAGCATGAAGTTGGCTTCTTTCCACAAGCCATGCTGCAGATTAAGCAGAATTTGTTGAGATTCAGATAGCATGGAAACTGTAGTTATCTCAGCTGTATTGAGAGCATGGTCTCACCACAAAAGTAAAAGATGAGGCTGCAAAGACGCAAATGGAGGATTGGCTAATATGGTAGTGCTAAACTAAAATGCTAAACTATGATTATCATTATCATTTAATCAGTCCTTCCCTGAAAATACCATCTGAATATTATCCTATCCTATCCTGTTGCCATAATATGTCAGCATTTAAGTAACAGTTGCATGAGACTTCTTGAAGTCTAATGCTCAGGGTTGCCTTTTTGTTCCAGGCTTCTGGTATTTTAGTAAACTAAACTTGTATTTGAATATTGAAGAAGTTAATGCCTTCACCGCAACACATGTCTAACTGTGAATTAAACCTTGAGATGTATGAACAGGTTTTGTATAGTACTTGTATCCAGGGTTGAGAGCAACTTTCAAAATTTACATGCTAATTTACACAAACTGATTTATGAGATCATATAGCTAAAGCAGCTGTAGTAAAGGTTCTTTATATATCTTTATTATTTCCACAAATAATGTTGCATTCCTTTAATAGTTTGCAATTTTAGCAATTCATTTTTGCAACATATTCACACACTTATATCAAATAGATAGATAACATAAAAAGATTAGAATGTAAAGTTTGACACTTAGCAAATATCATGTTGCACTGTACTGTACTTATATTTTCTAATTTTTACAAGCACTTCAAACAAAACTAGTGTTTCAAAATAAAATTTTATTCAAATTAATTTAGTAATCATGCTTATGCTAGGCATTATAAAAAACGAGCAATAGTTTATGATCAGATACTACCTCCTGTTCATGGAGGTATCTGATCTGGTGGCATATGCTGCAGTTACACTCTTTTTACGACTCTGCCCTTGAAGAGCTTTTAGAAACTGTGACATATCTTGGATGCTAAGACCTGATTGCTCTCTCTCCACAACTCGTTACAGAAAGCATACATCTCTCTAGTGAGAACAGTTTCATTGTCCACAGGTCCATTTCAGTGTACAATTCAACTGTGACTTGTAATATCCTGTATGGCTTAGGTCTAGGGCAGGAATGGCAAACCATTTAGAGACCGAGTGCCCAAACAGGGGTGGGGCAAACTATCTGGGGGTGGGGGTGGAGAAAGCGCTCCCATTGGTTCCTCTGTCATAAATACTGCCAAAAAATGTGTCCACAGCTGTCATAAATGCGTTTATGACAGCCACAGACTCATTTACAGCTGTAGTAAGTGCGTTTACAACAGCTGGAGTGAGGTCAGGGGCCGGATTATTTGGCACCATGGGCTGGATCTGGCCCATCGGCTGTAGGTTGCAAACCTCTGCTATAGTCAGATACGACTGGCTTTTAAGCAAGGGCAACCCTTTTTTTAACCTTTTGATGGAGGTGCTTTTTAAACTGTCTCCTCTTGAGTTATGTTTCAATATTATCACTTGTATGAGTAAACTTTATTTTTAATATTATAACCTAGTGGCTGAAATCCTGTTCCATAAGTGACACTGTGTAAGTCTTTACTGAAAATCACAACTCCTAATAAAGTCATCTTACCATAGTTGAACTTTAGTAATTAAAGACTTTCTGTGGCCCTCAGTGCTTTGTGACATTGAAAGGGATTCGGCAGGAGTCTTGAGAGCTTCAGAAGAGAAATCAGAAATATTTTATTTTCAAAAAAGTGCTACAGTTGCTGACATCAGAAGCATCATTATTGCCTTAATTTATGGCACCAGAATTTTCAGCCATTATGTTTTTGTTTTTATTTTTAACAGCTTTAATTATGTTGTGAGCTCTGGAACTTAGTTCTAGGAGAAAGGCAGAATAGAAATGAAATAAGTGAAGAAACACATTGGAGTTTGAAAAGAAATAAAAGATTACATTTTCTCTCTCTTTCATTAGCTATAAGTGGATATTGTGATGGAACTTACAAATCTCCAACCTAAGGTCTTCATATTATTCTTTGTAATTTCCGTTTCTCAGAAAATTCTAGAGCTGGTAAGAATCACACTCTCACCATATAAACTGAGCATGTACAGCCCTGTCATGATACTCATCCTCTGCTCCTTTCTTTTTGCCCCAATAGCAGCACTTTGACAGATGGCCATCATTTGCTGTGGTCAAAATACAGGGTAAAGGTAAAGGTAAAGATCACCCTTGCTTGTATCTGGCTCTAGGATTCAGTGCTCATCTTTGTTTATAGCCAAAGAGCCAGCGCTCTTTGCATTTGCAGACATTTCCGTGGACATGTGCACGGAATGCTGTTTACCTTCCCACCGAAGTGGTACCTACAGGTGAAACTCGGAAAATTAGAATATCATGCAAATGTTCATTCAGTTCAGTAATGCAACTTAAAAGGTGAGACAAATATATGAGATAGACTCATTACATGCAAAGCGAGATAGTTCAAGCCTTACTCTGTTATAATATTGATGCTTATGGCTTACAGTTTATGAAAACCCCAACCCCCCAATCTCATGTTCCCCATAATCATCACATAGTCTCATGTACGCTGTACACCATGATCATCACAATTATAACAAATTAAGACATGCGATCTCTCACTTTGCATGTAGTGAGTCTATCTCATATTTGTTTCACCTTTTAAGTGAAATGAATGAACATTTGCACGATATTCTAATTTTCCGAATTTCACCTGTATTTATCTACTTGCAATTTCTTGCTTTTGAACTGCTAGGTTGGCAGGAACTGGGGCAGAGACAGGAGCTCACTTTGTCATGCAGTACCCGGGAATCGAACTCCGACCTTCCAGTCAGTGAGTTCAGTGTCTTAACCACTTGAGCCACTGCAGTCTCCCAAAATGCAGTGTAGTGTTCTGTAAATAGTTTCTTCCTTTTCCTTAGAATTTTCATTTAAAAAGAAAAAAGGAAATTCAGTAGTCTTCATCATTAGCATCATCATTTGTTTTCACCATCATTGACATGGCATCATTGAAAACATACTCCCAAAGGAGTGTGGCTGAAGCAAGAAGAGGCATGGCCAAAGTGGTTGATCAGTTTCCCAAGTAAATTACTCATTTATTTATTTTTACAAAATACTACCATCAATTAATTAATTGAAATCACGAATTTCCCATTTGAAACATAGGGATTTTTGACTCAAAAGGCCCTTCACACCCTCTAGTAACCAGTTTATATGGTGGAGAGAAATGCAAAAATATGCTAAAGTAAGTCACAGAGTAGGCCTATTTGAATTAATGAAGCTTACAAAGGAGTTGATTCACCAAATCCTCATTGGGTCAATGGATCCACTCAAGTGCTATTTACTACATTAAACAATAGGATTTTGGTCTTTGTGTCAGCAATTAATACAACCTTTGGCTTAAGTCATCCATGCCTTGAGTTCTTCTTAATTCCTTATCCTGTGTAGCCAATTTTATTGTGGTCAGCATTGATTTGAATCAAGCATCCTGTGTTCCCCTTGATCAAAAGGGGATAAGATTCTGACACTGGCAGGACAATGCAGGTCATTACAGATGGTGCTCTGTGAATGTAGTACTTGAAGAAACAGGGAGGCATAATAAACTATCTAGCATCTTTCTCACTTTATCTATCCAATTAAGCAGGAGGATCTCTCTATGCCATTTTTTGCTGCCATTGCTGCTAATCATTCACCATGCTTCTGTTTTGTGATTAAGAGGTTTTTTGATGGGACTCAATAATAAGTATCCTATTTCCTACATGGGTGCTTTCCTTAGTACTAACATTTTAAGCCATTTGAAACTTCAGTGACCTCTGACCTCAGATTGCACACATTTTAAGTGGCTATTAACCACTACCCATAGGGTAAGTGAACATAATGCATAGTGTACAGGTTTTCCATATATGGTTTTACACGACAAGGTAATTCTGTGCCAAAGTAGTTCTTTCTTGCCCAGTGTAGTATCAGACCCAGTACACTACTGCATATCAGTACAATTACCCAGTACAATATGTCATCTTATCCATTCCTTCTGCAGTCTTAGACAAGCTGCTTTTCTCTCTCTTGATGTCCTGCATACCTTGGCTTTCTGTCGTACTTGGATGTCCACTTTCTATAATACATCCCAGCCAGTGGTGGACATCAGCAGGTTCGCACCAGTTCTCCAGAACCGGTAGCAGAAATTCTGGCTTGCCCTGCCCATCCAAGTTTTGAAATAAAATAGTCCTAATTCGGGTGCAACGCAGGGCTTTCCCCTTGGCCACACCCACCATACCACGCACACTGTGGTAGTAAAAAAATTTCAAGCCCACCACTGATACCAGCTTTATTTGCTCTGGCAGCCACAAGAAGCACCTTCCAATATCCACACAGCATTTTACCAAATGGGCTGGGGGAACAATTCTCTTATCCTGACAACTTGCATGGTGCCTTGTCTATATTATTTGATGCAATTCTCATGGTAAGGTAATGAGCAAGTGTGATGATAAAGGTGAGTTACAAAACAAGGCAGAATTTCACATTTTTAGGTGTGAATATTTTTAATGAACAGATTCAATGTGGAACATAAAATATGCAGAGCAGTTCACATAAAACAGTACATTTGCTTAATAATCTTTTCTTTTCTATTTGGATTAGGGCAGGTAAGAAAATTATATAGTTTTCTTTTAATTGTGATGCTGTAAGTACCTTGATCCTTTTTGACCCTGGACCGAATATGTGTATTAAGTGAAAATAATAACTCCATGAGTACTACTGGTTGAAAACTAGACATTAAAAGAAATGGCTCCATGGGGCTTGGAAGGGGGGGGGGAATCCACACGAATGCTGAGAATACTCATAATATTGTTATTAAAAGAAAACGTGTTTTGCAACAGCTAGTTTGTTCCCTTTAAAAACTAACCTTTAAGACATCTTTGATTAGCCAATGAAATTCTGTACTTGCACTTTTATTTACAACTAGCAGAGGTTGCCCGGCGTTGCTGGGCTGTTTAAAATGAGTTTTTTTAATGGACCATTAGAAAGGCTGAGCGAAGAAAAATAGATGCCTTTGAGATGTGGTGCTGGAGGAGAGTTTTGAGAGTCCCTTGGACAGCGAGAAGAACAAATAGGTCAATAGTAGAAGAGATTAGCCCTGAGTGCTCATTATAAGGTCAAATAGTAAAGATGAAGCTGAAGTATTTTGGACATCAAATGAGAAGAGAGGATTCACTTGAGAAGGCCTTAATGCTGGGGAAGGTGGTGGGCAAAAGAAAAAGGGGACGGCCAAGGATGAGATGGCTACATGGCATTGTAGATACAATGGGTACGGAGTTGTGTGGACTGAGGAGGATAGCGTTGTCGGGCTGTTATAAACTGTGATCAGTTGTGTTGTTGTTGTTTTTTTAGGGGGGATTAAAAAAAAGAACAAAGGATGATATAATTTTTTCCTTTTTTTATTTTACCAAATAATGTTTTATAACATGTCTTTTTTCAAAAGTGTGTGTTGGTGGTTAAGGGTGGTTTTGGGTGTGCACAACCACCACCACCCATAGAATACCACTCCAATCACCAACACACATATTAAAAAATTATGGCAAGGCAGGAGTGTCGTGTGTGTGTGCGTGTGTGTGTGTGTGTGTGTGTGAGAGAGAGAGAGAGAAGCTGTGTGTGTGTTTGTTTGTGTGTGTGTGAGAGAGAGAGAGAGCTCATTAGGGAAAGGAGTAGAAGAGGAATATGGGTGAGTGTGCGTGTGAGAGAGAGAGAAAGAAAGAGAAGCTGTGTGTGTGTGAGAGAGAGAAGCTGTGTGTGTGTGTGAGAGAGAAAGAGAAGCTGTGTGTGTGAGAGAGAGAAAGAAGCTGTGTGTGAGAGAGAGAGTGAGAAAGAGAAGCTGTGTGTGTGTGAGAGAGAGAAAGAGCTGTGTGTGTGTGTGAGAGAGAAAGAGAAGCTGTGTGTGTGTGACAGAGAAAGAGAAGCTGTGTGTGAGAGAGAGAAAGAGAAAGAGAAGCTGTGTGAGAGAGAGAAAGAGAAGCTGTTTGTGTGTGTTAGAGAGAGAGAGAGAAGCTGTGTGTGAGAGAGAGAGAGAAAGAGAAGCTGTGTGTGTGTGTGAGAGAGGGGGGGGCTGGCTTCCCTGGCTGGCTCGAGGTAAGGAAGCCCAGCGGGGGGGGCTTCCCTTACCGGGGGCTGCCTTGCGGCCCGTGGTAAGGAAGCCCAGCAGCGGGGTGTGTGTGGGCTTCCCTTACCAGGGGCTGCCTTGCGGCCCGTGGTAAGGAAGCACAGTGGGTTGGGTGGGTGTGGGCTTCCCTTAACGGGGGCTGCCTTGCAGCCCGCGGTAAGGAAGCCCCACAGGGGGTGTGTGGGCTTCCCTTATCGGGGGCTGCCTTGCGGCCCGCGGTAAAGAAGCCCAGCGGCAGAGGGGTGTGTGGGCTTCCCTTACCGTGGGCTGACTTGCGGCCCGCGGTAAGGAAGTCCAGCAGCGGGGGTGGGTGGGCTTCCCTTACCGTGGGCTGCCTTGCGGCCCGCGGTAAGGAAGCCCAGCGGCGGGGTGTGTGTGTGGGCTTCCCTTACAATGGGCTGCCTTGTGGCCCATGGTAAGGAAGCCCAGCGGCGGTGTGTGTGTGTGGGCTTCCCTTACCGGGGGCTGCCTTGCGGCCCGCGGTAAGGAAGCCCAGCGGCGGGTGTGTGTGTGGGCTTCCCTTACCATGGGCTGCCTTGCGGCCCGCAGTAAGGAAGCCCAGCGGCAGAGGGGGTGTGGGTTTCCCTTACCGTGGGCTGCCTTAAGCCCAGCGGCGGAGGGGCGTGTGGGCTTCCCTTACCGTGGACTGCCTTGCTGCCCGCGGTAAGGAAGCCCAGCGGCGGAGGGTGGTGTGGGCTTCCCTTACTGGGGGCTGGCTTCCCTGGGACACGCCGGCTTTCTCAGAGTTCTGCGCACTCAAGGCGCGCAGGACACTGGGGATTGTATTTTTTCATTTGTGCTTTCCCTTTGTGCTTCTTTTTTTTCGTGCTGCTCATTTTTGATTGGCTGTGCCACGTTTCCCCACCTTCTTTGTGCTCCCGCCTCTCAGCCTGATTGGCTGTGGTGCAGCGCGGCACAAAGAATGTTGGGAAATGAAGTTGTTTCCCTTTTTTCGCGTTTGTGGGGCTGTTGCCCCACTGCCACTTTACTCAATCCTTCGTTGACCTGCGGACCCAGTCCGCCCATGTTCCCGAAGGGTGAGTGCAGGCAAGTAGGGCCAGCCGTAAGAACCTATAGCAAGTTCCAACAGTTAACCCTTGGTTTTATAGGTTAAGATATATTTGTAGTTATAGACCCAAAGAGCGGTATTTTCTCACAAGTAACATGTACAAATTTGTCAGTCTCTTTCAGGATAATCAAACTAATTTCATTCATATAAAATTCTGAAATTGCCTGTGATAATGAATGAATATTATAGTATCATAGAATATTAGAAGTGTGAACCTTTGAATATCTAATAAAATGCATTTTATAATGCTCATGTGAGAGTTTCCAGCTGCTGTGAAAAATTGGAATTTCTTTCATAAAATTTATGTCCATTAGAAAATTTTAACCTCCATCAGTATCTGAATTAAAATCAGTTTTCTTTTCTGAAAGTATTGGGTGGTTTTTTTCATGGTCACAGTGTAATCAGACATGTGGGATGTAACAGTGGAACTTACTGGACTTTATCTTCCCTATCACAGTTAAATTTACCTGGAAGATAGCTAGAAATTGTGGGATTGATAACTTATCTACAACTTACTTTATTCATACATTTGAAACTGGAGTTGGACACCAATTAATTTATATTATGTAGCCTCTATGACAGCTGATAGTAGATGGTTTGAGTGCTCCCCTAACTGATTTCTCTGCCTGTCACAGTCTAAGCCTTCAAGGTTCAAGGAGTGAAAAGAGCAGAGAAAAAGGGGGGATAAAATGATTTGCATATTACAGTATTTCTTTAAAATGCTATAATATGGTGATTGGGAGAAGGTTTTCATCTGGTGGCTTGGGAAGACTTTGGGAGGGCAGTGCCATCACAGAGGTTACCACAGAAGTGGAGCTAGGATGGAAAGCTTAGTATTATGGACAGGAAGCTTATCAAGAACATATAGGATGACAAACTGCAGAAGTCTGTATAGGATTTCTTCCATATTCAAATGCTTCATTCCAAACGTTTTGTCTTGAAATTTTACCATTCTTGATCATTGTTACCTGCAGCAAGAGCTTTCCGAAATCATCAGGCTGCAGAATGCTAGAAACATGATTTTTGACTAAACAGCCTTTCATCTGATCCAGCAAGGCAGCTCTTAAACTAAGACTTCTGGGATAATGTTTAACCATGGTAGCAAATTGATTGTGTCATTTAGTGTCAATTGAATAAGTAGCTAATGTGCATCCCAGACAATCCAACCTGTAGCCTTGGGCAAGCTGCATAATCCTACAATGTCACCAGAAGAAGGGGACATAGAAAGAGCTTCCTCGAAGACTGGTATTTTTGAATCACAGTCGGGCATATCCTGGTAATGGCAACCTTGTGTTGCTGGCTAATCTTTCTCACACTAGGTCAAGTGAAAGGAAGTGTAGAATGAACTCACCAAAGGTGCCTTCATTTCGGCAGTTTCACATCTGGCCTAGATACAGAAGAAGACCAGAAGAAGGGAACAGTTAACCACTTCTGAGCATTCTCTATCTAAAACACCCTGGGAATGGTTGCTATAGATTGGAATTGTCTTGATGGCACATTATTATTATTATTATTATTATTATTATTATTATTATTATTATTATTATTATTATTATTATTATTATTATTATTATTATTATTATTATTATTATGGTATTAGTGTTATTCAGTGTTAATACATGACCCATGTGTTCTCATGTAGAGAGGAAATATGTTTAAAAAATAAAACAAGTAGTCTCTACTTCAAAATGTAAGTAATCACCCCAAATACAGTACATAGCTACATACATTGATTACATAAATTTGTCCATTGTGTATAATCATAAGGATTGCTATTTAGATAAATGGGTCAGTGTTCTGATGTGACATGAAAATATCTATGTTCATATTGCCTTATAATGGTGGGTTTTGTGTATTGTTTAGCTGCAGTGTTAAATTGATTTTAAAGGTTTAAAGTGTAGTTATACTCGACAAAATACAGTAATTTTAAAATGCTGAGGTAGTCTTAGCAGCAACTTCAACGAACATCGAGTAATAGCCAGTTAAAAAGGTCCAGTGATGCTTAGTGCCATTTTATCCAAGGTGTAGCTTTTATTGTCTGTTATTTCAACAAATTCTATTATTTTTATCTTGTATTCTGGATAACTAGTGTAGTATAGTGAACAGAGTGATACAGAAGGACTCAGGAGACCTCGGTTAATCCTTGCTTGGCTATGAAAACCTAAGGGATGTGTAGTAAAACCAGTCCTTAAATATCTCACATACAGTAGTACCTCATACAACGATTTTAATCCATTCCACAAGGCTCGTTGTACGAAACAATTGCTATATGATGCATGCATCATATAGCGATTTTCCCTATGGGATGCATTGTACAACATTTTTTTTGCTAAGTGGTTTTCCCATTGAAAAATTGTTGTACGGATTTTTTCCATAGGGAAAATTATTATGCGGGATGCCATTTCCGCCCCAAAACCTAATTGTTATGCAATTTCGTTGCTATACGGGGTGATTGTTTTATGAGGTTCCACTGTATATTGAATGTCTTATTATGGTTGATATAGATTGGTTGATGGCACACATAATATATAAATCTTGCGTTCTAATATTGTGTTCTTTTTTGTCCCCTGCAATTATTTCATGCTTTATTGTTCAGTCACAGTTTAAGTTTGCGCATGCTATATATGATCTGTCTAGCTTAAATTTTAGTTTGTTTCTATTTGTGAACCTGATCAGTTTTATTAAACATAATGAGGGGACAGCAAACCAGGTTCATACAGTGATTTGAAACTGGCTCTTATTTCTTTGGTTGCTGTTATTGTTTATCATTTTGTGTGAAACACTGCTTTTAGATCTATAGCAGTTTTATGATATCCTAGACAATTTATCTCTCATATTAGAGAGGGATTTACTTAAAAGCTTAATTTTCCTACTAGCAAGCTATCCCAAAACAACTGTATACTGTATATGTAATTGCACATTTTGACCTAAAAACTTCCACATGTGAAACACTTTCCTCTTAACATCTAGTTTCTTCAACAGTGTACTTGTCCTCTTTACCAATGTAAAGATCTATTATTACTAACATATGTTCTACTACAGTACTTTCTCAGCAGTAAAGTTCTAATATTGAAAAATCCTTGTGTGTTTGTTAAAAGAGTGAGTGCAGCAAGTGGACACATCAGAAAGCACTTGTTTTAGAAGAACTGAAAGGAATGGGTTAGGCAGCATTTCCAGAAAATGCTTAAAAACACATGGGAAATAGATTGTTTCAGACCTATATGTTTTCCAATAATGTTTGAGTTCCCTGCACCAATTCTAAGCCAGCAAATGGTAAGAGAACTGTTGGTGGTGGTGATGCCTTACCAATCTTTGAGCAATGCAAAGGGTTTGGTGAGTGCCTATAAAGAAAATGGGAGGCAAAAAATCAACATTAAGCAAAACAAACTGTATTTTGAATGAATGTCTGTAATAGGGAACTTGGCTTGTTGAACAAGTCATTGTGTTTTTGAAGCACAAATAATAGCCATAAGGAAAGCAAAGAAATCCAGAGCCATGGTGGGACTAAAGAAAGACATTTAAGTGGCCAAAAAGGGATATACAAGTCAGAACTAGATGGAATTGGTGTATTTTCCTTGATACTCAGTAACATAAAACTAGTTATCATGAATATCTTGGAAAACTGTGAGGATCTGTTTCCTGTAGCAAAGAAATAACAATTTAAACACTTTAAAGATATTCACAGATATATTCTATCATGATGATTTTTAAAAATTGTGATAGAACTAGTACAGGTGCCCATCTTCGATAGGGTTTTTTGGGGGGCTCAGCCCGTGGGGGGGGGTGGCTTGGGCAGGGTTTTTTCCTTTTTGCCTCCCCCCCCCACCATCGTTTGTGATGCCCCCTGGCTCTCAGTAAAGGAACCTGGGCAGACTCATCCCGGCGTGATGAGGAAGACGGGAGGGTAAGAATGAGGGAGGGAAGGAAAGAAGGAAGGGGAGAAGAACGGCTGGAGGTAGGGAAGGAAGGATGAGTGCTAATTACCCGACCTTGGCCAGGGGGTATTTGTTGTATGTTTAGGTTTTTCAGACCCTGATACACCCCAACACAGAGTCTCTCTCTCTCTCTCTCTCTCTCATATTCAGGCACACACACACTCACATACACAAGTGACTGATCCAGAACCCACTGTCTTGTGCATTGTCTTGCACACACACACTCCCTGTCTCTCTCTGTCTCTCACTCACACAGCATTGATGTACATTGAAAGTGTATCATTCCAGAATTTACCCGTCAGTCATTCACTCTCAACCAATCACAGTCCAACATGCAAATCAGCTCTCTCCAACATTCTGTTTCCAGGCCTGGCTGTTAAACTGCCGTTTTTGTCCCATGGCACCATGGATGGGAGTTGTAGTTTCCATTCTTTTCCCCATGTTGTGGGGCTTAGGCCCCACTCTCGGCCCCTGGACCCTCGTAACACTGATCTCTATTTCAAAAGGTAGGTGTGCACGGAGAATTACGGGATAGGCTTGAGGGGTGTGGGTAGGCATGCCTGTTACATACGTTACATTCCTTCCTTATAGGTAAAGATTATAAGCCTGTGAAAAACCAAATTGTTTGCAATTATTCAGTGACTTTCAGATTTATATATTTCCATGTTTTAAGACATTTTAATTGCATTGTCTCCAGATGAATCAACGAGAAGCAGAAGTAAAAAATAAAGTTACTGCTGTGGCATTAACAGACTCAGTTCACAATGTGTGGCATCAGGAAGCTAGCAAAACTATTCGAGAATGGATGAGAGAGGTAAGTTTGAATTCTGATTTTTAAGTACATCAACTGACAAACTGCTTTAACCTTCTTTTTATTAGGCTACATAACACCTGTGCCATGGTCAGATCACTATCTGGTGACTCTGGACTTTCTGGGGGTGACGCTTCACTGTAGGGAGGCAGGGTCTATTAAATTGGCCCGCCCCTGGCAACTAATGGATCCCGTAGGATTCCAGCAGGAGCTGGGGGATTTTCCTCAGGATCAGCTTCTCGATTCACCTGAAGCGCTTGTCAACCTATGGAATAGGATGGCGACAGCGGCCTTGGATGAAATCGCGCCACTGTGGCCTTTCTGAGCACGGGAGCTCAAATGGGCCAAGAGATGTCTAGGGTGCTGCTGGGCGAAAACCCAGAGCGGTTCCTATTGGACACTAGCTAGAGCGGCTATTAGGGCCTATCCAGTGGCGATGGGGGTGGTGAGGTGGCAATACTTCACCACCCTTATTGCCTCTGCCGATAATCGCCCAGCCACCCTGTTTTGGGTGACCAGGTCCCTCCTGGGCAGGGAGGGGCCGGTGCTCGATTGACAGGGTTCAGCTGAGGACTTTGCAGACCATCTGGTGGAGAAAATCGATCGGATTGGCTCGGGGTTTAATCCTGGCATGGGCAGTGAAGGTCCGGGGGGGGGGGGCTGGAGCAGTCTTGTTGTGTGATCTGGGATCGGTTTGATCCAGTTGCCCCTGATGAAGTGGACAGGCTCCTTGCAGCAGTGCGGGCCACTACATGTCCTTTGGAACCCTGTCCCTCCTGGTTAGTGAAAGCGTCTAAGGTGGTGACAGGAGGCTGGGTCGGGGCTATAATAAATACATCTTTGCTGGAGGGGGTGTTTCCTACACTGTTAAAATATGCTTTGGTGCGCCCCCTCCTGAAGAAACTGACCCTTGACCCAGCTGTCCTAACCAACTACAGGCCAGTCTCTAATCTCCCCTTTTTTGGGAAAGTATTGGAAAAGGCAGTGGCGCGCCAGCTGCAGGGGGCTCTGGAGGAATCCTTTCAATCAGGATTCAGGCCCAGACATGGTACAGTGATGGCATTGGTCGCGCTGGTGGATGATCTCAGGCAAGAGCGGGATGGCGGTCATCCAACCATCCTTGCTCTCCTTGACCTCTCAGCGGCCTTCGATACTGTCGACCACGGTATCCTTCTGGAACGGCTCAAAGGACTGGAGATCCAGGGCACAGTATTGTCCTGGTTTTCCTCATTTCTGGAGGGCCGTACCCAGTCAGTGTGGTTAGAGAGGGTGAAATCCAGTCCTAGGCCCCTTAAATATGGGGTGCCGCAGGGCTCTGTGCTCTCTCCTATTTAACATCTACATGAAGCCGCTGGGCGAGATCATCCGTTCCCATTGGGCGCGGTTCCATCAGTACATGGATGAGACCCAGGTGTACATCTCAGCCTGTGGGGACCCCAGTGATGCGGTCAATGTCCTGTCCGAATACCTGGAGGCCGTCTGGGTCTGGATGAGGGCAACCCTAGCAAAACTGAGTGGCTATAGGTTGGGGGTCCAGGGTTATCCAGAGAGTTACCATCTCTAATCTTGGATGGGGCAGTTCTGCCCCAGACAGACCTGGTGCACAACTTGGGGGTCCTCTTGGACTCACGGCTGCTGCTGGAAGAGCAGGTGGCGGCTGTGGCCAGGAGAGCTTTTGCTCAACTTAGAGTTATTCGCCAGTTGCTCATGGTCACTCATGCTCTGGTCACCTCCAGATTAGATTACTACAATGCACTCTACATGGGGCTGCCCTTGACGACCATTCGGAGGCTACAGCTGGTGCAGAATGCGGCTGCCCGGGTGGTGATGGGGTGTGGGCATTATGCACTGGTTGCCAGTTTGCCTCCGGGTGCAATTCAAGGTGCTGGTTTTGACCTTTAAAGCTCTATATGGCAGTGGGCCAGGTTACCTGAGAGACCGCATCGTCCCAAGAGTGTTTGCCCATCCAACCAGAGTGGACCGGAGGGGCTCCCTAGTTGTACCTTCAGCTAGAGGGGCTCGCCTCTCTGCCACACGGAGGAGAGCCTTCTCCGTGTCCGCTCCAGCCCTATGAAACATCCTGCCAATAGATTTGAGGCTAAGATGGAATTGCTGCCTTTCATAAAAGGTTTGAAGACCTGGCTGCCCTCCTTCTGTGTCTTTGCATCCCCCCCTCTTAGTTTTTAGTTTTAAATGGGGTGGGAGTAATGAGGGTGGATGATGGGGTTTTAACATGTTTTTATATGTTTTTAACTGTTGTACGCCGCCCTGAGTCGGATTTTTACCTGAGTGGGCGGCATAAAAATTGAAATTAAATAAATAAATAAATAAATATCTTTGCTTCGAATGACTGTTACTAAACTTGCAGAATAGCACTTGTGTATATCTGTACAGCACTTTATTTGGCTGGTTTAGAAATAGAATGAATAATAGTTGAAATCTTTTCTTAGTTGCTTTCTTTGTGCAATATTAATTGGTGTCATTGACATAATGAATAGTTTAAAGTAAAGGTAAAGGTTTCCCTTGCTCGAAAGCCAGTCGTATTTGACTCTAGGGTTCAGTGCTCATTTCTATTTCAAAGCTGAAGAGCTAGTGTTGTATGTTTCTGCAGACATTTCTGTGGTCATGTGGCAGGCATGACTAGACACCGGTGCAGATAGAACACTGCTTACCTTCCCACTGAAGTGGTCGCTATTTATCTACTTGCGATTTCTTGCTTTTGAACTGCTAGGTTGGCAGGAGCTGGGACAAAGACAGAAGCTCATTCTGTCCTGCAGTACTCAAAAATCAAACTGCTGACCTCCCGCCTTCCAGTCAGGTCTTAATCACTTGAACCACTGCAATCCCAATTAATAGTTTAAATATCAGTTTTTTATTGCATTTATTTACCATCTATTGTGGGCTGCTTATTTTTTTAGTATTTTTAAAAATTATTGAACACCATGATGGCTCATAAAACAAGTCTTTCAGTTGCCTGTCTTCAACTATCCATTAAAATATGTAGTCTTACATGCAAGTGGCACATTACACATAAAACTTGTGTCCAAATCTTCTGTATTATCTCAGATTCTCTCATTTAATATTTTTTCAATTAGTAATATTAATTTTACCTACTTCATTAAAATCCTACTGCTTTTGTAGTTTTTGTAATTTGCTGTAGTTACGATTCAGTGTTCCATCATTAATTAAAATGTGATATGCAAATATACATCTTAAAGCCTTTGTGAAATATAGAAATATTTCTGTCTTGACCATTTTAGTACAAAGATAACAAACACAGTAGTCAAGTTATATTTTAAAATGTTTTCATGGGTTTTCCATACAATTCAATAGTTTCACTGATCTACTCTTTCTTACAGAAATCTGACTTGCTTTGTGAACTTCACTTTCTAATCTCATACAGCAGCCTTTCCTTTATGTTTTCCTGCTCTCCTTGGTCCCAGAACAGTAGGGTTGCCTTGACAAATCTATTCAAAAGCCATCCCTTTGCCTTTATTGGTAGGGATTGGAGCCTTTGAAATTTTCTCCTCACTGCAATACAGCTGACATCTTCTTCCAGACAGAATGAATTAAGGAGCTACAATACGACACTTGATCTACCAGTCAAGGATCTTTCCATAGTGAGGACAGATTCCATGGTTCATAACTAGGGCAGCAAGCATCTGAAAGTATACAATACATGCTTGTTTGGCAGAAGAGCCATCTGCCATTTTGAAACAATGATTAACAGAGTTTTGAAATAAAAATTGTTTTTAAAAATAAATGTTTATATATTCTTTTATTTGACGTATGTTTATAAAAAACCTATACTTTCTCCTCATTTCTGAATAACGTTTATAAATACTCAAGAGATTTAGTAGTATACATAATATTAAAATATACATATCCCAAATTTAAACTGGAAAAAATCAGGACATAACTAGAACTATTTAATGATACAGTATAGGGCTGGAGAGAAAATTGTAAATATAACATTATTATATTTCTTTAAAGTGTGATATTTAATCATTTAAATTATCTATATTAATATGCAAATTTGAAGGTTTTTTGCAGCCATTTTCACACCACATTTGAGCCGTCACTTCTAGAAATTTGTGATTGTTATAAATTTAAGCAAGAAATAAGTAACTCTTAGTTAATAGCTAACTAGCAGCAAAAATGTGTCAGCTTTCATACTGTATTATTTCTAACCAACAACTGATTCATACTTAGTTTCTTGCAACCCTTTTCGCATCTATCACTTGTATTCTCAGCAGAGCAATTTGTGCGACTGCACCTTTTAAAGGAAAGTGTTATCATATAATGCTAAGATCGCCTAATTCATGATATATGTAAGAGTAATTATGTATGTAATTGGAGTTTATATATAGGGTTAATAGATTTGTTTAAGTTTCAGCATCAAAATGTTAATTAATCCTACAATGTTTACTTGTCTGGCAGCCATCATGTTCTCAAGGAAGTTGTGCTTTCCCAAAACATTTTGACTGTGGTACACATCTGTCCTTGAACAACCCATTTCTTAGTGTGATTCATATGCTGGTGCTGCAGACCTGATGGTTGCTTCTGTTCCAAGAGTGAGTTCAGGTTTCATCCCACAGAATTTTCCTCTAGTACAGGGGTGGCCAACCTTTTTGCGCCGTGGGCCTAACCATGCCCCCAGAACTGCTGAGCAGGCCAGACCATGCCCCCCTGAAAGTGGGCATATTTACACCTGTAGTAAATGCGGCCACTTCCACGTTTACAAAAGCTGCTGGCACTTTTGCACATGCGCGGGCACTTTTTATAGCTGACATAAATGCACCCGCTTCCACTTCCAGGTGCAAGGGAGATAGCGATGGGCTGGATGGAATGGTATCACAGGCCAGGTCCAGCCCACGGGTCATATGTTGGGAACCCCTGTTCTAGCATTAGGACCTTAATAATTGATCCTCTGTGATATCACCTCATAGATTAAGGCAGATTATGATTTTATTCAGATTTGTCCTTCTTCAATTACAGAACTGTTGTAATTGGGTGTCAAGTTCGGAACCTTTGGATACATCAGTAGAGTCAATGTTACCTGACTGCCCACGAGTCTCTGCAGGTATGCCAACAACAGCCTAGAAATAATAATTTTCTAATGAATGGGTTTTTCCTACTGAATTTGGTTTTTTCTTTCAGCCTTCAATGAAACTTAACAGTTTCTGTTACCCAGCCTTTCTTTTATTTTTCCAAATAATTGTTTTTGCTGTCTGTAAGATACATATATTGACATTCTTTTGATTTGTACTATTTTGCAAGACATGTGTTTTTCTTGTAAGGTTCCATTAATTTATGAGTTCTATAGCATCAAAACACACATTATAAAGGCATGAGGGAATGTTTTGAGATTAAATTTAGCAGAAGCTGTGTAAACCTGCAAATTTCTATTGCAAACTCCCATTTTGTCTGTTGTTCAAAATTAATAATCTAGAATATTGAACACCAAAGGCAGAAGGCGGGGAGTCCTGTCTGGAGTAAATAGATAGTATTCTGGCAGTAAAATCTGGCTAGATAGCTCAATGGTTTAGGTATCTGGCTACAGAGGCTGGAGTTGGATTCCCCACCATGCCTCCCAGGAGGAGAGCCAGCTTGTATGGCCCTGGGAAAGCTGCACAATCCCAGGACACCCTCCAGGGAAAAAAGAATGGTAATCTACTTCTGCATATTCTCTACCTAGAAAACCTTGGAAAGAGTCACTATGTCAGAAATGACTTGGCAGCGCACAATTGTTTTTATTGTGGTAGCAATAGCATTACAATACGAAGCTGCTGGAATTCCACTGTTGAGTATAAAATATATATATTTTTATTAGCAGAACTAATATATGACCAAAAGCAAAAAAACTGGTGTTTATATGTAACATCTTATAAGAAAATATTTAATTTGTCCCTGAGTTTGCTCACACATTGCAATCTCCAGTGCAAGAGTTGTGAGTCACCTAAACTGATTGTTGCACCTGTTCTGGCAAGGATTCTTTAGCTACAGCTGTGTGGTACAGGGTATCGGGGTTAGAGGTTCGGTGGGTCACGGCACAGGCAGAGGCCCATCTCTCAGCTAGCGGTACTTTATTATTAAAGTCTCAGGGGAGAACTTGCCACTTTCTCATGTGAAAATCACCCTTATCTTGCTTCAGGGGAAATAATGGCCTTGGCTGTGTGAAGGTGTGTAGGGGGAAAACTCTGTTAACTCTTTCTTAGCAGCAACTCGCTGATTCCGGGGATGCGGAGCAAAGTTATTTCTTCTGGATAACAGATCCCACGAAGTTGACAATATTAGACACAGTCCTTCTTTCAAAAGTAAGGCTTTATTGTTTTAGCTCCCCTTCTCAAGTTGCCCCGTTGGCAGTAGGAGCAAAAAGAGTGCGCTTAGACGAACAAAGTCTGTTTTATAAGTTTAGTGTTCTTGAAAATAATTAAGCAGCAGGCAGCATAACGGGCCAAACACAACCTTATTCTGGTAATCTGAACACACTTTTAACTGCGCCACAGCGACTTATATACAAGTGAGGAGAGATACAATTTAGCGGGAATTAACAGGATTGTTTGATGGAACTCAGGAGAGAATGAGGTGATCCTTGACTCGCGCTTCTCGAAGTAAAATGGCGCGAACCCCAATCTCACGATACTTGAAAACTGAGAAGAACCCAAAATGGCGAACCAATTTATTACATACACAACAATAAGTTTAATGGAAAAATAGCAAAATCCAATAAATGCAGAATATGGAAAAAACTACTAACTAATCTAAAATAAAGCTAAAACATCTCTTCCCAAAGAAAAGAAATTAAAAAGCAATTAACTAACACTTTTCTAAGTTAAAGTATGGTGGTCCAAGCCACCCCATTCAAGATGGTACGGATCAAGGCCCATCAAGATAACAAATGATATGGGTCCTCATAGCATCAGAGAGTGGGCTCCTCAATTAAGAAATTGGTTAGGTTTTTATACCTTTTCTCCATGGGAAAGTGTCTGGAGATATCTTAATTAACTTCTCAAAGTGACAGTTTTTGTGCGTAGATCAAAGATAGCAGGTGGCTGGCTATCTCTGTTCCCATCTCACTCCGTGAGAGTGGACCATCTCTTGGTTCCATTCCCAGAGCTTGGTCTTGAGAAAAGAACAAGAGGTGCTTTCCCAGTTAAAAGGTAAAATGGTGGAGTGTGCTTTTTAAAATGGCTTTACTTAGGCTAAGTGGAATAAACCATAGAAAGAAAAGAAAAGCAGTGTCATCATTTCTAATTAAAATCATACTAAACTAGAAGGTAATTAACATAAAATAATGTCATCCCACATGGAATCTCGACACAGGGCAGAAGACCAGAAATGTAGAGAAGTATCTGTGTGGAAGGGTAGTGCCAAAGGGTTAACTTTCACTTCATTAATGAAGTGCAAATTGCTAAGAATTAGGGGACAATTAATCCTGAGCATCTGGATTCACACTTCATTTGAAGGCAGATTAGAGGACTGGTAAAGTGCAAGTGTGAATTAGCTTTATGTCTTGTTACTACAATGTGATGTTAATGCTTCCTCAGAAATGCTAGGTGGAGCTATCCATTTTAGATATCTTTCTTGCAAGTCTGAGTGCATGTTATAGCTTAGCATATATAGAGAACTTCCTCCACTTGAGAGGTCTTATACATTTGGTAAAATGTCAATGTTGTTGTCACTTTTTCCTAGCCACTGTGGTCAACCAATCTTACTTTCTTAAAGTGGAAAGATATACAAGTGCTTTACCTTTTATTTTCCAGCAGATACTGCTGTGTTTATGAAAAGAGCAAATTGCTTGCTTCTCACACAGATATAATAATTATAAAAATGGTAATCTTCTAAAAATTGAAGAAGTGATGTCTGATTTATTGTTTTCCTTTTCTCTCTGCATCACTTTTCTCTTTCTGTATTTTGTATGCTGGACTGTGTCTGCTGTCAAGGTCTGTGTTGTTGTTTTCGACATCCTGAATAATACCTTGAAAATATAAGCACTTCAGAAAATTCATGATGCCAACACATAACGGTTCTTACATCTACTTTATGAAGAACTAGTCTCTTTATAAATATGCATCTCAAATATCAGGCAATGTTTGTTATTTGTTATTCATTTATTTATTTTAGCTCTATGCATAAATGAACTGAATTAAAACAACATACTAAATACACTTTAAAAGCACAATTAAATATAATATTAAAGAAAAGTTAGGTAACATTAAAAACTGCTATTTAAAAACACTTAAAAGCATACACCCCTTAGTTGAGGAGAAAAAGAGGTATGTCTAATAATGACAGCTACCTGTTCACATCAGTTAAAAGCCTGCCTAGAAAGGAGGGGGATGATAGGGTCAACCTAGGGTCAACCTGACCTCACAGGGGAATGCATTCCACACTGTGAGAATAGTCACTGAAAAGATCCTTTTTTTGTGTCATCACCAAATGTGCCTGGGAGGATGGTGGGACAGAGAAAAGGACATCTAACACCCCCCGACCCACCCACCCCAGATCGTAAAGGCCAGGAAGGTTGATATGAAATGATATGATAGCCTCTGCCCAAGCTATTTGTTGCTGTTGTTGTTATTCAAATGCATAGTTGAGTCTGACCCTTTGCGACCCCATGGACCATTGCACACCAGGCACCCCTATCCTCCACCATTCTCCTCAACTCACCCAGCTCTGTGCCCATTGCGCCAACAATACCATATAGCCATCTCATTCTCTGCCGTCCCCTTCTTCTTTTGCCTTCGACCTTTCCCAGGATCAAGGGTTTTTCAAGTGAATCTTCTCTTCTCGTTTGATGTCCAAAATACTTTAGCTTCATTTTCAATATTTGACCTTCCAAGGAGCAGCCAGGGTTGGTTTCTTTTAAGATTGACCTATTTGTTCTCTTTGCTATCCATGGTACTCTCAAAATTCTCATCAAACATCACATTTCAAAGGTGTCTGTTCTTCTGCACTCAGCTTTCCTTATGGTCCAGCTCTCACAACCATACATTACTACCAGGAATACCATTGCTTTGACTATGCAGACTTTTGTTTGCAAGGTGATGTCTCTACTTTTAACTGTGTTCCCCAGCTTGTTTCCCAAGCATCAGTCGCCTTTTTATTTCATGGTTACAATCTCCATCTGCAGTAATCTTGGATCCTAAGAATGTAAAGTCTGTCACTGCTTCTACTGCTTCCCCATCTATTTTCCAGAAACTGATAGGGCCTGTTGCCATTATCTTGGTTTTCTTGATGTTGAGTCTCAAGCCAGCTTTTGCACTCTTCTTTCAATCTAAGCAGGAGCTTCTTTAGGTCTTCTTCACTTTCTGCAATTAGGGTCGTATCATCTGCATATCTCAAATTGTTGATGTTTCTCACAGCAATTTTAATTCCAACTTGTGATTCATCCAGCCCTGCATTGCACATTATGTGCTCTGTATATAAGTTAAATAAGCAGGGTGACAAAATGCAGCCTTGTCTTACACCTTTTCCTATTCCAAACTACACTGTCATTCTGTATTCTGTTTCTTGACTCATGTACAGATTTCTCATAAGACATATAAGGTGTTTGGGTATTCCCGTCTTTTTAATTACTTGCCACATTTTTTGTGGCCCACACAGTCAAAGGCCTTGGTGTAATCAATGAAACAGAAGTAGACTTGTTTCTGGTATTCCTTTGATTTCTCCATGATCCAACGTATGTTGGCAATTTGGTCTCTAGTTCCTCTGCTTTTTCAGAACCCAGCCTGCACTTCTGGTAATTACTCTGTCCGCGTGCTGCTGAAGCCTATCCTGAATTATCTTGAGCATAACCTTGCTAGTGTGTGGGATGAGAGCAATTGTTTGATAATTTGAGCATTCATTGGCATTGCCCTTTTCTGGGATTGGAACGTATTCTGACCTTTTCCAATCCTGTGGCCATTGCTGTGTTTTCCAAATCTGCTGGTTATAGAATGCAATACCATCATCTTTTAGGGCTTTGAATAATTCAACTGGTATACCATCATCTCCACTAGCTTTGTTGTTGGCAGTGCTTTTTAGGGCCCTCCTGACTTCACTCTCCAGAATGTCCAGCTCAAGTTCAATGTTCTAATTGCTGTGATTATCAGGGGTGTTGAGGTCCTTTTTGTAGAGTTCCTCTATGTACTCTTGTCATCTTTTCTTAACCTCTTCTGCATCAGCTAAATCCCTGCTGTTTTTGTCCCTTATCACAGTCATTTTTGCTTTAAACGTTCCATTTATTTCCCCATTTTTTTTGAAAAGATCTCTAATCCTTCCCCTTCTGTTGTTTTCCTCTATTGCTTTGCACTATTCATTTAATAAGGTTTCCTTATCTCCTTGCTTTTCTTTGAAAATCTGTATTCAATTGATTGAATTTTTCTCTTTCACCTTTGCCTTTTGCATTCCTTCTTTCCTCCGCTATTTTAAGAGCCTCATCAGACAACCACTTTGCTTTTTTACACCTCTTTTCTTTTGGTATGGTTTTACTCAATGATGGGCTCAAAAAATTTGCTACCACACTGTAGGCATGGCCAACTCTGTGCGCATGGCCAGGTGACTTGGTGGGTGTGGCCAGGTGACTGGGTGGGCGTGGTTAAACTGCTGTATTTTAATGTGAGCATCAGTGTTCCCCTCAGCCTCCTCTTCTGGCTCAACCCACACCTCTGGGGAGCCTCCCATTCTGTTTTTGCTGCTCATCTCTGGGACAGGGGGAGAAAGAGGCCCATTGGTATTCCCCTCGGCCTCCTCTCCTGGCTCAACCTACACCTCTGGGGAGCCTCCCGTGCTGCTGCTGCTGCTCTTCCCTCTTTGAGGTGAAACTTTGGGCCCAAGCTATGTAGGGTCTTAAAGATCATGACCAGCACTTTGAATTGAGACTGGCAACCTGTAGAGCCAGTATAAGAGTAAAGATATGTACTTGATGTAACAGCTGCTAGTCATCAGTCTGGCAGCACTATTTTGGACCTGCTGAAGTTTCTGAACACTTCAAAGACTACCTGACATACAGCACTTTGCAGTAAATCAAGCATAATTAAGGGATGTTAATTAAGGGATGTTTCACTATAGCCAGATTTGATAATAATAATATAATAATAATAAAAAACTTTAATTTATATACCGCTCTACTCGCCCGAAGGCAACTCAGAGCGGTTTACATTGGTGCATGCAGTCTGCACAGCAGACAGCAGCAAACGTGAACAACAAAAATACAATATAAAATATACAAAAAGTGTCAAAACATAATTAAAGTACAATCAAAAGAAAGCAGTGATAAAATAGAAAGATATCTCAAGAAATATGCACAGCTAATGCATTACCACTGCTAATGCCTCTGCATCCAGGCTTAGGGTTGAAGTCATGAGCTCGCTCAAATTGGAGTTCTGAATTTCAGGAAAGATGTGACCTCTTCCAGGAAAGGCTGAATCCCTATTTCCTGATCTGACAGACCAGGAGCACGACTATTTTGCATTGATAATCTTCAGTTTGCTTGTACTTGTCATTACCTGTACCAGTCACTGATCTAGGGCCAAAATAGCTTACTTGGGGTCAACTGGAAAGGAGGAAATTGGGTGTTATCCACATACTGGTGGTACCAGACCCCAAACCCCAGTTTACCCCAGCAGCTTCATGTGAATGATAAATATCATCAGGAAGAGAGCAGTTTCCTGAAGCAAATAACCAGGATTTCTGCAGCACCAGCTTCTACACCCAAGTTGTTCAGAAATGACTGGATTTGTCTTAAAAGACTGCTTTCAAGACCCATCCCACAGAGGCAGCCCATTGAAAAATACTTTCACACACACCACAGTACAGTATATCTCAATAAAGGTTTAAGAGTTTACAAAAAGCTGGTGTGTTCATTCCTTTAAAGAAAACCTCTGTTATTTCTTGTAGAAAATGAACAGACTTAGTCCTTTGCAAATGGGTAGCAGGCAGGAGAACTAAAGTGGCGAAAAAGCATTTGAAGCTGATTACATGTTTTCATTCACTGACCACTTCCTCCTTCTGACAAGAGATAAGCACTGTATTAGTGCTGCCTTTCACAACAGCAATTTTCATTACGCAGAAATGAAGTTTCTGAATACTTCAGTCTGGCCTGGTTATCCTGCTATGGTAATAGAGTAGACCATACAGCCAGTGACTCAACACTGAGCATCAGGTGGTGGTTAACTAACCTGACAACCCTGAGGACTAATAGCCTTGGGTGCCAAAGTCCACAGGGAAGAGTGATGGTCCCCAAGTGGATTAAATCCTACTTGAATCCATCTTGATGGAAGGCAGCAGCTTCATCAACACTGACCTGGGGCTGAGGAGGACTTTGTGTGCCAAAAGGGCTCAGGACCAGAAAGTGACTCGTGGAACTGGATCAGTGGTACAGGGGTCATGTTGTGATGCGGAAGCCAGATTAAAGGCTACTACATTATATTCTCATGATATTCTTCATTGCTGATTACCATGATGGATGCCTATATTCGGATTTGGATACCAGTGTCTAGTCATGGCTGCTACATGTCCGTGGAAATATGTCCATGGAAACATCTGCAGACACAGACAGTGACTTGTCTCCAGTTTGACCATGGCATTAAATGCAGTTCTTACTGCTATACTTAGTCTAACTTTTGTACTCCCCCCCCCCCGGGGCATCTTTTTATGCTATCCAATACTAGGGGGTGAGGTAGGGAATCCAGGATACTCTGATGTGTATATCTGTATTTGTTTATAGACTCAATGGTATGCAGATACATATTGGCAACCACAATAAAAGGAGACGTTGATGCATATACATATAACCATAATTAGAAACCATTTTCAAGCTCTCACATACTTCACCAATTTCCAAGGCCATCCTAAGGTATTTTATTGCTTGAGCCAAAGAACATGATGCCATCATATCCATTCATGTAGAAAAACTAACTGCATTTGGCAGATGAATCTTCCTTCAATGCTGATGATGGACCAATCTTCTCAATACCCAGAAATGGCAAGCTAGCTTAGAGGCTGTCTGGCACATAGTCTTCTCTTCTAACACTTTGCTGCCACCTCCAGGCTTTTGTCACAAGAAGCAATTTCCTTACTTCACCTAAAGAAGAGTTGGGCTTGGTAGATAAACACTGATTTTGCAGAACTAGACAGGAACAAAGAGCTAAATCAACTTATTAGTCCCAACATAAGTGTAGATTTAATAAGTCCACTTCATTCAATAGGACTGCTTTAGTTTGGAATCGTTGTCGTCTGCTACTCATATCCAAGTATAGTTTTTCCCCCCACATGAAGAGTGACAAACAGGGAAAATGCCATTGGCATGAATTTGTTTAAGGTGGATCCCAGCTTGCCATGAAGTGACCCACACACTGATCATGGAGCCATCTCCTGTGGCATATATGAAATGAGACATGCAGGATTTGACACTGGGACTGCAATGGACTGCCGCAGCCTTGAGAATATGGACAGTCCATCTGGCATGCCCTCTTCCGCCTCCATGACCGTTGGGAATCAAAATAGCGAAGTGGTTCCTCCTCCGCTAGTTTGGAATAATAATAGCTCAAAGTATTGGAAACCAGATAATGAAATCTTTCTGCTCACAGGTGTCTGTGAACCTTGTGTACACGCTGTAATCGGTATGAAAAAGGATAAGATAGTTCAGTTTGTTGATAAGTTTTCAAAGTATATGAAAAAGCTGGGTCAATCATAAAAGCATAAGTGTCTTGAAAGTATATAACGCTAGCTAGACCATATGCAACACTGTAGGTTGTCATTTTAATGGTTAGTTTTACCACAAATGCTTACTGTACAGACTCTTTTTAGACTGGGAGAAAAATGATTTCACCCTTTTATTGGCTGAGTTTGACGAATATGAATTATTATTTCATGTTGTTCTAGTAGTAGTAAGATGCAAAGCCAGGTTAGCCATTGTATTCAACATGGTACATCATATGGTAAACTGCAGCCAAAACGCTGTGTGTTTGATCCTGGCGTGGTAGATCAAGGTTCACTCAGACTTCCATCCTTCCAAGGTTGTTAAAATGAGTGCCTAGCATATTGGGGGGGGGGGGCAAAATGCTAATTACCTGTAAACTGCCCAGCAAGTACAATAAGCTCTATGGGGCGGCATAGAAGTGTAATTGCTATTGCTATATGGTAGGCAAACTGGCTCTAGTTGTTCATAAGAAACTTTTCAGAGGTGAGAGTCTTCTTTTTGCTGCCTTTTTAATGTTCTCTTTGCTGTGTCTTTTAACATTTGCATGTGTAGCTGTTGAGTTACTAGGGGTAGATATTGTAGTACATTTAAAGATAGTTTAAAATACTTTTAGAATGTGGTGCCTAATGTAAGAAACTACCCAGCATGAAACAATCATGTTTTCCATGCCATGATTTATTTTGTATCATGAATGTCTAAGACTATACCTATATATGACATGTACTTCTAAGTTTTTAGTAAAACAGGGAAAAGAAGAGGTTACATCAACGAGGGATGCACATTTGTCTAGCACCCGAAGGAGGGCCTTCTCCGTGTCCGCACCAACTCTCTGGAACCTCCTGCCAATAGACCTAAGACTCCAAAGTGAATTGCTGCCCTTCAGGAAAGGAGTAAAGACCTGGCTGGCAGGGCAGGTGTGGGGCCCGAATGGGACTATGGTGCCCGCCTGCTGGCTTGTATAACTCTCTCTTCTTCCTTTTTATAGTGGATGGGATGGGTGGGTGGGATATAGGGGTTTTTAAAGGGGGTGGGTTGGGGGTTTTTTATAATGTTTTTATGTATTTTGTGCATTGTTGTGATGCCGCCCTGAGTCGGGTTTACCTGAGCGGGCGGCATATACAAATTTGACTAATAAATAAATAAATAAAAATAAATAAATAAATGTTGTAGTATGTAGGAGTGCATGAGGGATCTTTTACTCATACCATTACAATTTTAAGCATCAGGATGCAGTGTTTTAAAAAGAAAAACATATTGTGGCTACTGAGGCTATTAATTTGAGAATTTCTGTTGGATGTCATCATAGAAAAATCCTTCCTAGCCACCCATTTAATTATGAAAGGCAAGCACATCCAGATATGTGTTGATCTAGCTACTATATAATGGAATATATATATTACATTATATGTTATGATCTCAGAGCAAATAGAAAGAAAAGGTAGTTAAATAAAAATAGTAGTTAAATAAACATTTAATTAAATAAATATTTAGTTAAATAAAAATCTAAAAGCTAAAATTGTGTGACCAGTTCTTTATACCTATTAAAATTTCAGTAATAGTAATATGCTACAACATACATAGTTTGAAGCTTAGGGTAGTTTCAGAGCTAATTTCACAAGTGAAACTATCTGATGCTCAAAGCAAATGATGATGATGAAATGATGCTTAATAAGGGAAACACCAACAAAGCTATAAACATCTGAGTGGTGCTGGTTATTCTATCAACTGCAGGAATAATAGACTGGATGCAAGCTGAATTAGATGCTTTATATCAGGGGTGCCCATGGGCTGGATCCGGCCCCTGATGCCAATTCATCCGGCCCACAAAGCCTTTGTTGCTCCTGGAAGCAAAAGTAAAACGCGCCCATACGGGTGCGTTTTACTTTCACTTCCGGTAACAACGAGGGCTTCGTGGGCTGGATGAATTGGAGTTGCGGGCTAGATCTGGCTCACAGGCTATAGTAGCCACCCTCCTGAACCACGTGACTGGCCTGCAGCCCAAAAAGTTTGGACACACCTGTTTTATATTGAAAAATTAGAAAAATAATGACCATCTATCAATTATACACTGCCTCCATGTAGCAACATCAACTGGCTGTATGTTCCACAGAGTGAAGATGGATCCAAAATGCAACAAGTCAAACAATCAAGTTGAGCAAGAAAAGAGAAGCCCAGCAGGATATATCAGGGAAGATTAAGAAAGCAGCGAGAGACGTTGATATGGCAGAATTATTGAAGACCAAAGAAACAAGAGAAGCCTATTGAAAAGAGGAGTTAACTATGCAATGAGAACGATGGAAGAATAAAGGACTCCATGGTCAATACCTTAAAACCATCCAGGGAAAAACCTGACAGTGCTGATGTCGCAATAGCAGAGAAAATCATCCAGGGAAAGGCTGACACTGCAAAGATCTGTCAATGACTGTGAAAAGAATCACTGAAGAAAAAAACCTGAAAGACTTATGTATAAAGCAAGCATGTAGTTAAAACAAATGTAGTTAAAACGTGGATTGAGAGATCACATAGTGACAGTAAATGTTGATTGTATAAAGCAGGAGTTCTCAGCCTTTTAAAGCTGGGGGCTGGGTCACAATCCCTCAGACAGATTTGAGGGCTGGACGACCATTTTGCCCTTCCTCCACCACATGGTACTTCTTGGTGTGGTGGTGGCAGTGGGGGCCCCCACATGAAATGATGCCATGAGCCGCATTTGGCCTGTGGGCCACAGGTTGAGAATCCCTGGTGTAAAGAGGCAGAAGAAAAAATGGACCAATTTGCCTGGTACTGCAGGAAGCCTACAAAACATTATTTAGAAAGGAATAATAAAGTAGCAGCAATGGTTTGTTTATTGGAATAGCTGTAACAAATATACCAGTGACCAAAAACTCGTGAGACCACAATATTTTGACTGGTGAGATGTCAAGATAGTATGACACTTCCAAATTCAAACTGATAAACATCTGGCTCACCACACACCTGATTTGATCATTGCTGAAAGGAAGCAGGTTTGGATAGTAAATGTAGCAATACCTAAGAATTATGGAATCGAAGAGAAGGAATTTGAAAATACAAAGACTTACAATTTGAGATCCAGCAGTTATAGCAAAGAAATGTTCTGATTATAATTGTTGTATTAGGTGCAAGATAAAAATATACAGAAAAACCATCATTGTATTCTTACAGCAGTATATGTTTTAAGGAAATACTTATGACTATCTTAGGTCTTTAGAAATGACCTGATACTTAAGAAACTAAATTGTGCTGGCATCTAGTGGGCTGTGTATAGTGGAAAGCATCATTATTATGATTTTTGTTGTTATTCAGACTGAAATTGAGGTATCTATGTGCAAAATCCAAGAACATGTTATTTATACTAGATATCGTACATGGTACAAGGCTTCGGCTTGTCCCAACTCCTGCCAACTCGAGACCCAGCCTCGCGACGGCCGCCTCTCCACCTGCTCTCACTGATCGGCTGGAACTGGTCACCTCGTTCCCGGACTAACAGAACGGTTTCCCGACTCAGCAAGTGAAAGCAGAGCGGACTTTTGGTAGCATTGCAAAAGGGTGCCTTCACGCAGTTTACCCAAGTAGGGAAAACCAGCAAAGAAAATGGCGTTCTAATGGGTAATGGTGTTGATTCATAAAATGTCACAGATAGACAGTTTCTGCCAAGCCCTCTGGGACTGGTAGCGGCTTCCCCATTAGAACTTCTCCACCCTTATCACAGCTTTCTTATGGGAAGTTGGCCTTCGATGTTGCGCTAGGTGAGGGAGAGGAAAGCTCAGTCCTGGGAAGACGAGACTCCGAAATCTCTCTCCTTTTACCTTCCTTGTTTATTTGGCCCAGCTGCAGTGGCCGAATAACAAAGCGTTCGTTTTGCAAAGTAACAAGGCCTTATCTGAAAAATTCCCTTTCAACTCTCTCCTGGCTGAGAAGAGTTAGAAAAACCGCTCTTAACAAAATAAGTCCGTTTCAACGATTTAATGAATAAAAAGAAAGTTCCAAAATATAGAATAAAAAGCTCTCTAAACTAATCTAGGAATAATACATATTTCTAAGAAAGAAAAGTTGAGTTTCAATAAAGAAATACATATCTAAAAAGGAGTGCGGCAAAAAGCCACCCATACAAGTTCAGAGTGCGGATCCAGTCTGGAGGCAAACGGACAGCATTTTGAGATGAAATCAAGATAGCTGATCTGCTATATCTCATCGGGGCTCAGAGCGGATCCAGTCTGGAGGAAAACAGACAGCATTTTGAGATGAAATCAAGATAGCTGATCTGCTATATCTCATCGGGGCTCAGAGCCTCGATATTTATACAGTTCTTGGTGAGAACGCGTGTGGAGTTATCTTGAGTGACAGACAACTCTTTTTGATATCCGGTGTGAGACCAGAACATTTAATCTAAGTTCCCATCTAAAGATGTACGGTTCACGTCTACCAACAGGTGGCTCATCTGACAACCGTGCTCTTCCTAGGTAATTAGCCTGAGTACAGACACTTTCCCAGCTTCGCTGTCTGTGAACGGAGGTCGGCCTGACCTGCCGCTTTTAATTGGTCAGAAGTCAGCTTCTGCGTACTGTAGCCTTCCAAAATGGACCCATTCAGGCTAAGCAAAGTTAAACAAATGAGCAAAATGAAAGCAGGATAATAACATAGGCATATTAAACTTTAAATGAACACAGTAAAGAATAACATAAATTCATCCCAGCTATGAAATCCACTACATTAGATACTACCTGAAAACAATTATGAAGCAAGACATACATTATTTATTTCAAAAGAAACAGTTCATTATATGGGTGCCGCTATACTATCATAAACAAATTATGTGTGCAGGCATAACCAAGTTGCAAAAATCTCTTTTCAATAGTTGGCCAAATCTTATTGCTTAAGTACTGTACAGGAAATCAAGTACAGTATCTGCATATTGTCCCCTTGCAGATGGCCTTCTTTTAAAACTGCAAGTTCCTTTTTTGGCTGGAAAAAAAGCCATAATGGTAGGCAGCCCTATGTGCTAGAGGGGAGAACATGCACATAATAAGAATATTCTAACTTTCTTAAATACAGTTTATTAATATTTAGTATTAGTACATCTTCATTATTAGATTTAATAGGTCTGGTTTTATGTTGTAGGATTAATGTGTCTGCTGAACAAATTATTGTTGCAATAAAAATCTCTTGAACATCTCACTCTGTATGCATGTTTCTCGCACATTCATGGCTTTGCAGCATTTTGGTTGATGTTAGTGAGTGGCAATCAGTGGTGCACTTGTGTAAGGTCATTCACAGCATGATATTACATATCCCCACTCCATCCCTCCAGCTCCATATGCTCTTGGAAGCCTCTTTGGAAAGCCATAAACTCCAGGAAAGAACTAAGAAGGCCAGGTGTGGGTTTACAGTGAATATGGGGCTCCCACTCATTCAAGCTGCTTTTATTTCAGTGAGATGACCTCTCTGCCCCTGCAGTTATTTGTCCCACATCCCAAGTCTTTCACAGGGGTCCTTGATCCTTAGGATATGCTTTATAGAGACTGCAGTGAAGATACGTTAGAGGTTTGAGCATACAGTACTTCCAACAAACCTGGACTTTTTGCAAGGGTGATGTTGTTTTTCTTAAAACCACTGTCACTTTGGAATGCTAATATGCTTCATAGTGGATGAAAATATTAGAAATGACAGTTCTTCTAATGAAAGCTAAATCTCTTGGTTTAATAAATTCAAGTTGTCCTGAACTTAAGATAAAGCTTTGCCTTCCTTATCATTTGCCTCCAAAATCTGAGTTTTTACATTAAGGCCAGTTTATTCTGGTTCATGAATTTTCTGTAGTAAGACATGCATACATCATCCAAAGTTGCACAATGCTGTTGATGTCTTTCCTTTGTTGTCTATAAAAGTCTTAATGGACTGTTGTAAATTCTGGGTAAGTGTTTGTGATGTACAATTTGGCTGGCGCAGTCACCATCTTTCTGATAGTCTTTCAAGCTTTAGAGAGAGAAAAATGTCTGGCACCAGTATACTATTAGGCTGTAATTAGTGTAACTAACAACTAATATGAAAGAGCAGAATAGAGGTCATCCTAAGACTTCAAAGGTCTTAACAGGTTAAGGTTGGAGGGCAATCTGTCTCCTTGCTTAATCTGTTGCCATATCTGGTGAGATTTGTTGAAATCTTCAGCGACCTCTAACCTTGAGGTGTTGGTCTCTCATAATTTCCTGGTCACATGCCATGTTCTTTATTCTTGTCTGTTTAGATGAGCATTAGACTTTGTGAATGGCAGCTTCATTTTAGAGTTCATGTACAAATGTGCTGAGATTACTGCACATAAAAGATTATAGTTTAACTCTTTTAACGTTTTTGTCAAATCCACAGTGGACTAAGAACAAGAGTTCTCCACTGCACAATGCAGTCTGATTTGTATAGAACATTTGAATTAAATACAGTTAAATATGCACTAAATTATGGATTTGTGTTATATTCCCAGATACTTCAGCCACATTTAGTTACCTAATATTGATGTTGTTGAGTTGCAATAAAAAATAATGCTGCTTTCCAGTACTTCTAGTACCTGTACTTACAAATGTCTTTTATTTTCTAGCAACGCATCTTAACTTTTCTCTGCTCCACATGGTTTCACTGTTTTTTCTATCGTAATGTGCCTTTGTTAAAGTAGAAGCCTACAGTATTGTTCTATTATTGTTCTTCTGCATAAAATATTTCACTTTAAATTTTAAGATGCACTTTACTGATGTTAGATACATCTTCAAGACACAAAGAGAAGGAGTATGTGCAAAAAATTACTGTCTAATTGTCTTGTCACTTGGTGATTCCCAGAAATATAGTCTGTGAATATATCTGCACACCGTAGGCCTACTGTCTGAACTTGTTCTTTCATAAAGTAATACACAGTTAGCTAAACAATACTTTGTTTGAATTATAATCTAAATTTTAAAAGCCATTTTTAAAGTGTGAGAATGAAAGAGGAAAAAGCAGTCTGAGGCCAGATTTGAAGATGTCTAAAAAAAATCATACAAGGACTTCTGAAGCAGTGACACTAAGAATAGTATTTGGAAAGTCTTTTCTTTTAAGACTATCTTGCGATTAAGTTGAGGAGTACTACATCAAAGCTCTACTGACTTCAAAGCTCAGAACCACTTACAGCTTCCAGCTATTACTAAAATCAACCACTTCACCCTGCCAACAACTCATCTTAGCAGCTTTGTTAAGTTACAGCCATCTACCTCCTATCCTCTGTTTAGAGGGAGGAAAAAAAAAACCTAAAATACAGTTTGGATTAAATATTTTTTTCAGCAGCTAGCAGCTTTTTAAAAGGATATGCAAGCAAGAAACTGTGCAGGGATTTTTATATATTAACACTGAGGCCTGTTATTGTAGCTTGCATAAAGAGCGCCTCACTTAGAGACTAACTTGCTTAAAGAGCAGAATTTTCTCTGAATGGTCGCCTCGCTTAAGAACTAAAACCAACCAAAAAGTCGCTTAACAACTAAATCGGGGTTCGCAATCCCCTCCGCCAGAAGTCACAATTGGTCACTTACAATGGTGTTTTGCTTAAAGAGCAAACTCGCTTAACGAGCAATCCCATGGAACACATTATGCACTTTAAGCAAGGTACCACTGTTTTTCAGTAGTCATTAGCTGTGGAATGTTGCATCCCAGGACTTACTATGCAATAGGTAATGTTTATGGAAATTTCTTAATTTCTTAATTTAATTTGTGTCTAAACATTATACCATTTCAGTAACTGTGCAACAGGATTCCAGCCAACATAGAGGTTTATCATTAAATAAATTACCAGAGATTTTGTGTTTGCAACTGTGCAGCAATTGTTGATTATTATAATTAAAACCACATGCAATTTGGTAAAATAATTGAGAGAGATATATATATTTAAATAAAGTTAAATATTTCAACAAGAAACAGCGCATCAACCTTTTTAATTCGACAGTACTACCTGTCTATGGGAGACAAGAAAATGTTTATTAACGAAGGTTGAGGAACAAGAACTATCAAGAGCTGTAAGAGTCATGAAAAGAATAATGCTAAAGGTATCCCTTCGTGACCACATGCCTAAAGCCCAGATAAGAAAACAAAGCAAAATCAGTGAAGCTGTTGCCAAATATCATAAACAGAAATTGCACTGGGCTGGACATGTCTCTTGAATGACAGATGGGTGTTGGACAGCAACAGTCACTGAGTGATATCCCAGAGGATGTCCCCCACAAGATTGAAAGACCCAATTGTGAAAAGTTTTGGTTGAACCTGGAAAAGAAGAGCACAGCACCAAAACAAATGGAAAACAGTCTGGTCAATCAAGGAAAGAAAATACTCTATAATACATAATAAAATTACAAACAATTCCAACAAGAAGAAAATGTAGAAGACAGGAAAAAAGACCAATACGGCATCACAAAAATCTTAAGGAGGACAAATAAGGACAAATAAAAGAAGTTGAAGGAAGACTGGGCCACAAAGAAATAGTACAGACAAGTATCAAAAAACTATAAAAATTGTGTTAAGAAGACAAAAGCTGAGAATTAGGTCACTAAAACAACAAAAAAGCATTATTCAGTTATGGGGGAAAAGAAAAGAAATAGTGTCTCAGATACTCAGTGGAGTGGGAAAATAATAACATGAGGCAGAAATGCAGAAATGCTCAATTCCTGCCATAGCTTGATCTTTCCCCAAAAGACAGTCTATGACCCTTCAAGTAAATGTAAAGTGGAGGGGATAGGATTGCTGTTTGAAATTGAGACCCAAATAGGAATGTATTATAACTTTGGATAAGTCCAAAGCAGGGCCCAATGAATTACATCCAAGAATATTGAAGGAACTGGCAGAAGAACTTTCAGAACCACTGTCAATTATTTTATTGGAATCATGGAGGATGGGTTTGAATGTCACATGATTGGAGGAAGGCTAATGTCCTTATATGCAAAAAGGAGGAAACAGGCATCAATCACAGGAAAGTTCTAGAACAAACTATAACTTAGTCATTTTGTAAGCACCTTGAAAATATGCATATTTGCCAGACTGATCTTTAATTCTTTTGATTGGATAACCTCCCTGGTAGATGGAAGCAATGTTGTGGGTGCAATATATCTTGACATTTCATTCTATTATTTTATGGAAAGTCTTTAACAGAGCGCCCCATGATATTCTAATTACATGTGGGCCAGATAGAACAAATTTCATGTGGATATGCAGTTAGTTACAGAATCATACTCAGTGTTTATCAATAGCTCCTCATATTGGGATGAAATAACAAGTGGAACGCCACATGGCTCAGTCCTGTGCTATGTGCAATTCAATATTTTTATTAATAAATTGGATGAGGGATTGCATGCAGTGTTTATCAGGTTTACATATGACACAAAATTGGTTGCAATAGCTAATACTGTGAAACACAGAAACAAAGATTTTGATTCAAGTACTAGACTGAAAATAATACAAAATTTAAGAGAGATAAGTGCAGAATCCTACATGTGGGAAAAATCAGATGGGGGAGTACTTGGCTCAGTAATACTATGAGTGAAAAGGATTTTAGAATTACTTATTATAAATCAGAAGGTGAATATGAGCCAACAGTGTGATATTGCTGTAGATAAATGGTATTTTAAGCTGCATTAACAGTATCATAGCCTCCGAATCATGTGAAGTCCCAGTTTCCCTCTGTATGGCACTGGCTAGGTTCTTTGGCCAGTTCTGGACACCACACTTTAAGAAGGACTTAGACATACTGGAACAAGTTCAAAGGAGAACAACAAGAATGATCAGGAGACTAGAAACCAAGGAAAGACTGAAAGATCTCTGTCAGGGTATCCTTACAATCTTGGCATATTTAGACCTTGAGAAAATAAGACTGAGGGCAGATATGGTCATGCTTTTTAAATACTTGAAAGGTTGTCATACAGTGTAGAAACAGGATCTATTCTCTGTCATTCCAGAGTGCAACACATGTAATAATGGACCCAAGTTACAGGGAGCCAGATACAAACTGACTATCAGGAAAAACATCCTGTTAAAGCAATATGACAATGGAACCAGCTCATTACCTCAGGAGGTAATGAGCGCTCCAATGCTGGAGGCATTCAAGAGAAAGCCATATAAACATCTGTCAAATATACTTCGATATAGATTTCTGCACTGAACAGCAGGTTAGACTTGACGTTTTTATAGGCCTCTTTTAACCATGATTCTATAAACTTGGTGAAAGGACCTTTTTGAGATACTTGAAGGAAGACTTTCTTCTCAACTATTGGTAAAGGTAAAGGTCGCCCTTGCTCAAAAGCCAGTCATATTCGACTCTAGGGTTCAGTGCTCATCTTTGTTTATAGCCAAAGAACCAGTGCTGTCTGCGTTTACAGGCGTTTCCGTGGACATGTGGCAGGCATGCCTCAACACCGGAGATCATGGAACACTGTTTACTTTCCCACTGAAGTGGTCCCTATTTATCTACTTGCAATTTCTTGCTTTCGAACTGCTAGGTTGGCAGGAGCTGGGACAGAGACAGATGCTCACTCCGTTGTGCAGTACCTGGGAATCAATCTCTGACCTTCCAGTCAGCGAGTTCAGCATCTTAACCACTTGAGCCACCACAGTCTCTGCAACTATAAACTAGCTTTAAAATAAGCTTATGGGTGTGTAGAAGAAGAAGAAGCCAGCATTGTTAATTATCTATCAAATTTGACATGGGGGAAGGAAGTTAATACATTTGTATGAACAGTTTAGGGGCAGGCCTTTAAGCGACAGCGTTTTTGCTTATACATTAATCTGCAATTACATTTAGCTCATTAACTTCATTGATTAATTGATGGATTATTTGGATATTATATAAACACATTGATTTACATGCAATACTTAGAAGTGCCCTTTCTCCTCTATAGAGCAGTAAGAAGGTATGCATATGCTGAAGTGGTAATTTACTGTGGTGTTAATATTATTCAGCATTTAGCGGTGATATATTATTATTGTCTAATGGGGAATTTTTAATGCCTAGACTTCTGAAAGTGGTACATTAATCTTGAAATAATTTTTTTCTTATAAACGATCTAGTAATAGAAAGTTAGGAACAACTAAAATTCTTCAAGTGTGTTTTATAGGACAGTTTATATGTTCAGCAGAGATCTGTGATATGCTCTTGAGCAGTGCCATTAATCCATTTACAGCCAGTTGTTGCAATGAAGAGAAATTACTAGCAAAAGGAAAGGATGCCGTTGCTTCACTTGTACTCCTTTTTAAGGTTTGCAAATGCAGCGGGTGTTCTAGCAAATGTTTAAGCTAGTCCTTTTATTAAATCTGAAAGGACGTGGCCACAGTCAGCAATTCTGAGCCTCTTGGCTTGAGTCCAACCAGCTACTTGTTTGGCCACACTTAGTTCCACATCGTTGAGTTTAGAAAGCAGAAGTGGCTCAGTTCTATGCTGACCTATTGGTCATGACCACTCCTACTTCATTTGAAGGCTTTTACATCCTAATCTTTTTGCACACATAATGGAAGTCTGAAATAATAAATGGAAATCTTAGTACAGGAACTTGCTAGCTGTTAACTGTTTCAAATGAATGCTGTGTAATAGGCCTAAATGAATAAATATAATACATTTGGTTGAAAAATAGATTGTCTCTTAAGACTTCATATGTAGAAAGTGGAGGAAAGCCTATTTAAGTTACTGCTACATCTAAAATACATAAGTCAAAGCTATGGCCTGTTAAAAGAATATTGTTTGTTTCTTTAAAATATCAGGAAAAGGTGCTGGCTGATTATACATTCAAAAGTTCAGTGTATATGAAGTAAATTGTAATTAGAGTCATATGGCACATCATGTTTAAATGTATCTTTCTCCCTCCATTCTTGAAGGGTTTCCCATTAATATAAGGCATTTCACTGCAATAAATTGTAAGTAGTATGAACAGCTGAATTATTTGAAACTCACAAAAACAGTAGAGCAGCAGCATATTTGCTACCTTTGGTTAAAATGGAATATTTCTTTTTTGCACATGGGATTCAGCAGAAAAATGTGAGGTGTGGCTCTAGCAAGTCAAGCCATTTGTTAATAATATTGTGGTAGTAAAAATAATCTGTATTCGTTAAAATGGGACAGTATTTGTGTTTTATTCCTAATTAATGTATCAGTGAACTCATGTTGATATTATTTGCTTTTGGTGAGTCTGTCTAAGTTGCAGCAGTAAAAAATCTATCGTTTCCAGGATCAAATCTCACATTTCGACTTAAAGGTTTTAAAAGACATGTTCCTTTATATTCCCGAACTAAAGCATTCCAGATCTTTCCTTTATACTTACGTATTTGTTTAATCTTCTATTATCTTTCATGTCCAAAGATTAAGGAAGCAGTGACTATAACTAAATGTTGTCTGGGTAGTTCTTCTGCACAATACCACACATGTAATGCAGTCCTGCTGTAAAGAAGAGAACTGTAACTATCTGAAACGGGGGGGGGGAGGGACCCCCCATAAAAGTATTGTGAGACTTTTAAAACTAATAGATTTATTCTAGTATGTGGGTTTTTGTGCATTATAATCTGTTAGTACTAAATATGCTACAATATTTTGTTTTCCTTTTCCTTTTATTGTTGCTTTGCCTAAAACAAACTAATACTGTGTGTCTGCTTTTCTGAAAATTATCTGAAGTAGCTTAGCCACATTTACTTTGAAATGCCAGAGGATTTTGGTCTTAAAATTCTTCGATAGCTACTGGATAGTGAAAAGACTGTGATCTTCTTGAATATCTCTCATATTACCCCAAAGTATCACAAAGTTAGATGCTTAAGGTCCATTCTTCCCATACAAGTAGGAAAATACCTATGATAGGTCATATTGGTAAATATGGTAAACAGTGTTCCGTGCGCTCTGGTGTCTAGTCATGCCTGTCACATGACCATGGAAACGTCTGCAAAAGCAGACAGCGCTGGCTCTTCAGCTTTGAAACAGAGATAAGCACTGAACCCTAGAGTCAGATACGACTGGCTTTCAAGCAAGGGAAAGCTTTACTTAGGTCATATTGGTGATTGTTTCTGTGCATCGTTACAGAAAATCAACCAGTAATTTGGGGATGTTATGACAGGTGGTAATACCAGTTCAGATGTTCAGAATCTGCTACCAACATTTTTGCCACAGTAAAACCTGTTTAATGGGGGAAAGGGAAGAAGACGAAGCATTGCTACCAATCTTGAACCATTCTTGCCTCATTACCTATAAAAATTTGGAATGCAGCTTCTTCTATCAGGGTTTATTAGAAGCTATCAGATAAGCCCTACCTTTCACTGATAAAGGTCAAAGTAAAGAAGTAAGTGGCAGTGGTTTGTGTTAGGTGACACTGTGCCCTCCCTGTCTAATTTGATTACACAGAGCTACCAAAGCCGCAGGGAAAGCTGATTTTAGTTCTAATCGGGTTCTTAACCTTTTGAGAACTAACATAAACACTACCAGTGACCAGTAATGTTGTGCTATTTCACAGAGCAAAGTGCAAAGGTAAATATGTGGAACTAGAGTAATAAAAGTTGTGACAAAATACATAGCAATTTTCAACATTTCACCACGTTATTGCAGTTTCTATTCCACCTACATTTTATTTTTAGAGGGATGAAACCTATCGTCACACAAGCAGTTCAAGAGAAAGAGATTCAGAAAAATGTATGCCAGTTATCTGAAGTGATTTTTTACTAACTCATATGTATAGCTGTAACAAATAATAACACAATGCACAAGTATTGTGAATTTTGTGTAAACAAGAAGTGACATGTTTCCCCCACTGCTTTCTTCAGAAGCATTTACAGGCTTACACACTTGAGCATGGAAGGGGACCCATTGACTTATATACTTATTAAGCATATGCAAAATTTTCAGCACTTCTGTCTTATTCCTGGAAGTTTTCAGACAGTCCTTGGCTGCATGTCTTGCCTGATGCAGTATAAAACAGATTAGATTTAAGGGCAAGTTTGGTAGTGCTCAGCCTAATGCTGTTGTATGTTTATTTTTAAAGGATGTAAGCAACGTGACTGGGAAAGAACTCTGTCTGGGATAAGACAGATGTGCAACACTCAAGTCACTGTAGATATTCAATATTCAATAGGTCCATAAATTCAGATGTTCAAATCACTTATTAGATTCTCTATCCCTTCTTCTAAAAGGTTTTTTTTATTGGTACAGTATCTTTGCCAGTCAAAGCAATGAACTATGAGGGCAGCTACAACGAGAATAGATTGTGAAGTGCAGTAGCACAAATACACATAGAGATTGTTTGATCTACTGAATTCAAAATCCATAGTTATAATATTATCAACTTCATGAAAAACATAAGACATCAAGTCAAATTGTGTTATCCATATGATGGCAGTCGAACCTAGATGAATAATACCTGGTAAGAAGATTTGAATTGTACTGTGATGTAAGAAGATGTGAGGGAGAAAATGATTGAAAGTGAGGGTCTAGTACAGGAGTGCCCAAACTTTTCGGGCCATGGGCCGGTCATGTGGTTCAGTGGGCCAGTCACATGGTTCCTCCCACCGGAGGCGGATGTAAAACGCGCCTTGCAATCTGTTTTGCAACAGGATGAGATAGATTTTAAGCTGCCATTTTCTCTACTTAAACAAGGAGTGCCCCCACAGCCTGTGCGCCGGATCCAGCCCCTGACGTCAATTCATCCGGCTCATGCCGCCCTCATCACACCCGGAAACGAAAGCAAAACGCGCCCATTCGGACATGTTTTGCTTCCGCTTCTGGGAGCAACGAGAGTGGCATGGGCCGGATGAATTAACGTCGGGGGGCTGGATCGGGCCCATGGGCCATAGTTTGGGCACTCCTGGTCTAGTACAAAAAGGTGGTACAGAATGAACTGAAAGGAGGATACTGTAGAAGTAATAGTCTTCGAAAAATAACATCATTGGCATCTAATAGGATCCAATATCAGAATACTGAAATGCAGCCAATTTTAAACAATTTCTATTTTAAAAGGGATCCAGAAAATGACAGGCATAATGTCAGTCCCAATTGAAGGAAACTTTACTGAGGCTAGAACATTGACAATTGTGCTTGCTAGGTGGTTTGATCATATTACCAATTTTGCATCAGTTACAAATAGGTTACCTGCTTATAAGAATACTAACATATACCACATAATTTGAAGGCCTACTTAACTAGGGTGATACTTCCCCAGTGGTGGGCCATCATTTGTGAGCTTCCCTTCTTGCAAAACTTTGCTTCACTTTTAGCTTTAGCTAAACCTTAAATACTTGTTCATTATGCAAAACTTGATTTTATTGCTAATCTCCATTAATTTTCTTATATTGTTTTTCTTCCGTTGTTGTTTATATGTTATTTTGTTTTTTGCTTTTAACTGTTTTATTATAGATTGCTTAAATTGATAGGATAAAAAATAAAAACATAATAGCTGTGGGGAAAATTCAGCATGTTTTCTTACAGGAAAGTAAAAATTCTTTATAAAACTATTACTTCTCATTATTTCTTTTTTTCCCCTATAACCGAGGCATTAACAATTGTAGTTTAATGGCGACTATTTCATTTTAGTAATTAAGTTACTTTAACGATGACTTAATTAGCATTATCCACTTTTTAAAGATAACTTTTTAAAAGAATTGTTTATTATTTTAGATACGTTTTATTGTTATGGAGGTGAAGCCTCACTAAACATGGAGAATGGGTATCAAATAATACACATACTGGTTTGTGCTTATGCTGTATTCTACCTGTAGCTACTAAAACAACATTAGTGTGGATGGAAGAGAGTGTATTTGGTATCTCATACCAGTAGTTTGTACCGTTTAGATTTCTATTTTTTTATAAAAAATCTAGAAAATAAGTTAGTTTTGTGTAACAAGAAAAACAGGTTATTTTACAATGAATGTAACTATAAGCAGGATTCAGTGATGCCCTTCCATTGGCAGAAGAGTTTCCATCTGGCAGTGGAGCTGCGCCAAACCCAAGTACAGTAGAATGGAAATTAGATTGATCCACACTACCGGTGGAATTGCGCCAGGATATCCTTGGATATCTTCAAAAAACAACTAAAAACTTTCCTATTCTAGGAAACTTTTTCAGGATATTACTGCCTTAACAATAAATTGGCTAGTCAGTTGACCCTCTGTACCCACAGATGCCAGTTATTTTATTTTAAGATGTACTTATTTGGTTGTTTTATTTTTATTTTGTTGTGTGTTTTATTATGTTATTTTGTTATTTGTATGTGTATTGCCCAGAGTGGGAAATATCCCAAATGGGCGGTATTAAAAATGTAATTAATTAATTAATTAAATCTTCCCTTCCCACTATAGTCATCCATTCCCCAAAGGGTACACTCCAGAAAATTGCTCCAAAGGGTTGAGAAACCTCCCTTAATAAATTTTTGAGGCACTGTCAAGGATTTTTTCAAAAGCAGAGAGAAAGTTGTGTTAAACTGATGTTTCACGCATAGTACAACATTGATTTTAATATTGGCTATGTAACTATAAATGTAGCTAATTAATTTAGAGCTAATTATCTGCATTCCTCTCCTGTCCCACCAATGTTTTATTTAAGTAGATGTTGCATTCATGGGTACGCTAAAGACTTTGTAGAATGTCTTTCAACAAAACTCTTGTAGATTGAATGACAATACTCCATATGGATTCATAACTGTTTTTTAAACCACATTAGACACAAGGAATGCATAAATAATCACTACAATAGTGGAAACTTTTAAAACATAATTTGTAGAATGAATGGGGATTCCAGCCATGGATGGAATCCAGTAGTAAGTCAGAATGAGACTAAGACCAATGAATCAGTAGGTATTTTGTGACTCCGCTCTTCTGTAGATTCTGTTGATTCAGTGGACCTATTCTAGTTCTAAGATGCTACTGGATTTTGGTGTTACTATGAAACAACTAATTTGATTAATGTATTAGAACCTTGTTATTACTTTTTGATTGGTTTTCTTTTAGGAATGTCATAGGAAAAATACATGGGGGAATGTTTTTTCAGCCCAAACCTTTGTAGAGTCAGTGTGGATAAATACCGAGGGCTGTCTTTAAAATGGCATTCTTCTGTAATTACTCCTGCTGATATGATATAGCAATTGCGTTTCCCTAAGTTAATTTCTCAGGAAAAGGAATTATTTTACCATAGTATTTCACATTGATTGTAAGAAGGTGTGGTAACCTTAGTATGATTAACAAACCCATTTTAATTCACATTAAGAGAACAATCGTAGTCAAGTGCAGTGGTTCCCAACATGGGGGGCTTCAATTTCCAGAAGCATAAATCAGTACAGTGGCTGATCAGTGCTTTAGGAAATTGACTTAGGCTTCTGGGAATTGAAGTCCAAAAACCAAAGGTTGGGTAACACTGGTCTAGTGGTTTGCTAAGGAGTCACATTTGACAGACTTCATTGAGGAGAAGGGAAATGAACTCTCAAGGAATAGGAAGACAATAAGAGGAATTGAAAGTTTATAGATTCTCAGTAGAAATGTCCTTTGCCTGCAATAGAGGACTTTGAAGGAATTAATCAATCTCATTATATCGGGAAAATAGACTTAGGAAACAACCGTGCACTCCCCCCCCCCCCAAGCTGAAAGGCAGAGATATCAGTGTCATACGAGAAATATGCAGATTACTTCATCAGGACAGCACAGAAAGGCAAGCAGTGTGACTGACAGAAAACTGGGAGTAGTTGACTGACAGAAACAGCACAAAAGTTATCCAAACAGTGACTACATAAAAGATAACATGGGTGGGGAGCTGTTCTTAAAAATCTCCTTAGCCTCCTCTGACATTAAAAAGGTTCAGAGACAGAGATCTTGGTTTGGGTGAAGACCTTTATTACAATGCAGGTCAACTAAGCTGTCCTCTGAAACTCAGAGAAACCAATTAGGCTGCTCCTTCTCTTCCTTGTTCTACAAAAAAACATGTGAACACTGCATTAAGTTGACTCATGAGTCATTCCATTTGCCACTCTAATGTAAGTGTCACAGAAGAAACCATACAATCCTCCTCAATTCAAACAGTCCAGTAGGGGTTCTTAGAGCTCCAGTAGCAGTTGTATTTCCCTGAATGGGCACGTGGAACATTTGAACAAAGATGTGATAAAAGAACTGCAACTGAAGTAGTTGTCATTGCAGAGACTTTTTAGGAGCAATGACAATAAATGACTGATTTGCAATGTTCAGGATTCTTTTCCAGTACTGTATGTTCAAAAGATTTCACTTGTACCCTTCGCTCATTAGGGAAGATGGGAAATTTTTTGAAAGATAGTATGAACCAATGTATGGATGCCTCGACAGTGGCCTATATGTCCCTGGTTGTTTCCTGAAGTTCCTTCTAAAGCCAAAAAAAAAAAAAACCCCACAATCCTGCATTCACTTGACTATAAGAAGCCATATGTTTCAATTTTCAGGCTAAGGGTAAATTTGAAGAACCTTTACATGCACTTATCAGAGGATCTTATGATGAAGTTGTACCACATCAGCTTTTCAGCATGGATGTATCTCCTTTTATAGACATAACTCTTGGGTATGATAGTGGTTGTCAGCAAATAGTAGAATGTGGTAGGCCCACAAAAGTTTGGTTCCAAGCAGTGGTGGGATTCAGTAGGTTCACCCCACTTCGCCAGAACTGGTAGCAGAAATTCCAGTTGGCCCCGCCAATCTAAGTTTTGAAATAAAGTAATCCTAATTTGGGTGCAACACAGAGCTTTCCCCCTGGCTGCACCCACCATACCACGCCCACAGAGTAGGTAGTAAAATAATTTGAATCCCACCATTGGTTCCAAGCCTTCATGCAGATGCCAGAAACTATGGATAGTAGTGACCCTATAATCGCTGCAGCCACTGGCTCTCTAGTGGCCAGTTCTGTTAATGCAACTTGGATATACATATGCATTACACATTTTTGGAATTTTTTTGTTTAATATTTTTGGGCCATGGATAAATGAAACTCCAAATATCAACTTTGTGGATGCAAAAGACTTACTACAGTCCATATTCCATGCCAAACTTCTTTATTACCTTCTTCTGCAATTACAAAACAAGATTGCCAAACAGGAACACAGGTTTCTTTGGAAAAATAAGTATATTGAAGGACTCTCTGAATTAGTAGTTGAACAGAGACTGCATTCTCATACAAGCTAATCTACAGATACAAACAACAATATTTGTACTCTTTTTAGCATTTTCCCAAGAGTACACATCTTCATAAAGTGTTGTGAAGTTTCTATGTACTGTGCATTGTTCAGATGACAGAATAAATTTTCTCTGCTATGCATCATTCAGATTTCAGAATGAATTCTTTGGTGGTAAGGACCTACAATCTGTCCCTTTGTCAATGTATTTTCTGGGATGGATTTTTCACTCTTTATATAATCGTGGTCAGGTCTGTTGGTATCTATTCCTTCTACCTCTACCTATGAACATAGTTTTGGATATAATTTTTTTTCTGTTCCACCTAATATCTACATGCCCTCTCTCTACTGTTAACCTATTTTGTGAGGGAGGAATCTACATAGTTTCCATTCCAGTCTGGGTAAGTTAACAGACTCTACTCAAAGAAGAGTCAATCAGCAAGGTAACTCTTTTTTTGTCACCAATGATAGAGGTTATCCCAGAGATAGTGATTGATTTTCTTGAGTAGAGAAAGCATAACTTCTCATTTGGCCTGACCCCATTCAGTCATGTAAGGCCGGGCTCTAACTTGTGCTTAGGATTTCAGTATTACTCTCATATGATTTATATGGCAACAGTCATTGTTTAGTTTGCTTTTAGAGAAGTGCAATTGTCATTTGGAAAATAAGCACATTAAAGAATGGATTTATGGATATTAATCTTGGCTTTGTTGTATATTAGAACCATTATCTTATTAATTATAGTGAAAATGTTCAACTGGAGTGATCAAAACCAATCCACAACATTTTTAACCTTTCCAAAGGTTAGACTATACACTCTTGCAAATTTTGACGATGGGGTTGCTTTAGAAAATACGTGGTGGTGGAACTGCCTGATTGAAGGTTTCTTAAAGTGCTGCTGTCCAAAATCACCGACCGTGCTTGAAAATAGTAATCCTAGATAGATCATATTACTCTCAATTGACATAGGGCTGCAGGTGACCACTTTTGTACCTGAAAGCTTTGCTTTCTAACTGTATTTTTGTTTGTTTGTTTCAATATGGTTTTTTTCTGTTTTTAATATCTGGATTATTTATAATAATATAGTTTATCCACTTGGTATAGTTACATTGTTAGGGATCTGCCTTTAAAATACCCTGGAAATAATTTTGAATCACAAGATAGGCTGTCACAAGGCAAGCTGTAAGACTTTTTAAAAATGGAGAGATTTTTATTTCCTGATCCAGTTATGAGATTCATACAAGCCTGCATGCTTCAAATTAGAGCAACCTCAAAATACTAAAATATAGCTTTGTCATTTGTATCTTAGTGTCTTAACGGTCTTATATGTATCCATTTTAAAGAAGTTTTTCAATTTTAAAATCATGGTTTAACGCATTTAAGTTTTTAAATTATTCTAGTTTAATTGCTTTTTAATTGTACAGAAAGGAAGATTTGAATATTAAAATTGAAGAAGAAAACTGGAGGAAAAAATGGGAAAATAGAATAACAAAAACAATGTCAATTAAGGAAAAGGAACATGTTTGTAAAGTATTATGGAGATGGTATCTCACTTCAATTAGAATTAAGCAAATGAACATTAATAAATCTGATATATGCTGGAAATGCAATGAAGAAAAGGGAACATATTTGCATATGTGGTGGTCCTGTAAAAAAACAAATAAATTCTGGAAATTGGTGGAGAAGGAAATAAATAATATTCTTGACATAACAATAAATTTAGAACCCAAACTTGCTATACTAGGAGAAATAGGAAAATTAAAATTAAATGAGGGTAAAAAAGAATTAATCTTGACATTGTTACTAGCTGCCAGACAGTTAATAGTTCAAGAGTGGCAGAATAATGAAGATTTGAATAAGAACAGGTGGTATAAAGGAGTCTGGCAACTAGCATTAAACGAAAAATTAACTAGCCAAATATGGCTAAAAGGGATTAAAGATCAAAATACCTTATTGGGAAATCTGGAAACCTTTCATACAGTATGTTTTAACTAATGAAGATGGAGTCAAACCTGGCAGTTTTGGAAGACTTAAATGTATTGTGCCAATCAAAATTACTGCAGATCAAGTGTTATCACGGGTGTACCCAAAGTAGAAAAAGTGTAGAGAATCAACAACAATGATTTCAACAATGATTTAAATAATTTAATACTACCTTCTGGGATTGGGATGTGGATCTTACTTTTTCTTCTTCTTAGTTTCTTTTTAGTAAGTTTTAATTGTATATGTGTATTTTCTATGTTTGTTTGAAGTATATGTTTGTTAATAAAGTTAAAAAAATAAAAAGTAGAAACTGTTTTTTTATTTGATCTTTTTAATATTGTGAGCCACCTTGAGTTCCCCATCAGGAGAAATCATAACAATAACAATCATAATAACAATATCAGTCACAATGATAATAATGTAATGAAAAGGATGAAACAGTAGATCATCTGATCAGCGGATGCAGCAAAATTTCACAGACTGATTATTTGCAAAAACTATTCATTGGAAACTTTGCCAGAACTACAACATAGCACATCCAGAAATATTTTGAATCAGGGATGAGTTGTGAACTGTAATTCTGAATGTTCTCTCACATCAATATTTCATATGTCTAACATTTGAGATAAAAAGTTTTGTCATCATTTTTTCTGACATGCTAATTTTCTGCATGAAGGAGATTTTGGCCTAGTTGGAAATTCCAGCAATTCACCTTCTATTTGGAGTCTGAAGTAGTCTATCCACAGTGGCTAGACAAAGTTGTTTGTCTCTAAGTCCTTTAAATCTATTTAGTGTTCTTCTTCTTCCATGTCTAGGCCAGTGTTGATAATGTTTAAGATCATTCCTTAAGTCAGTATACTATATAAGAATAAACGAAGGAAAACAAATTCATCTCTATTAGTCTAATTCTTTCAATTAGTAATGTATAACAAGACAAAGATTACAGGGAAGTCATAAACAAACAAATAATTCCTGAAATGGAACATGAAGTAATTATATGTAAATTTCTCTAATGAGTACTGTTTCAGAGTTCCTTTGTCTTTTCAATTTTCTGTGTAAGTATATATTGTCTAATCTTTATAATAAAGTATCAATTTGTTCAGCACAAGTGGTTTGATAATTTTGGCCTCTAAAACCTTGTCCTTCAGTTTGGCTCAGATGTATAGTTGTAGTAAAAGTTCTCAACAGTTAATTCACATTTAATCTATGAATGATAAATCTCAAACTGCCTAGTATATTATATTTTGTTTTAATTCCTATTGTCATATTTTGGATTGTTGTAAAATAACATTTAACAATTATTTTTCAACACTGTACAAGAAACCTCTTGTATGTAAGGTCTGTATTAAGCTCAATTTCAAATCCGGAGTTAACAGAGTGACAGCCTGCAGAAACTGCTGTTTTTAGTGTTACATTTGTGGAGCATATAGTTTAACAGCATTATCAGAATACTTCCATGTACATGCTTCACCTCATCAAGAATGGCAAGGCCAGGAAATTATTTTTTTACAAATATGACATGAGCTGTATGGAGCTCCCATCTACATCAGAGTGATTATAGCAGCTGCTGAAACTATTAATGAGATATTTGCAGATATCACATGTAACCAGGGGTGCTCATATCGTCAGTATATACACAGAAACTTCACACAAGTAAACAATATCCGTATGCTTCTCTTAAGAAAAATTTAGAAGGATGCTGTGGGCATATGTCATACTGGAAGAAGATGAAGGGGGTAAACCTCTGCTGTTGTGGACAACATTACTGGATGTTGTCGTTTTTGGAGTGGTAGCTGTGTATGTCTGTGCAGACATTATCAGACAAGAAACAAAACAAAAGGTTAAAAACAAATACAAAAAAGACAAAAACATTGTGGCACTAAAGATTAATTGCTATATTTTAATGTGAGCTTTCATGGATCAAGCCTACGGAAGTGGACTTGATCTAGGAAAGCTCACGATAAATTTAACAGTTAATATTTAAGGTAGGTACTCACAGCCTTTTTGAAATAGATCTATTTTCTAAGATGTAGATCAGTTTTTTGGTCTGTTGAAAGAAATAACTGATTTAGTAATTTTTGTTGTTTTTGACATCTGACTATGGTGTAAGCGAGAAATGTCTTTAGTCTCTCAGACACTCTTAAAACTTCCAGTTTCGTAGGTTGCCCAAATTTATAAAAAGTTTCTAAGCTTGACATTTTCCCAAAAAGAAGACGTCAAATACAGCACATAGCATAAATTAGTTGAAAAAGTGATACCAATCCTTGGGAACTGTTTGGGACATAATAGCAAAATTAAATCCTTTCTTCTTTGATAATAGAGTCTGAAGGAATAGAAAAAGAAAGAAGGCAACACAAAAAATACAGTGTTTATGAAAATTGGAAAGAAAATGCAGATGCACTACAAGGTTCATTGTATAAGATATAGTACAGTACACTATGGTAATTACAGATGAATATTTACTATTGTGTTTGTTTTGTAGCAGACAAGTAAAGCATGTTATACACTTTAAATAGAAAAATAGTCAATTTTTTGAAAAAATCTATAATTTTAATCAAAACTTTTTTCAGTCATTAAAATTCTGTTATTGCTGCTTACAAACATTAAAGTCAATCAAAACATCAGTAGCTTGTGAAATCAATATTTGTAATATGTTTGCATTGCAGTGCTGCAGATTTGGGGCTAATAGATTGCGCACATATTGATTTCCATGGGAAATGTTAGTCTGATACTGAAATAATTAAAAAGAAAGCACCAGGGATTATTGGTTTGGAATTTTGAAGGAGACAAAAATATAAAAATTGGTTATTGACCAAATTGCTTAGGGTGAATGACCTTTGGAATACACAGTAAACTTGTAGCACTGAATTGTTACTGATACTACCTTAGTTCCTTAAAGTAAAATTAAGTCAATAACTTCTTATAACAATGCAAATTATGATAAAATAACTTACAGTACATATTAGAGTAACATTCTTTCAAATCAAGTCTATAATAAATCTGCTAATCTGATTAAATGTGAAAGGTCAGGGACAATTTATACATAAGAACAACCTTAACAGCAAGCAACATGTTATACGTATTCTTAATACACATGTTTAAAATTGTTCCATTCTTTAGAAAAACCAGCCAGGGCATGTTGGTGTTACTTGATTGGGTTGACAGAGGAGAAAGAAAGGAATTTAATCCTTTCCCACAGATTGTTTTGGTTTTGTTCTTGTTCTTATTTACTTCTTTTGCTGGAAAGGTTTCTTATCATTAGCAGGCTAATGGCTTCTTCATCACAAATGATATTTATCAACATCACGGTTGTCATCCCAATACTAGTATTGGAGAAACCAAGAGGCAATGTTCCTCCCCCACAACCTAGCTGGACTTTAAAAGTGTTTGGGGTGAAAACATTGAGATAATATTTTTTAGAATGTTCCTTTCCTTTTCAGTGCACTTCAACCATCTTGTGACCATTTCACTATTTCATTAAGTAATTCTACTGTGGGAAAATGTTGAGCTGAGTTGATACAAGTAGACTTGAAAAGCTATGAAAGTCAAACAGCCAAAACTGCAGGAGCATAAAATGAAGACTAACATCCAATGGTGGCCTCCAAAAATTTTTACTACCACACTGTGGCCATAGTATGGTGGGTGTGGCCGGGGGAAAGCCCTGTGTTGCACCTGAATTAGGACCACTTTATTTCAAAACTTGGATGGGCAGGGCCAGCCATAATTTCTGCTGCCGGTTCTGGCAAACTGGTGCAAACCTGCTGATGCCCACTGCTAACATGGTTCAAGCATTATCTACCTTCAGCTTCCTCTCTGACTAAGCCTACTAACTTACTATACCATTCCAACTTAAAGACATTTCATCTTACAACTTGGCAGAATTAGATTTAGCAGCATCGATACCTGAATTGCATACAGTGATGACAATTGCTTGTAAGCTCACCACTCATTTTATTTAGTGTTTATCAAACTTCAGAGGCCTTTGAAGAGGATGTCCATGTGGTAGATCTACACGGAACAAATATCTGAACTTACTACTCCACATTCTTAGCTCATTGAAGAGTCAGTGTTCATGGTGGAAGATTTCACTTTAGTTGTATGCTTTTATGTTGTAAAAGTATGTTTTGAATTAAGTACCTCATCTCTGCTGTTAACATTGGTAGTCACCCATAATGGGAAGGACAGGTTACCTATTCGAAGGTTTTTCATGGTCTCTGTGGCTCATACAAATGGAAAATCTTATCCTGTGCAGAGTTTATTGTGAAACTTCAAGAGGTAAGCAATAAGTTTCTCAGCATGAGCTTCTTCTATCAGTTTCTTTCCAGAACAGAATGCTATGCAAGCCACATGTCACAAATTTACTCATTTGTCTCAATCTCTACACTTTTGTACTCACTCCAAAGAAAAACTTTCTGTTATGTTTTTAGTCTAGTCCTGGGCTTGCATGAATAAAAGATTACCTATCTAACAAAACATCACCAGATACCTGTCGATCGGATTAGCAAAAGCAATAGCAATTACACTTATAAAGTGTCCCGCAGCAGGCAGAACACTTTATAAGCAGTTCACAAGGTAATTGGCATTTTGCTCCCAACATACTGGGTCCTCATTTCACTGAACTTGGAAAGATGGAAGGCTGAGTCTTCCTTGAGCACATTAGGATCAAACTCTGATCTTGGGCAGAGTTTTGGCTATAATTAGCAGCCTAACCATTGTACCACAAGGGCTCTAACACAGAATTTATAACAATCTATCATCTGGACCAAGAAGATTTCATGCTATGGCTTAGCAGTTGGGTTTTATTTCTTGGATCTACTGAATGTTAACAATTCCATTTCAGCGTACTCAATTCTCTTTTCACCTGAAGATCAAGAAAGATGTGCCATCAGTTGCTTGGCAAAGCTAGAAAAATAAAACATCTACTATGAAGGGCAACGGCTAAAGCCAAATAGAGTAAGTTGAAATCAGTATTATAATTTGATGAACTGAGGTTAAGACGTAAAAAAGGAGAATGGGCAGAATGAGATGGGAAAGCCCCAGGTCTCTTGCAAAGAAATAAGTCCTCAGGAAATGAACATAGGTGAGACATCCTGTAGCCCTCAGCAGTAAAGTCATTTGACTTGAAGGTATCAACACCTCTGATAAACCTCTTGGAACTGTCCAGGTCATCTACAGTATATCTGTATAAACCGGTGACCATTTTGTTGGTAGTCTCACTAGTGAAGCTAACTGGCAATCAAAGGTTACATTTTGACTTTACAGCTTTTGAGCTTCTGTTCATTATTTTAGTCTAGTTGAGTAGGGGTTGGGATGCAGCCCCTCCAAAAAACTTTTCGATGCCACCTAATAAACATTTTGCCTCATTCTTGTTTACGGTATGTATTTTTTCTTCCATTCATTTATTTAATGCTTGTTGCCTTCAATTCCATTTGTTCCATTTCTGCTTCCTTTTGTTGGCTATAGGATCATGTAATCCCCTCTACAAGATGTATAACTGATAACTTTTAGAAAGATCAGGATGCAAACTACTCGGTGACCTGATTGAAGAACAATTTTAGGCTATAAAGCAGGGCAAATATGAATGCATCCTTTGTGAAGCCATGCCCAGGAAGTCAGGCTTCCACAGGTTAATTCACTTCAGTCAATCAAAGCTTCTTTCTCTGCTAAATCCTTGTGTTTTTTTTCTGTTTGATTGTCCAGCTGTCCTAGCACTAAATTAGCAAGCTTTTAAAAGAAATAAAGAAAGAAGTAGAATAGAACATGAAAGCAGTACCAACATAAGGTATGGGGAGGAGAGGATTTCAAATGGAAGCCAGTTCCTTCAATGCCTTGCCTCTTCCACTGCTGCTGTAGCCAATTTAAATGGCCTACAAACACCTCCACATTCCCTGAAGAGATCACATCACTTGAACACAGTTCCAAAAAAAAGTAGAAACCAGTTGTAGAGTAAAAACAACCCTACAGATGTGGAAGGAAATTGGGCTGATTTGCATTGACATTATGTAGTCAACAGAAAAGAATGAGAATCAGACTGTCACAACTCTGGAGCATTTCCTGCATTATTTCTCAATATAGTCACAACCTCATTTGGCTTCATTTCCAAGCTAGTTGCCTGTCAATCTTTTTTAAAAACCTAGCTATTTGTTGACCACTATTCTATTTTTGACTGTAATGTCCACACTCCTTTTAATACAATTTCATCTCCTAGTCATGTATCTTAGCAGTAATCTGTTGCTGCTGCTATATATATATTTCACTGACATCAATGGTACAATACCCACTAATTTCACTATGCCAGGGTTGCAAAGTATGTTGAATTAAGAAAATAAATTGCCTGAAAGGTACAAAAGTGGAAAGAATAATGCCATGGGGAGGAAGAGTATCTGGTTAGACATTTTGAGTAATATTGGAAAAGGAAAATCTTAGCTGCTTTATAGCTAAACATCATTTCCTAGTTTTGTAGTCTTAAATAGTTGATGTATAGCTATGTTTTTAAATGCTAGGAATTATTAATTAAAAACTTGTGCTAGATTATAAAGTGTTATAGTTAGACTATAACTCCACTCAAATTTCCCTCTTTTCATAATTTTTGTGTCATTTTAGAAAATAATTTTTCATCTTAAAAGAATTAGGGAATTAGTGAAAAAGAGTTTTAAAACATACCTGTATCTGGACATGTTAAGAATCAGAAAGCAAATGCAAAAAATTATTTGTGTTAGTAATTCAGGTCTCCACGTGTCTGTAGCTTTACTTGGTGTTTCTAGGCATGTGTTGGCAGCACTATTTTATGATGCAGCAGATTATAGATGCCAGAAAACGTTACAGATTGTTCTTGGTAAAACCTTTAAAAAACCAATTCCAGTTGTTCGGAATTAGTCTTAGTCCTCTTTTCTTGATATTGAATACATGTTATTTATTATTTATTACAATTTTATACCACCAATCGGGGATGTTTCCCACTCTGGGCGGTATACAAACAAATAAACAGCAACACTATACAACGTACAAATAATGAAATAAATATCTGTGACAAGCAGGCAGTGTTACAGTGATTGTACTAAATAATGTATTGGGGTGGGAAATAAGATTGTACTGAATAAAAAAGAGAAAGAGAGATACAATACTTAATTAGAACTAGGTTGCTGCCCTAAATTAAAGCCTCTAACTATAGTATATTTATGTGAAGATGCCTTGTTACAATTCCTGAACCCTCTGAATATATATATGTAGATTTACGGTTTTAAGCCTACAAAAAGAGTCAGGCTTTCTTATGATTATGCTTGAAATAACATTCCTCCAAGTACAGATATTTAATGGCATCACACTATTGTTTTTGCGATATTTATTTATTTTCTATAATGGAAATAAATTGATTTCAAATGTATCATCTTGACCCCTTACTTCATACATGTTAGTGCCTAACCTTAAATGATGTTTCCCCAGTGTTGGCTGTATTTACAGTAATTATATGCATAATGTAGCATATTATTGTCTGGATTTCCTGTTTAATCAGTACTGAGCTTCTTACAAGTGCAGCTGAAAAGGGCAAACAAAATTAAAGCTTTATATACCAAAACAAGTTTGATTTGCTAAGCTCCCAGCATTCCAAAGTACACAAATTTGTTCCACTAAGTTTTCCGATGGCTTGCAGATGGGCAATGATTAATCAGAGAACTAACTGAAGTAGTTTGCAATTAAACTGGAAAGCTCTGAAGCATGCTAATTGAATCAGAAAATTAGAGGCACTGAACAGTAATTGGCTATTTCTCATGCAGCAGGTGCCAGGCCACTCATCTGTGGTACAAGGTATTTAAGGCACATTAGCACTAGTAAAAATACTTCTTGATATGGAACAGCTAGATTTTCTGCTCATTTTCACCATGGATGCCAAAACATACAGCTGGGATATCTAGTGCTTCAATTCATGCTAGTTTCTGTAAGATAAACATATATGAAGCTACCATCATGCAACCTATACAGACACCATGAAGATTTTGTAAGTGACACTAATGTATGGTGTGTGTGTGTTGAGATATCTTTATTGGGTTAGATTCCATTGATAAGCAAGAGCAAAGACATGGAATTACACAGAATTTATAATTGGGCAACACTTGCTTCTTACAGCTGAAGTTGGCCTGCTAAAAATCTCACTGTAAACATTTAGTTTTCTGGGCAAACACAATCAATCTACTCTTAAGTGACATAGAGTTGGAGCTTTAAGAATTTTATTTATATGAAAAATGGGAAATCTCTTCTTTTTTCTAGTGATTTATTAACAATGATATAGAATAATGTGGGAGCATACTTTTATTTGTCTTGAAATAGAGAATGCTCTCTGTGCAACAGCTAAGGATGGAGTCTAGAAAAGGGGAGAATCTCATAGGGGAAATGACGGCTTAACTTTAGTGGTAAAATGTCCAAAGATGTCATGCATGCACAAGTCTTTATACGTCAATCGCAGAACTGTTTATCTGTGCATAGCTTTGTTGGGACTTCTTTAGAAGTGTGTGTGTTCTTTAATGTATCACTGTTCACTTTCTAGCAAAAGATCCATTAACCACACCAGCTTGGGACAATGTTATAGGAAAATCAGTGGAATTTGTTTACTTTACTGAAATGATTTCTTTAAAGTTGTAATATGACTTAGCATAAATCACTTGTTTTTCAGTCTGCCAATAAAAGTAGGCCCACCTGTAAAACTTATTAAATATGGGTTTGAGCATAGTAGAACTCATAGAAATGGCTGAAAAATGTTTCCTCAAGGCTTTTGTCCCACTTCAAGACCAAAATATTTTTAAAATGGCTCATAAAATAGATTAAATATATCCCATTTTGTGGATACTGTCCACAACAGTTGACTAGTGACTGCCAGAAGTATACAGTGATTGCCTAAAGACTGTAGTAACTGGAAGTGTTCATTTGCAAAATTGTTTTGCAGTTCAATAAAACATTTGAAGCCTTCATCTGTGAGGGGTGGGGAAGCTACCCACATAAAATAAAATTTCATATCAACACCAGATGAGCCTGTGAAGGTGACAGGACAGAGAGAAAAGCCTTTCCTTTAAAACACAGTCCTTCAGATAGTTGGGACAGGAGCCTGTTGAGTCCTAAACAAGAAGTACTCTAACCAGCAGGATTGGGTTAAACTCAGTGATTCTTTATTCAGCTCATACTTTGGACTGGGGACTATGTACAGGGGGTGGCCTCTATATATACAGTGATTTGACAATTACAAAACAAGAAAGATTTAGGCGGGCTTCCAGAGGACAAACAAAGTTCAACTTTTCCCGCTTTGACATACATTTGAATTTCGCGCCTTTAGAAATGGCACTCGTTTACTCTTTAGGTTTGGTGTGGTTTGTCTTTTAAAACAGAATTAGGCTTTGGACACAACAGAGCCTAATAGGACTTTATAGATCAGGAGTTCCCAACCTTTTTATGCTGTGGGCCTGACCGCGCGCCCTGGACAGCTGAGCGGGTCAGACCACGCCCCCCAGAAGCAGAAGTAAATGCACCCGCCTCTGCATTTATGGCAGCCGTGGGCACATTTACAGCTGGCGTGACCATGTTTACACAGGCACATTTTACAGCTGTCATAAATGCATCCACTTCCACTTTCGGGTGCAGTGGTGGCAGTGGCAGGCCACATGAAATGGGGCAGAGGGCCGGGTCCAGCCCACAAGCTGTAGGTTGGTATCCCCTGTTATTGATGATGAACAGCACTGTTCTGTGGAGCTTGCTTCGTAGCAGAACCTTCCCCAAACCTGATGATTTCTAGGTTTTCTGAGCTAGAATGTGCAGCAGCTCCATTTAGGAAAAGGTAGGACCTGGTGCCCTTATGTTTATTTTGATTTAGTGGCAGTAAATCACTCTGCACTGGGGTAGACAGAGACTCCTTGAAGATTGCAAGCGCGGCGCCAAAATGGCCGCCGCGCCCTTTGCGGGCCCCCCCCCACAGGACAGAGAATCTGGGTAGTTAGGGGCGTGGCCAGCTCCCTTATAAAAGGGCTGGCCACGAGGCAGCCGAGCTGCCATTTTACCTCAGCGACGGAGCGGAGAAGTTTTTTCCCTGTGTCTCCGTCGCTCGTTAGCTTACCGGGAAGCCTTTTGGTAGCGATTCTGCCTTGCCGGCTTCCCTTTTTTGCTTCGGTGGAGATGCCTTCGAAGAAGAAGGCAGCTTCGAGTTCAGCTCGCGCTGTTAGGAGGCGCAACCCAGGTCGGAGGACCGTGGTGCCGCCTCCTCAGCAGCCACCTTTGCCAGCCCCGACCGGGGCCGGCGGAATGGGGTCTATTGCCCCTTGGCCCGCTGTGGGCGAGCAGAGTGTGGGCGCGGATGGCGCTCCGGCCCGCGGCCCACGAGCGGTGGACACCGCTCCTCCTCCTGCCCACTCCGTCGGGCCTATTCCTTTTGGGCCGCAGCCTCTCCCCGGGCCCTCTAGCCTTGGGGGGTGGGGCGGCCCCCTGCCTTGGCAGGTTTCTCCACCAGCTCTGCCGGGCTTCGGTGCTGGCCAATGGCCATATACGGGCCCCGGGGTGCAGGGACCTATACCCGTGCCTGGATCAGGCGGGCCGGCCGGCCCTTTGCCCATGGTCAACGTGGACACCTTACTGGCCCGCATTGCGGCCCTGGAGGCGTCTTTGGCCCGGGCCAGTCAGGCGGGCGCCCCCTTCGGGGTTCCTTTTGAGGTGCTGTCGGCAGCAGGACAACAGCCGGCGGGGAGGGTCGAGCTGCTGCAGGCGGGTGGCGCGGCTTCGGCCACTGCCTCGCAGCTCCCCAGCCAGCAACCTGGTGCGGGTCAAGCCCCGGTGATGAGCTCTAGGTCGGTCGTGAGCTCCGACGCCCCCAGTGGGCCGGAACCCCCGGTGGGGGCGGCCCGCGGGGGTGCAGCATGTGAGTATACGGTGCAAGCAAGTACATCCACACACATTCCCAATATAGGGGGAGGGCTTTCAATGGCCTTGGCCTCGCGCGGGTGGTGCGGGGGCCACGCTGTCTACGGCCCACCCGGCGACAACAACTGCCACCTTGGGCAATGGGGTGGGCATTGGTCCTTACACTGCGGGGAATGTTCTGGGGGTGGCTGGGTTAGCTCAGGCCCCTTTTACTAGGCCGGCTGTCCCCTTTTCGGCTTTGCCGACGGCAGGGTATTCCTTGCCATTGGGTGATCACTTGGCACAGGCTACTAGAGAAAAGATATGGCGAGGGGAGTACGTAGATATCTTCTCACTCTTGAACAGAGAGCCCACCAAGGAGGAAAGGGAGGGTCAGGATGAGAAGGATAAGGAGCAGGCACGCCGCCGTAAGCCGCCGCGTACCTGGGCCAACTGGCTTCCCGCTTATTTAATATACATGGCGGTATATTTGAGGGCGCGGCCGGATTTAGCTATCCCCATGGTCCAATATTTGGACAACATATATAGGGCAATGGTTGATTTCCCGGGCCCCTCATGGCTAGCATATGATGAGGAATTCCGTATGAGGATTCCTCTCCACCCCGAGATGAGATGGGATGAGCCGTGCCAGAGACTGTGGCTCTTGTACATGACACCCACACGCCCTGCCCCGGGGGATAGATACCATTGTGGACATGCGGTCCAGCGAGCGGCTCCAGCGCAGGTTACCCGCCAACCGGCGGGGCAGGGGGTTCCAGCCCGCCTGCTGTGCTGGACTTTCTCGTCAAATGGTTCCTGCAATCGGAAGAATTGCAGGTATAAGCATGAGTGTCCCACATGTTCTGGCCCCCACGCAGCCTCTGCTTGTCCCAGGCCTGGGGGGGCACGAGGCAGAGGGAGGGGTGGACAGTGGGCTGGCAAAGCTGCCGCGGATGGAGCTAGTCCTCCAAAAGGCCCCCTCCCCAATTAAGGTGGACATGCTGGAGCGCTGGCTCGCATCGTACCCAAAGGGGGAGGACGGGGAGTATCTACTTCAAGGTTTTAAGCAGGGATTTCGTATCCCTTTTATGGGTGATAGGTCCCCTCAGGATGCTCCCAACCTTTTATCCCGCAGAGGAAGGGAGGAGGTGGCTGCGGCCAGCATTAAAAAGGAGTTAGACGCGGGCAGGGTCGCTGGACCTTTCCCCGCACCCCCGTTTCCCAATCTTAAGGTTTCACCACTGGGTTTGGTGCCCAAAAAGTCCCCAGGTGAGTTTCGTCTTATTCATCATTTGTCCTACCCAACCGGCCGATCGGTCAACGATGCTATCCCTGATGACCTTTGTTCAGTCCGGTATACATCGTTTGACCAGGCGCTGCGCATGGTGCGCGCGTGTGGCCCGGGTGCCCTGCTGGCCAAGTGTGACATTAAGTCGGCTTTTCGCCTCTTGCCGGTGCACCCGGGCGACTTTGAATTGCTGGGTTTTAAATTTAAGGGGGAATATTATTTCGATAAGGCCATGCCTTTTGGCTGCTCCATATCATGCTCGGCTTTCGAGCGTTTTAGTACCTTCCTAGAGTGGGCCTTCGTCCGCAGGTCAGGGTCCCGGTCTGTAGCCCATTACCTGGATGACTTTTTATTCGGGGGTGAACGGGGCTGGGACACGTGTGCACGTCTCCTTAACACATTTCAGACGCTAATGCAGGAACTTGGTGTCCCTTTAGCGCCCGAAAAGACCGAGGGCCCATCGACCAAGCTAGTATTCCTGGGAGTTGAGATTGACACAGTAGTGCAGGCTTCTAGGTTGCCGGGTGATAAGGTGTCCAGGATAGTGACCCTTATCTCGGAATTGCTGGCCAAGCGTAAGGCATCCCTGAGGGAACTGCAGGTGCTCCATGGGCACCTTAATTTTGCCTGCAGGGTGGTCGCTCCGGGCAGGGCTTTTGCCCGGCGCTTATGTGACGCCATGGCAGGGTTATCCAGGCCCCACCACAGAGTCAGGCTTACCCGGGGTATCAGGGCAGACATGTTCGTCTGGTTGCAATTCCTGAGGGAGTTTAATGGGGTCTCATTTTGGAGGTCTGACCTCCTGGCATCCCCCAATTTCCAGATCCAGTCTGATGCCTCAGGATCCCTGGGTTATGGGATGTACTTCAATGGGAAGTGGGCCTATGGTGGGTGGCCACCGGCATGGGCAGGCACAGGTCGCCTGCGGGATCTCACATACCTGGAATTTTTTCCCATTCTGGGGGCTTTGATGCTATGGGGCGAACAGTGGGCAAATTCGGTGGTGCATTTCTGGTGTGACAATGCTGCCGTTGTACACATTGTCAATGCACAGACTTCCAAATCGCCCAGGGTTATGGATCTAGTGCGCCATTTTGTGCTGCGCTGCCTGCGCCTCAACATCTTGTTCAGGGCCAGGCATGTCCCAGGGATTAATAATGATATTGCTGACGCTTTGTCCCGCCTGCAGATCTCCCGGTTCCGCGCCTTGGCCCCGGATGCGGAGGAATTTCCCTCGCCACTCCCGGACGAGATGTGGACTATTGGCAAGGAGAGGTGAACCGGGCGATTGGCCTGTCACTAGCGCCACGCACGCGTAAGGCGTATCAACAAGCATTCAATTCATATAGGGCATTTGCTACTCAATTTCACTTGCCAGAGACCTGGCCAATTCCGGTGGACCATGTTCTGCGGTTCATGGTTCACCTGCATGCACAGGGCCTCGCACCTCGCACCATAGCATCCAAGCTTTCGGCGTTGGCTTTTATGGCCAAAGTGGGGGGTCACGTGGATACCACCTCTGACTTCCGTGTGAGACATGTTTTGGAGGGGTGGGTGCGCGAGCGCGGGCGTTGCCCGGACGACCGGCACCCTATTTCCCCAGGGGTTCTTACCCAGTTGGCCCGGGGCTGGCCAGGCCTCTGTTTTGATCATTATGAGGCAGCCCTTTTTCATGCAGCCACAACGGTGGCATTTTTTGGAGCGCTCCGCGTCAGCGAACTCGTGATGCTGTCTAAGGCGGATGCAAGTGGTAGGGCACTGGAACTCGAAGATGTCTATGTTGCCAAAGACTGGGCCCAGTTGAGGATACGCTCCTCTAAAACAGATCAGCATGGCGTAGGCAGTGGAGTAAGACTGCTACGGTGTTCTTTGGCAGACATCTGTCCGGTTGGTGCCCTACAGGAATTCCTGGCACTGCGTGGCATGCACCACGGCCCGTTTTTCTGTCACCAAGATGGGTCTCCCCTTACTAAATTTCAGTTTTGGAAGGTGACAGCCAGAGCCCTCACCAGGGTGGGCCTACCAGGTGCCCGTTATGGCACACATTCATTCCGTATTGGTGCAGCCTCTACAGCAGCTGCTTTTGGGTACTCTGGGGCTGACATACGCAGCATGGGGAGGTGGGGCTCGCAATGTTTTCAGTTTTATGTGCGCCCACTCCCGCCATGAGTACCAATCCAGTCACCTTACCGCCTTTTTTCTCAATTTTCTTACAGACCCTGGGTGTCGTATTACACCGGTGACAGTATGGCTGGTGGGCCACAGCTATGTGCACAGGGCAGCGCGTTACGCTGCGGCGACAGAGTGGGGACCCCGACTGGGACTGGGTGACCACGCCAGTCTCGCATGGCATGGTAAGCCTGGGATGTTATGGCGGGAGCTGCGGCCTTTCCTTTTCTCTGGCCTGGGTGCTGACCCGCCTGACATTCTAATCATCCACCTGGGGGGCAATGATTTGGGCCAGGTCACCGGCTTATCGCTCAAACATGCGATTTGCGAGGAACTCGCCTACTTGCATTATGTCTGGCCTGCCACAACCCTGGTTTGGTCGGACATTGGTCCCCGCCATTCTTACAGAGGGGGCGTTAACCTCCTGGCTCTTGACCGCGCTAGGCGCGCGGTCAATAAGGCAGTGGCGCGGTTTCTTGCCACCAGGGCTTGGGGACGGGTTAGTCATCACCCCGATATTAGCCTACAAAATTATGACCTGTATGCAGGGGATGGGGTCCACCTGTCGCGAGGAGGTATGGACCTCCTGTTGGGTGATTGGCGAGCAGGCCTGTTGACCGAGCTGACGGTCTGGGGGGGGGGCGTCAGGTCTTCTTTGAAGCCCCTCCGTGTGGCGGGTAGCACTGGTAAGGTAAACAGTATGACCCACAAGTATCCGGCAGGTTCGCAATTGACTGGACAACACTAGACAGGAATAAAGTAGTTAAACGTTGTCCGGTCAACGACGAACCAGGCGATGGGGTGATGACGATTGCTAACCAGCATGCATCACCCCTGTGATTTCACGGATACGCGTCAGAGGGTGGGGTCATGAGTTAGTTATTGACTACGGTCAACAATTTGTTTGTTGTCAACAAACAAATTGATACAAATTGATACATTGTAACCAATTGCCGTTGGCAATTTTGGGGTGGTACCTTACCAGTGTTACTTCGGCCTGCTTGCCTTAGGAATTATGATTGGTCGTTTTACCAATACAAATTTATAATTCGGACTAGGGCATTGAATCAATAAATGTGGCCCTATGCTGTTATCCACTTTCAATGTTGTCTGTGTCCGTTATTGGGGGGGTGCGCCTGCAATGCAAGCGCGGCGCCAAAATGGCCGCCGCGCCCTTTGCGGGCCCCCCCCCACAGGACAGAGAATCCGGGTAGTTAGGGGCGTGGCCAGCTCCCTTATAAAAGGGCTGGCCACGAGGCAGCCGAGCTGCCATTTTACCTCAGCGACGGAGCGGAGAAGTTTTTTCCCCTCCACCCCCTCCCTAGTTAACAGTGTGATATTATGGTCGCTTCGGGGCCGGGTGGGAATTTTTGGTTGGGACCCATATTGGCTCCGGGTCCTGGCTTTTTTGCCCATCCCACACTGTTGCTATGGTTTGATATAGGGGTTTTTCTGTGTTCCTACTGTTGACTTTGGTCACATTGGCGGGTAGCACTGGTAAGGTAAACAGTATGACCCACAAGTATCCGGCAGGTTCGCAATTGACTGGACAACACTAGACAGGAATAAAGTAGTTAAACGTTGTCCGGTCAACGACGAACCAGGCGATGGGGTGATGACGATTGCTAACCACCATGCATCACCCCTGTGATTTCACGGATACGCGTCAGAGGGTGGGGTCATGAGTTAGTTATTGACTACGGTCAACAATTTGTTTGTTGTCAACAAACAAATTGATACAAATTGATACATTGTAACCAATTGCCGTTGGCAATTTTGGGGTGGTACCTTACCAGTGTTACTTCGGCCTGCTTGCCTTAGGAATTATGATTGGTCGTTTTACCAATACAAATTTATAATTCGGACTAGGGCATTGAATCAATAAATGTGGCCCTATGCTGTTATCCACTTTCAATGTTGTCTGTGTCCGTTATTGGGGGGGTGCGCCTGCAATGTGGTATTTTTTAATCACAATCGGGCATATTTATTTATTTATTGACTTGTAGGCTGCCTTTCTCGCCTCAGTGACTCAAGGTGGCTCACGTTGGTTAAACATGCCATACAATAAAACCAGTGCTAGAACAATTAAAATGTCCATAAAAGACCTGACCCCTCATTAAAAAAACCAGACATGGCTAAATGAGCCAGCAAGGCTGGGCTGTGGTGCTAAATGCACCCCAGACCATACCCATCAAGCGCTGCTCCGGAAAATACAGGAACTGCTCCGGCCCGGGTGCACATGTGCAGGAAAACTCCATTGTGCATGCGCAGAACATGTTTGCGCATGTGCAGATGGGATATGTGTGTGTGCACATGCGAAGTAATCCCTTTCCCCGGTGTTCTAAATATGGGATGGCGCCAGGAAAGGGGAGGAACACACGCCAAAATACGGGATTTCCTGGCCAATCCGGGATACTTGACAGGTATGCCCCAGACCTGCTGGCAGAGCCATGTTTTTAGTTCTGGTAATGGCAACATTGTGTTGCCGGCTAATCTTTCTCACAATAGGTCAAGTGAAAGGAACTGCAGAATGAACTCACCAAAAGGTGCCTTCATTTTGGAAGTTTCACATCTGGCCTAGAACTCTGCACTGAACATTTTCTTACCAGGATGATGAACACTGTCACAATACTGGTTGTCCATAAGTCATAGAGCAGTGTGTAGGCGCCCAATGTAAATCTGTTTTGGTTAGACAGAGTTGTCTGTAAATGCTACAGCAGGTTGTATGACTTGATCAAAACACTGGACAAGTTGGTTAATTTCTGACCATGCAATTTGACACCTGCTCAGAAAAAAACACATATTTTCTGGTGTGTAGGTTTCCTCCACTGCAGCTTCCCAGTACTAAAATATTTGCAGAAAAGATGTAGAAATGAATCTCTTTGATTGAAACAAAAAAGGAGTTAAACATGCAAATTACTTAAGTACATCTTAATGAAATTTGACTGGGTAAATCATTTTTACCTTCTTTCTAGATAGTTTTGAAATGTAGTGGAGTACGGGGCAAATAGCTGGATATTAACAGAAGATGTTGGCTCTATAAATCTAATACTGCTGTGAATTTAGTAGATGAATAAAGCCAATTCATATTATGTCTCTGCATGAGTTTGTATCTTCTAATTAGTACCACCATTTTATGCAGAACACATGCTATGAAAGTTTGTTGTGTCAACAGAGACCAAAGGACATACATTAGTTTTCTGCTAAAATAAGAGGACTGTAGGGGAATAAACGAGAATTGTAAACCTACAAATGATAATGCTATTGTGCGGAGTATTTATAAAGTTATATCTTTTATGAGAGAAACATGCATACTGCTCATGATAATTTTTTCACATTATTAATTAAACCTGTCTTTTCTTTAAAAAGCGAATAAGCACACAAAAAGCATAAAACTTTTTATTTTTGCTTTTAGAAAGTAAAATAGTATAATATTCAAATGCTAATCATATCACTTAGCAGATGACTGGAGAAAGTAGTGTATTTCAAATAGAGACATGAATTATAAATAGTAAACAGTGCATGGGGGATATGTTATAACTGTGCCTCGTTTAAATTAAGACAGGGAGCTTTCTCTGCAACAGATTATGTGACTTCATTAAGTTTTAAAATCCCCTTATAATGTTTTATTAAGATCTGTTGGCAACAGGATACAAGACATCATGTTACAGCACTGCATAGTTCTATAAAGACTTCAGCAGTAGCTCAGGAGAGCATGCCTGCATTCTGATGTTGTTTGGGTACCTCTCTGTGCTGTTGTGATAAATATGCTGCTAGAATGCTCCCTTCCTTGCCCACAAATATGCTTTTCCTTCTTTTAATACTTAAAAAAAAGCGCAAACATTTACATGATCAATGCTTTTTGCTTGAGGGATAAAGTTTGCTCGTCCATGGACAAGTGAGAACATATTGATCATTTTATTCTATTTGCTATTTCTAAATTCAATATACCTCTTGAGTCGATAAGCGAGATCGAGAGCATATTCTTTTTGTGTGTGTGTGCCTGCTTGTAGCTTGTTCTCAAGATTCAAGATACATTTTTGATTAATCACAAATGCTCTGGGGTCATGGAGAGCAAATGTGTTTGTGGAGTGTCAGCTGATGCTGTCAGATAAATGTCTTAAGCTTAGCCAGGGTTCATGCCCCAGCTTTAGGCTGTGCCAAATGTCTCCCCTTGTTGAGGAAGATAACAGCTACACTGGAGGCGACTGAGCTGTTTGTTCGCTGAAAGGGCTGACCTTGCCATATGGGACTCCAGTCAGGTGAAAGAAATAGTGTATATGTTTTAATTGAAACTTTTAAGAAAAACTTTATTCTTCTTAATTTTGCTCATACTTAATGCAGATGAAGTGATTGTTTTTCAATGCCATGGTAACGTATCATCTTCATTTCTTTTATGCTTTCTTCATTTAAGTGTTACTTTATAAGTTCTCTGTGGTGATAACCTTTCCATATTAGCATCGATTTAGCCTTGCCATTATGATGGGGAAAAGCAGGCAAAGTTACTTAAAAGAGTACTTGTGACCATTTTATTTTCCTAGTCCTGTTGCCAGAAGGGCTGAATTCTTAATTCAAACTAGAGCTAAAGTTCTAGCTATGAGTTTGAAATTGTTTATTCAACATATTTATTTCATATTTTCTCAAAATAATACTTCCAAGCCTTCAAAAAAGGTCATACAAGGTAACCCACCACCGTGTCCCCCTTTTTGTGACATCTAAAAACCAGTTTAATCACATTTGCGTCATCTGTAGCAATTTGTCTTCTATTACTAGACAGTACATAAATAAGAAATAATGGCACCGTTGGTCTGTTAACACCTGGAGAACATTTTGTATCAAGCCTGTCTATGATTTGTAATGCTACAGGCAAAAGACTGTATCATATGGTGGTGCATAAATAAGTGAAAGCTCTCTCGGCTACCTGAGGATTTTGTTGTAAAACACTTAAAATCAGAGCGTTTTCTTTATGTTATTATAGATTGTCCTCTCTTTCAGATACAATAGTTTACTCCTATCCCCTTCAAGCTCATACTGTCATGGGTAAATCAACAGAGCTAATTAAACACAATAAAGTTGCTTAAAGTGGAGGGAATATAACACATATGTTGCAAAATCCTTCTTGGAAATGAAATATTTAATATATTTTATGCTCCATACAAAATTTCTTGAGGGGATAATTTTATATTCTGTATTCCTCACTGAATAACGACTCCAAGGTACCAAAGTATTCCAAAACAAGGTTTGTGTGATATAAACAATCCTGTTTTGTAGTATTTTTTTTAAAAAAAATTCTCATTTGTCCAAGTTCTATACTGATAAAAGATATTTCATTCCAGATGATCTATTCAGCAAATTTTAACACTTTGGCCCATCATCCTCTGCACAAATGCATAAGGAAACATAATGTTGTGTCATAAAATGAGAAACATCAGTGAGGAATCTTGGCAAAAGAAACAAATTTTCTTGCCATTATTTATTTTCAGCTAACATGTAAATCAAAGTACATGTTAATAATTTGTCAAATTACAAATTAAATAATTGTTGCATTTCAAACTAACTGGAATTGTATCGCTGGAAGTTTTTGCTGCATTTCTCCTATAAAAACAATACTGCGTAGTTACATATAGTTCTTTTCTGTGATGGGAAATATTTTCCTATTTTCAACTTGCATAATTTGTTGCTGTACTTGAAAATAGTGTGGAGTATGGATTTCTGAGATTGAATTAAAATATGTTAAACATTTTGGATTAGTGGAGGAATAATGTCAATCTAATTGGGGGGAAAATGTCTTACATGCCAGAATTAGACAAATCCCACAGTTGTGCATTTCCTAATTTCCAGGGCATGCATTTAAAACATATGACCAAGGACACATTTCTTACTGTGCTTTTTAATCCTTATTAAGGACAGAAAAATCCTCTGCTAGACAGCTTTAAAGGTGTTGCTCCACGAGGACCATCCTGGCACTTCCTCAGAAACTTATATTTCATTGTTGATAACGGTTTCATGGCACTTGATGTTACTCTTGGTGCGTGCAGAACTTCCTTCCTTCCTTCCTTTTTCCCTAGGACAGCTGCCAACTGCAGTTGACCCTGCTGTGTTTTTCAGCTCCAGTACATCTTATAAAATAAAGTAGTTTTGTCATGCTGGAAATATGTTTGAGGAAATAATTCATGACTGTAGTTCACTAGACTGAAAGAGAGACTATGCAGGATGTAGACATTATCTTTTTGTTTCTGAGTGAATGGTGACAACCAAACCATTTCATGAGGACCAGTTTAAGAAAGAACAGGTGAAGGTTTGGGTGAATATGCTCTTTGGTATTCTCACACTAAGCTTAACTGTTAAGGGTAGAGTCATCAGTTGTTAAATTTTAAAATATGTTATCAGTTTTTATTTCTTGATTTCATTTATGAGTCAGGCGGCAGATAAAACAACATGACAGAACCAACAAATATTGTTTAAAATTAGAAACAGAACTAAAAGCAACATATTAAAGACCGAAGATAAAGATCAAAGAAGCATGGAGAAGGATAGTTGTAAAAGACAATTTCAAATTGATATCCTGGCCAAAATCCTGTTGCTTAGTGTAGTTAATTACACTAGAATAGACCAGTTCAGTCAATGGAGATTTAGTGAGTCATCTCTTCCATATATCTCATTGATTCAAATGGGCCTATTCTAACTGTGACTTACTAGTGTAGTAAGTGATTGAGTAAGTAAGGTAAAGGTAAAGGTTTCTCTTGCTCGAAAGCCAGTCGTATCCGACTCTAGGGTTCAGTGCTCATCTCTGTTTCAAAGCCGAAGAGCCAGCGCTGTTTGCTTCTGCAGACGATTCCATGGTCATGTGGCAGGCATGACTAGACACTGGTGCACACAGAACGCTGTTACCTTCCCACCAAAGTGGTACCTTTTATCTACTTGCAATTTCTTGCTTTCAAACTGCTAGGTTGGCAGGAGCTGGGACAAAGACGGGAGCTCATTCCGTCCTGCAGTACTCAAGAATCGAACTGTTGACCTTCCGCCTCCCAGTCAGTGTCCTAGCCACTTGAGCCACTGCAGTGATAGAGTAGGCTCATTTAAATCATTGGAACTCATGAAGGAGTTGATTTAATAAATCCCCATTGTTCTGCAATTTACTATGCTAAACAACAGGATTATTGGCCAATGAGAAGTAAACAAGTAGCAAACTTAAACGGGGTAGAAAGTTTTTAAAGGCCAAAAAGAGGGTGTTTTTTTAATAAAAAAAGCTCTTTGTTACTATAATATCAACAGATTCTGTTCTTAATACTCCAAAATGTGGGATGCCACCACAGAAAGGACCATTCACAGGTGCTGATTACTGATTTTCAGAATATACCAGTGTTTGGAACAGAGGCTCTAGAGGAGTGTTTCCCAACCTTTGATTTTTGGACTTCAATTTCCAGAAGCCTAAGTCAACTCCTCAAAGCACTGATCAGCCAATGTACTGATTTAGGCTTCTGGGAATTGAAGTCCCCCACTGGGGTGTGTGCCACACATTGGGAACCACTGCACTAGACTATGATTGTTCTCTTAATGTGAATTAAAATTTGTTTGTTAATCATACTAAGGTTACAACACCCGCTTACGATCAATGTGTAAATACTATGGTAAAGTAATTGTCTGTTTTAAAGTTGTAAACTGCCTTGGGTCCCCTTGGGGAGGAAGATAGGGTACAAATAATAAAAATGAAAGAAATCTGGAAAGGGTCAGCAGGATCAAGGAAACTTTAATGTGGTAAGCTTATAGTGGGGCAGCCATCACATGATCTAACATGAACCAATTTTTGTCCTTGTGTCTGATGCAATTCGCTACCAGAGGACATTGTAGAAATTAAGTGTTTCTTGCACAGGCCTCTCCAGTTTTGTAGAGCTGATCAGGATTTATAGGTGAACTGTATCATTTTGTGCTATTCATTGGAAAGCTAAGATAATGTCAGTTCTCTCTTAAAGATTGATTTTGATCCCAAATTTTGCTTCAAAGTTTAAATAACTGCTGTCAATTTCTGGTTACCCACCAATACAAACTCTGAGCTTGCTTATCATTGCCCTTCCACTTAGTCCCTTAATGTTTCCAATTATGTTTTGTGTTTTTGTTGCCCTAGTTCTTCTGAGAAGGTTTCATAGCCTGTGTTACCTTGAAGCGTATAATAAGTCAGGATATAACACAGGTTGTTAGTGCCTAAATAGTGACCCCTGAAGTTTTTATGTGAGCCCCTCCACCCCAGTTGACACATGGCTCTTCAGAGGTGGTGAGGACAAGTTGAGAATTGATTATTTAAAAAAAGGAAGGCTAAAAACATTTAATAGATCCTCAACAATGATTGATTTATAAAATGAAAATAGCTTTAATGCAAGTTGGCCTTCTAGACCTTCCTATGTAGAGCAGTGTTTCCCAACCTTTGGTTTTTGGACATCAATTCCCAGAAGCCTAAGTCAATTCCCCAAAGTACTGATCAGCCAATGTACTTACTTAGGCTTCTGGGAATTGAAGTCTCCCTGTGGGGCATGTGTCCCAAGTCGGAAACCACTGATGTAAAAAATTCCCAGGAATGCTAGCAGTGAACTTATGTTCACTCTGTGATGAAAAAGATGTAGCCTGTACTGATTTGCATCCTGTGCAAAGACATTCTAATTGGTTTTTAATCTCTGCTAATCACTTCTATGGAACTGACTGGGAGGTTGCTGAAGCTGGCAGTGGGGCAACAGAAAGGGAAACAACTTCAATTCCCAATGTCCTCTGCGCCACGCCTCAGCCAATCAGGCTGACAGGTACGAGCAAAAAGAATGTTGGGAAATGTGGTGCACCCAATTGAAATTGAGCTGCAGAAAAAAAACCGCCGCATGAATGCAAACAAAACAAATAAAACTCCAAGTCCCAGCGTCCTATGCGCCGTGAGCACTTCAGCCAATCAGGCTGAAGGGCATGAGCGTGCGGAATGCTGAAAAAGCCGGCGTGTGAAAAATAAAATGAAAAACCGCCGGCCTCCCGCAATGGGAGTGCAAGTCTGCTGCAGGCGGATGCAGCGCCTTACGGCCTCGCAAACAAACACCCACAAACAACCACAGCAAGACATCCGCTGGCCTTCTTTCCCGGAGCAATGGGGAGAAGAGGGACTCCCTCTCCTCCCCGCTACCCCGCCGAAGACACGGCGAGACCACCGCCGGCCTCAAGGTAAGTTGAGCCGGGGTGGGGGAAAAAACAGCAGTAGGCAGCAGTTCATCAGGGGAAGCACCCTCCCTGGCGAATGACCGGCTGCTGCGTTTGTACTACCGAAACCACTGTTTTGAGAACTAGCACGATACAGCGGTGGAGGTAATACAAAAGCAGCAGCCAGTAATCCGCAAGGAAGAGCACCACCCCTTATGGATCGCTGCCTGCCGATCTCCTGTTAGGTAAGCCAGGAGAAAAAGGAGACAGAGAGGAGAGAACCATCGTCAGGCAGATAGCTCTTCTCTGTCTCCTCCCCCGACCTACCTAACAAACCTTACCAGATGAAGAGCCAGCTGACTGCTGGCTCCTCCTTTTCCCCATTGCTGTATTGAAACCAAATTTTGAAGCAGCAATGGGGAAAAGAGGAACCAACAGACAGGCCATTCTTCATGCTAAAAAACACAACAACAAAACCAAACATTTACCCAAAATGCCAACCACCAAAATTAATAAAACACAAATAAATAAATAATTTAAAAAACACATTAACCAACAAAAAATAAACAACAAAATCCACAAACAAAAACACCCACAATACCATAAGAGCACAGAAAAACACCTAACTACAACACGAAAATACCTAACTCTAACAACAAAACTACCACAAATTACACAAATAAACACAAATGAAATCACAAAAATAAAAAAACAACCAGAAATAAACAAACCAATTAAACACATCTAAAACCCAACAAAACCACAAAAGAAGAAACAGAAACACCTACCAGCCCAACACCAAAAAAACAAAACCCAGATGAAAAAAAACCCCAGAGAACTCACCAGCACGTCCTCCCTCCACGACTCCGGAACAGAAATGAAGAAACAAAGACTACTTACCGGAAGAAGCCCCACCTAGAGGCCGGGAGAGAAAAAAACAAGTCAAACAAAAAAATAATCCAACACTATTACTAACAGCCCCACCTACAGGCCGGAAGATTAAAAACAAGTCAAAAAATGCAAAGCAGCCCTCTTGCTAACAGTCCCACCTAGAGGCCACAAGAGTAAAAACCAGTCAGAAAATAAGAAATAAATCAAAATCATAAATAAATCTAATAAAATAGATCAAAAAAAGTCACAAACCACAAATGCAAAACACCCTCACCCAAACCACCCTTAACCAAAACAAAACCACCATAAATAAAAACTGCCCGGCTAGCCAGGCACAAATATGCTAGTTTTAATATAAAGTTGGAGACTTTTTATGTTTTTGTGTGAAAGGTTTAGTGATGGTATAGTTTGGAAATAATTAAACACCATAGGTACAAGCACTACATGGTCTTCAATCAGTCTCCTTTTTGCATCATCCTGCAGTCTTTTCCTAAGTGAAAAGTTTAGTATGTTTATAAGCAACTACTCATGCTATTTCCATCTTATAAAGAAACAGAACAGGATGCCAAAATAATGTTTGGGATATGCCATGGAAGCAGTGGCCTTTCTACGCTGTTTGAATAATTAGCTGACCAATGAAGATATCAGACAGGCATGAAGATAAGCTCTGTTTGTGTTAAGAGGATAAGAAATCTTTCAAAAGCAAAATCTTTTATACATATGGTATACATGAATAGTACTCAATTTGTTCTCTTACTTTATCCTGCACAATTATCACACAAAGTATGTAAGGCCATATTACTGAGTATCCTTTAAAACAGAGTTAGGAGAGAGAAATGAAATTTCAACTGTAAATATTGGATTATTAATATAATTATGTAAATTTACCAAGTGACTAAAATCTTTGCATCAGTGACCTAGTTCCTATTGACAACTTTGCCAATAATGTAAGGGAAACAGTTTCAAATAATTTACTATCTCAAGCAGAAGGATTTTAATTATCTAATCTGCGTCTCTTTTTCAAGCAGTAGCTACTCAAAAATATTCTGACCAGCTGAAGCTTATGGTGTTGGAGACTGGGGCACCCAAAATACCATGCACAACACAATAAGAGATGGCCACAACTTTATTAGTTACAGCTGCTATCATCATTGTCAGCTGCAACTCGTATCCAAGAATGCATTTTTCCCCTAAAGCAGGAAAAATGCCATTGGCATGAATTTGTTTAAGGTGGATCCCAGCTTGCCATGAAGTGATCTACACACTATGGTCATGGAGCTATGTCCTGTGGCACATATGAAATGAGACATGCAGGATTTAACACCAGGACTGCAGTGGACTGCCTCAGCCTTGAGGATATTATCAAAGTGTGCCTTCACAGCCAGTCCATCTGGCATGGCCTCTTCCACCTCCATGACTTTGGAAATCAGAGTTCCTCCTCCACTCATTTTGCTGTTTGGCCCAATATGATGGTTTCCAGTGGCATTTCCTCCACTGAGGGGATCATCACCCCACCTAAAGGGGCTCATCTGCCCATAGGTTACACTAGTTACCAGTTTGCCTCCGAGTGCAATTCAAGGTGCTGGTTTTAACCTTTAAAGCCCTACATGGTAGTGGGCCAGGATACCTAAGAGACCGCATCGCCCTAAGGACATCTGTCCATCCAACCAGAGCGGACCGGAGGGGATCTCTTATTGTACCATCGGCTAGAGGGGTTTGCCTCTCTAGCACAAGGAGGAGGGCCTTCCCCGTGTCCGCACCGGCTCTCTGGAACCTCTTGCCAACAGAGTTACATCTCCAGACGGAATTGCTGCCCTTCAGAAAAGAACTTAAAACCTGGCTGGCAGGCCAAGTATGGGGCGCAGGTGGAAGGGTGACTTCTGTTGGGTTGCTGGTATAGTGAAATTCTGGTCCCCTTGGTCCCTGCACCCTTTTTAATGGGTAGGTAGTTTTAATCAGTTTTTAAACTATGTTTTTATTTATGACTGTGAACCGCCCTGAGTTAGCCTTGGCCAAGTGGGTGGTATAGAAATTGAAATAAATAAATACATAAAAATAAATAGCCATTAGGGAGTCGGGTTATTTACCACCATCCAACACTCGACATTGAGTTGCTGGCTGTACGGTCTACTTCAGCCGGACATTTCCTAGGATAGACTGAATCAGATACAACTGGCTTTCAACCAGCTGCTATAGGTCTGGTACTAACATGAAGGACATATCACACTAGCCACCTCATCTGCCAACCTGTGATCACCCGACATCACAGTAACCTGAGGTTAATCATGTGCACATAGCCCACTGTGTGGCCCCCACCTATCATCTAGGACAGGGGTTCTCAACCTACAGCCTGGAGGCCAGATGTGGCCCACAACACCATTTCATGTGGGGGCCTCCACCACACCCGGAAGTACCATGTGTGGCAGGCAGGGCAAAATGCCTGTCCGGCCTCCAAAGCCGTCTGTGGGAACGTGACCCATCCCTTAGCTTGAAAAGGTTGAGAACCCCTGATCTAGTACAAAGAGTATACTGGAGCTGAGTGTGCAGAGCTTCCAGAGCTGAGTGTGCAGAGCTTCCAGAGTTTCTCTACTCCCATCCACCTGGCCCAACAAAGCTTTAACAAGGAAAAAAGAAGTGCTTTGACATAGCTGATCCTGACCTTATACATAAAAAGATAAGAAGGTGGGGCATGAAGCTCTGGCTAGACTTGCTAGCCAAGGAATGCTGAGTGTTCATATATACTTCCCATACAGACTAAAAATCTTCTCCCTACAATCTGTCCTGGTGCTTCCTGGCACAGCCTGCTAGGGACAGGCAAGTGCAAAAGAAAAGCCCAGTCTCTGTCATAGAGACTCCTGTGAAAGGCTTCCTGGCAACAGAAGGTGGTGGCTGTTTGCTATGCAAGTTTTCACCAATGTGCCAGCCACCAAACTCAATCCTGGGTGAGCCTGGGACCCAGGGCTGCCATCAGGGCAGTACTACCAGTATTGCCGTACAGGGCCCGGAACTGACAAGGGCCCTGCCGCCGCCGGCCATAACTATGTGTGTGTGTGGGGGGGGGGGGAATAGGATTGCTCAGTATGGGGCCCAGAAATTTCTGATGACAGCCCTGCTGGGACCACCCCTTGTAAAAGCCCAGTATCAGCTTCACATTTTTATGTAATCAAGTCTTCCCAGCTTGGTCTCCACAGACAAGGATATTCTTCATCTCTTCTAAAAGTAAGAAGACTGTGTAGCTCTTTCTTTTCTTTTCAGTGTCTGTTTGATGGTGATTGTCATACCTAAGGGAGGTCGCAAATGATAAAATACTGTAGGTTCAGACTAGGTTTCAGTCTTCCTGTTTCCACCCTAATTGCCCACAGACACTACTGCAGCATTATCTGAAGTGGTAATCTTCTTGCAGGGTAAGTCAAAGCAAGGAGAAGTGTTGCTGATTGGAAGCACATAAATAGAAAGTCCTGCCATGTTTCACTATGATGGCAAAAAAGAAAGTTGAACTATATAGGTGAGAGTATCATGATCTGCTACCTTTATTTGCTCTGTAACATTCTATCATAAAGATTAATGGGATTAGTTCATTCTATATGGATATACTGTATAGGAAAAAATGATCCACTACTTTTCAGGACACTATTTCATTGGTAGCAACATCTGTGACTATTGATAGGGACAAAATGAAGGCTAATTCTAGATCCAGATCTTTCTATGAAAAAACAAATATCTGCCATAGATATGTTTGCCTTTTCTCACGTGAGGCAGATAGTTCAGCTTCACCTCTTCCTGGATAGGAAATCCCCCATGACACTGGTTCAGTTTTGGCATTCTCAAGAATCGATTACAAAATGCATTCTACATGGGGCTGCCTTTGAAGATGATATGGAGGCTGCAGCAGGCGTAGACTGCAACTGCTTGGTTGGTATTTGGGGGCATAGAGATTCCACCTTATTTCCTCAATGCTGGCCCACTTGCATTGGTTACTTGTAGGCTTCCATGCCTGATTCAAGCTATTAATATTAACATATAAAGCCCTAAATGGTCTATGATCTAGATATCTGACAGTATGTCTTTTTTATGAATTAGGCCCAAATAACCTGTTCCCCCCAGATCTGGGGCTGAGGATGTCCACCCCAAAGAAAACCTGGAAAGTCTGAACTAAGAATCAGGCCTTCTCGGTGGTGCCTCTGTCGCTTTAAAATGCCCTTCCACTTCAAGTTCACAAGCTCTGTCCTCCCAGACTTTCCACAAATTGGTTAAGACTGAGTTGTACAAGGTAGTGTTTGGGAACATCCTGCTCCTGTGGTAATTTTTCCCTGTGCTGACGATGACTTATCTCTTTTTTGCTTCCATCAAGTCTTGGTGTTACATGCTATTTAGTGATTCATTTGAATTTATGTTATTTGTGATGATGAGTAGAAGTGTGTATATGTTCATTCTGCTTTACTGTGTTGTAAAGTATAACACTCAGTATAACATTCTTGTTAGTAAAGGTAAAGGTTGCCCTTGCTCAAAAGCCAGTCGTATGCAACTCTAGGGTTCAGTGCTCATCTCTGTTTCAAAGCCGAAGAGCCAGTGCAGTCTGCTTTTGCAAACATTTCCATGATCATGTGGCAGGCATGACTAGACACCGGAGCACACGGAACGCTGTTACCTTCCCACCAAAGTGGTCCCTATTTATCTACTTGCAATTTCTTGCTTTCGAACTGCTAGGTTGGCAGGAGCTAGGACAAAGATGGGAGCTCATTCCATCCTGCAGTACTCGGGAATCGAACTGCTGACCTTCTGCTTCCCAGTCAGCAGTATAGAAATGAAATAAATAGATATTTCTATTGTAGGAAAGCACTGCACTGCACTGCTAACAGTTCTATGGGAAAGTTACAAAATCTGTCCCTAGGGTTATTTCCAGTGTTTGCTTCATCCCAACTATATTCACAGTAGAAGCCAATTTACTTTTATATATTTAAACAAAACCCATCAAAAAATTAGGATAAGATGTCTCTGCCATATGGAACACAACCAGTGTCAGGGCAGTTTGGTATATCAGTGTATATCCCTTCATTCCACTCAGTGTGAAAATGTAAAATTACACCATGATGCTAGTGACACCAAGAACTTGTAGATTCACTTCTATTTCTTTGAGGGTCAGTTCACTGTTCTACCGGCTGCCATCTGGGGCAGTTATTACAGACATAAACATTAGAATTACTGTAATGCATTTTAAATTTAAGTATGAGAAGCATGTGGTTATTGAGGAACCATACTGGGCATCTACACTGGGAGCTCTGCCCTGGAGGGTTACATGCAACCCATGAGCAGTAGCCTGCTTCACAATAAAGCTGACAAAGTACGCAGTCCAATTCGTCAAATTATTATTAACACTCTTAAGGTTAGAAACTTGCAGCACTGTGATTGTTACTCTCATTAACTCTATCTGCTGTTTTAATAATGTGTAATATTCAAGAAGCTTGGAGTAATGTTATGCTACCATTTAGTTTTGAGAAAGAGGTAGATGGGCAGAGGGCACACGTCATGGTCTGCCTAGCCAGTGGATAACATGAAACTCAAATGGCTAAAAACCTGCATGCAGATGGACTTGATTTCTCAAGTCCATTTGCATGTGTGGAATGTCATGGAGACACCCACCAATGTGCAGATTCCTCACTGAATAACAACTCCAAGGTATCCAAGATATTACCCCTACAGTGCCACTTTTGTTTTATTTGACTTAATTAGCCTGTAAGATTTCTATACTTATTAGAAAACAGAAAATCTATTGGTAGAATCAGTTATTGCTAACAGACGTGTGTTCCTGTTTTGTCCCTCCAGTTTACATTCACATGTGTGTTCAGCCCAGTTAGCCCCACTTCTTGCTATGAAACTAATTCTGTTAAATGATCACCACCACTTGAATGTAAATGTGGAGAAATCTAGTTAGTGCAATAATTATGTACATGCCATTTATGCTCCATCATACGTACGAAGGGAGATCTAGTAAATGACTGATATGATACCATTGACATAGCCCACTTCTGGTTGAAAATAGTTTAATTGTGCAATGAACTGATACAAAGAAAAACAAATTTTTGCCACTTAAAACAGATATAGGCAAGGGGACAGAAATAAAGAAGTTGACTCATTTAGAGAATGGTCCATGGCTCAGCGTTTTGCATACAGAAGATCCAAAGTTCACTCCCCCAGCATCTCCAGGTGAGGTCAAGGACAAAACCTGAAAAACAGTGGAGACAATGCTGACCCAGCAATGCTAGTGTTACAAGAAAGTTCAGTCTAAAGCTTTCTCTATTTCTCTGATTTTTGTGTTGAAGATGAGTAGGAAAAGTGGTGATACATGAAATGAAATAGAGGGAAGAGCAAACTGTAGACAGAAGGATATATTACTCTAGTTCTATCCCTGGGTGTTCGTGACAAAAAGTATTGCCACCAGAGAAGTTAATTCAAGCATCTGTGAGAAGTAGGAAAGTAACAGCTGGGCCCTATCACATGAAATGGAAAATAATGCTAGAGGCTGTTTTATAGTTCTGAAAATTAACTGCACTTTGTTATACTGTTCACTCTTCCTTTTTCTATATTTATCAGTGACAAGAACTAATTCAATAAAAGTATTCTGCAAAATACATGAGAAATTATCTTTTCAATCTACATGAAACTACTAAACTTGTTTATCTTAATTTTATGAAGTACTGTACTGTTGAACATGGTATATGAAATAAGAAAGTATATAGTCTGACCTCTGTTGTTTTATAAGTTGGTATAAATGTTTTAACCCATACTTCCTATTTTTATTAATACATATTTAATAGATTTGCATTCCGCCTGCCAAAGATGGTGTTCAACACCAGTCCTGTTATTTGTTCTATTATAAGAAGAAACTACCATATAAATTGGTAGCTTTGCCACTCTTGATATAGAAAGTGAAAAGTTCGAGACTAAAAATCTTAATGAGAAACTTGAACCAACCTTGGCCAACTTCAAATTAACATGCTTTTTTTTTTTTTAGACTGTACACTTTTCCGAATTTTGTGATGCAGCTCTAGACTCAAAATTTGCCATAGAAATATATGAATATAGATACATTTGTGGGTCTCTTTAAAATTGCAGAAACTGGAAAAACAGACTTCTTGTGAAACAGACCATTTGAGCCACCCATCCCTACCTATTTTTTCTTTAAATATTCACCAGCCACACATTCTTAACATAAGAGTTCTCTACTGGCATGCTAGAAAATATATATCTGTATATGAAGCAGAAGCTAGAAAACTTAGTTGTGTAAGTGTTCTAATTTCCTCTTACCTTATTCTACTACTGTCACTATTGAATCAGTAAGGCACTGTATGGTTGGATCACATATCTACGTGCTGTGGTAAATGCCTCTGCAACTAGAGGACACTCCGTTTAGTATTGTTGTTTTTTAAGCTACTAGATCATCTCCTAGCAATAAAACTCCAGGTTGGTAGAGTCTTTGCAGGCGCACCCCCCCAATAATGGACTCAGACACAAATGAAAGTGGATAACGGCATTGGGCCACATTTATTGATTCATGCCCTAGTCCGAATTATAAATTTCTATTGGTAAAACGACCAATCATAATTCTTAAGGCAAGCAGGCCGAAGTAACACTGGTAAGGTACCACCCAAAATTGCCAACGGCAATTGTTACAATGTATCTATTTGTATCAATTTGTTTGTTGACAACAAACAAATTGTTGACCGTAGTCAATATCTAACTAATGACCCCACCCTCTGACGTGTATCCGTAAAATCAGGGGGTGATTCCAGCTGTCTAGTGGTAACCATCACCCCCTCGCCTGGTTCGTCGTTGACCGGACAACGTTTAAACAACTTATGCCTATCTAGTGTTGTCCAGTCAATTGCGAACCTGCCGGATACCTGTGGGTCATAAATGTTTACCTTACCAGTGCTACCCGCCACACGGGGAGGCTTCCCAAAAGGCTCACCGCCCCCCCCAGACCGTCAGCTCGGTCAACAGGCCTGCTCGCCAGTCTACTAACAAGAGGTCCATACCTCCCTGCGACAGATGGGCCCCCTCCCCTGAATAAAGCTCATAATTTTGCAGACTGATGGCGGGGAGGCGAATGACGCGTCCCCAACCCTTGTCAAAAAGGAACCGGGCAATAGCCCTGGAGCGACGAGCCCGGTCAAGCGCCTGGAGGCCAAACGCTCCCCTGTAAGCGTACTGCGGTATCATGTCCGACCAAATGAGGGGTGTGGCAGGCCACACATAATGTGAGTAGGCCAGGTGACTGCAAATGGCAAGCTTCCGCGATAGGCCAGTGACCTGTCCGAAACCATTGCCCCCAAGGTGAATAACCAGGACATCAGGCGAGTCAGCATCCCTGATGTAGAAAAGGAATGGCAACAGTTCCCGCCATAACATGCCGCGCTTACCACACCACCTGAGATGTGCGGGTGCACCCAGTCCCAGTCGGAGTCCCACTCTGTCGCCGCAGCGTAACGCGCTGCCCTGTGCAGCGTAACGCGCTGCCCTGTGCACATGGCAACGGCCCACCAGCCATACTGTCACCGGTGTAAAACGACACCCAGGGTCTGTCAGGGAAAAAAGGGGGGGTGAGAAACATTGCAGTGACTAAACTGGCACCCACGGTTGAAGAGGGTGAACACAAAATTGAAAACAATGTGATCCCCACCTTCCCATGCGGCATATTTCAGCCCCAGAGTACCCAAAAGCAGCTGCAGTAGAAACCGCCCCCATCCTGCAGGAACGGTTGAGTGAGGGGAGACCCACCCTGGTGACAGAAAAACGGGGCATGGTGCGTGCCACACAGTGCAAGAAACTCCTGTAGGGCACCAACCGGACAGATGTCTTCCAAGGAACATCGTAGCAGTATTACTCAACTGCCTACGCCGCGCTGATCTGTTTTAGAGGAGTGTATCCTCAACTGAGCCCAATCATTGTGAACATAGACATCTTCGAGTTCCAGTGCCCTACGACTTGCATCCGCCTTAGTCAGCATCACAAGCTCGCTGATGCGGAGCGCTCCAAAAAAGGCCACCGTTGTAGCCACATGAAACAGGGGTGCCTCATACCTATCGAAACATAGGTCATGCCAGCCCCGTGCCAGTTGGGTAAGAACCCCAGGGGAAATTGGGTGGCGGTCGTCCAGGCTACGCCCACGTTCCCGCACCCACCCCTCCAAAAAGTGTCTCACACGGAAATCAGCGGTACTATCCGTATGACCTCCCACCTTGGCCATAAAAGCCAGCGCTGACAGCCTGGATGCTATGGTGCGGGGTGCAAGGCCCTGGGCATGCAGGTAAACCATAAAACGGAGGATGTGGGCCACCGGGATCGGCCAGGTATCTGGCAGCTGAAATTGTGTACATCATGTCTGACAAGAAACTAATGCATGGTGATACGCCTTACGCGTACGTGGCGCCAGCGACATGCCGATCGCCCGGTTCACCTCTCCTTGCTAAAGGTCCATATCTCTTCCGGGAGTGGCGAGGGAAATTCCTCTGCATCCGGGGCCAAGGCACGGAACCGGGAGATCTGCAGGCGGGACAAAGCGTCAGCAATATCATTATTCACCCCCGGGACATGCCTGGCCCTGAACAGTACATTGAGGCGCAGGCTGCGCAATACAAACTGGCACACGAGGACCATGACCCTGGGAGATATAGAGGTCTGTGAGTTGACAATGTGGACAACGGCCGCATTGTCACACCAGAAATGCACCACAGAGTTGGCCCACTCCTCACCCCATAGCATCAAAGCCCCCGGTATGGGAAAATTCCAAATATGTGAGATCCCTCAGGCGACCCGTGCCTGACCAGGCTGGTGGCCATCCACCATAAGCCCACTTCCCATTGAAGTACATCCCATAACCAAGGGATCCCGAGGCATCAGACAGAATCTGAAATTGAGGTGAAGCCAGGAGGTCGGACCTCCAAAATGAGACCCCATTGAACTCCCTCAGGAACTGGAGCCATATGTGCATATCTGCCCTGATGCCCCGTGTCAATCTCGCCCTATGATGGGGCCTGGATAAGCCTGCCATGGCGTCGCACAAGCGCCGAGCAAATGCCCTGCCAGGTGCGACCACCCTGCAAGCGAAATTAAGGTGTCCATGTAGCACCTGCAGTTCCCGAAGGGATGCCTTGCGCTTAGCCAGCAAGTCCGATATAAGGGCCACTATCCTTGACACCTTGTCTCCCGGCAACCTAGACGCCTACGCTACCGTGTCAATCTCCACCCCCAGGAATACTAACTTATTAGACGGGCCTTCGGTCTTTTCGGGCGCTAAAGGGACACCAAGTTCCTCCAGTAGCGTCTGAAATGTGTTGAGGAGACGTGTGCACGTGTCCAAGCCCCGTTCATCCCCGAACAAAAAGTCATCCAGGTAATGGGCTACAGACCGAGACCCTGACCTACTGACAAATGCCCACTGCAGGAATGTACTGAAACGCTCGAAAGCCGAGCAGGATATGGAACAGCCAAATGGCATGGCTTTGTCAAAATAATATTCACCCCGGAATTTGAAACCCAGCAACTCAAAGTCACCCGGGTGCACTGGCAGGAGACGAAAAGCCGACTTAATGTCACACTTATCTAACAGTGCACCCGGGCCACATGAGCGCACCATGCGCAATGCCTGGACAAAGGATGCATACCTGACAGAACAAAGGTCATCAGGTATAGCATCATTGACCGAATGACCGGCTAGGTAGGACAAGTGATGAATCAGGCGGAATTCGCCCGGGGACTTCTTGGGCACTAGCCCTAGAGGAGAGACTTTAAGATTGGGGAAAGGGGGTACGGGGAAAGGGCCAGCGACCCTGCCCGCAGCAATCTCCTTATTAATGCTGGCGGCAGCTACCTCCTCCCTACCTCTAAGTGACAAAAGGTTGGGTGCGTCTTGTGGTGACCTATCCCCCTTGAAAGGAATACGGAAACCCAGTTGAAAACCCTGAAGGAGGTACACAGCGTCTGCTTTCTTCGGGTACAATGCGAGCCAACGCTCCAGCATGTCGACATTAATTGGGGAGGGGGCCTTTCGGTGAACCCGCTCCCTCCGTGGCAGTCCTACCTGCCCCTTGTCCGCCCCTACCCCTGCCCCTGTATCCTCCCGGCCTGGGACAGGCGGAGGCAGCATGGGGGCCAGAACAAGAGGGGCACTCGTGCTTGTACTTGCAATTTTTCCTGTTGCAAGAACCATTGGACGAGAAGGTCCAGCACAGCAGGCGGGCTGGAACCCCCTGCCCCGCCACTTGGCGGGGAACCTGTACCGGGGCCGCTCGTTGGACCGCATGCCCACAATGATATCTCTCCCCAGGCGCCGGGCGCGTGGGGGTCATATACAGAAGCCACAGCTTCTGGCAGGGCTCATCCCACCTCATCTCTGGGTGCAGTGGAATCCTCATGCGGAATTCTTCATCATAAGCCAGCCACGACGGACCCGGGAAGTCCACCATAGCCCGGTAAATGTTGTCCAGATACTGGACCATAGGGATGGCCAAATCCGGCCTAGCCCTGAGGTAAACAGCCATGTAAATTAGGTACGCTGGCAACCAATTTGCCCACGTGCGTGGCGGCTTACGACGATGTGCCTGCTCCTTATCCTTCTCGTCCAGCCCCTCCCTCTCTTCCTTGGTCGGCTCCCTATTAAGCATGGAGAAGATATCTACATACTCGCCCCTCCCGATCTTTTCCTTGGTGGACTGGGCCAGATGGTCCCCCAGGGGCAAGGAATACCCTGCCGTTGGCAATGCCGACACCGTCACAGAGGGAACTGCGGGCAAAGCAAAGGGGGCCTGTACCAGCCCGGGGATCCCCAACACATTCCCCACCACGTAGGGGGCGCCACCCGGACCCGGGCCTTGTGTCAGGGATGAAGTCGCCAGGTGGGCCGAGGGCAATTGGACCGCCGGGCCACCCGTGCGAAGCCATGGCCATTGGGAAGCCCCCCCCCCCCATGGAAGTCAGTTGTGTGGGTGCACTAGCTTGAACTGCATACTCACCCGATGCACCCCCACGGGCCGCCCCCACCGGGGGTTCCGGCCCGCTGGGGGCGTCGGAGCTCACGACCGAAGCTGAGCTCGTCGACGGGGCCAGACCAGCACCAGACTGCTGCACCTGTTGAGTGGGGAGCTGCGAGGCAGTGGCCGCCACCGGCCCGCGCGCCTCAGGCGGCTCAACCCGACCCGTCGCCATCCGCTGTTCGGCAGCCAAAGGGGGCACCTGGAATCCCAGAGGCACCCCTGTCTGATTGGCCCTCGCCAAGGACGCTTCAAGGGCCGCTACACGGGCCAGAAGGGCCTCTACGTTGACAGAGACCCCAGCCCCAACAGGGGGCAAATGGGCAGCCGGCCCATAGATCCCGGGTACCTGTCCAGGCCCCTGAGTCCCAGGGGCCAGATAAGGCCAAGAGCCCATGCTCTGCCCTTGAGGAGCCGTGGGCACGCCCTGCAAAGGCAGGGAACCCAACCACCCCCCGTGGCCCGCTCCCCCCATGGGAAACTGCGCGCCCAGGCAAGCGGGCCCAGCCACGCCAAGGGCCGAGGCCCCGTCTGGGGCAGCCTGCGCGCACCGCGCATCGGGCCAAGGAGCCACGGATCCCATCCCACCGGTCCCGGTGGGCTCCGTTAAAGGTGGCTGTTGCGCGGGCGCAGTCGCGGGCCTCCGACCCGGCTGGCGTCTCCGTGCCGATCGAGCCACGTTAGCAGCTGCCTTCTTCTTGGAGGGCATAGCTGAGTTAGCTAGGAAGCCTAAGAAGAGAAAAAGCTGCCCAAAAGGCTTCCCCTGGAAGGATACGAGCGACGGAGGTAAGAGGGAAAAACTTCTCCGCTCCGTCGCTTCGCCAAAATGGCAGCACGGCTGCCTCGTGGCCAGCCCTTTTATTAGGGTGCTGGCCACGCCCCTAACTACCCGGATGGCTTCGTCCGGTGGGGGGGGCCCGCAAAGAGCGCGGCGGCCATTTTGGCGCCACGCTTCCATTACATACATTTTCCCTGAAACAATTACGCTGTTGTATAATATTATGTGAGTATTGTGCAGTTGCATCTGCTGCCCTGTGTACTCCTGTGTGTATGTTATATGGAGGAGCTTAAAAAACCCCAAAAATGGTATAATCAGCTCCAAGACATCATCAGTCCAACATAACTCTCTTTTCTAGACAGCTCAGATAGGACAATCCAATTTTCACCACTAGATGTGCAATCTGAAACCTATACCTCTGACCCAAGACTGCAGTCCCTATTTTGAAATTTACTTTAAGCAGAGAAACCTGGGCAGCGCATGTGGCCATTATTTTTGGAAATTTATGTTTTTTCTGCACGATGTGGTGATACCCAACATGATAAGATCTGTGTAGATAATAGTAATAATTTCGTGTCAAAAATTATTCTGGGTTGAAAGATTTTTTGCTGGAGGAACTCCACTCAAGGGACACCCAAACGAGGCACCTTTCATGTCCCCAAGATCTTTTCCCACCAAAGTGCTCCGTAGTTATCTTCTTGCAATTTCTTGCTTTCGAACTGCTAGGTTGACAGGAGATGGGACAGAGACGGGTGCTGAAACCATCATGGAGTACCCAGGTCTCGAACTGCTGATTTTCCAGCTAACAAGGCAAGTTCTAGATGAAAAACTTGTTTCCCTCTATTTGTAATTTTGTAGTAGTCTAATAAAGTTGCCTTTAAGAGTTTAGTGGACTCCTGTTATAATAGATTGAAGAAGCATGATACAGTAAAACCATGTTTACAACTGCCCTGGGTTACGTTTGCCACAGTTTACGACGGCAAATTCTACAAAAATTACATCCTGGCTTACAGTTTTTCCCCCTGCTTTACAACCATGAATTACACCACTAGTGCAATTTTAGAGTCTAAAATGGTGGTCCTGCGCCATTTTAGACTAAAATGGCACCCACCCACCCCCACCGCCAGAAGTCGCAATTCATCACTTGAAGCGGTGGAAGCGGCATTTTTGGCATGGTTTCCACAGTGTCTGCCACTTCTACCAGCAGCGGCAGACTCTGGGGATCATATCCACTCCAGATCATATCCAGACTCTGGGGATCATATCCACTCCAGATCATATCCACTTCACCCAAGTTTCCCCCATGGCACTACAGCTGGGAAGGCGTGCCTCTCTGGAACTTCTTGGTTATGTGCTGAGTGCCCAGGCATGCGTTCCCAGCTGTATCATCATGGGGGGACCTCGAACGAAGACTGGAACAGAGCGGATATGGTCCCCAGAGTGTGCCGCTGCCGGTAGAAGTGGTGGACACTGTGGAAACTGCACCAAAAACAACAACGCTGCCACATGGCCTCCCCTGGCATCCGGGCAAAGTGCTCAGGAATAAGAAGCAGTGTGCAAAAGGTAGGGAGACCACTCCTTCTTTTACTGTACTGTATGTGTCCTTTTTTTCGATCGATCTCCACCGTTGGGGGCCGGATGGGGGGAAATGAGGGGGTAGAACATCCCCTTTTCTCCACCACAGCCCCTCACCAGCTGGTGGAATTGATCAAGGGGTGGGGGATGATCGTGTCTGGGATTTTTTGGGATTTTTTGGGTGGTTTTTGTATATATATTTTAATTTTGTCCAGTCGGAACCGTTTTTTAAATTTTATTTTCCTATGGGGAAATGTGCTTTGGTTTTTTATTATTATTATTATTATTTTGGTTTACAACAAAGGCTGTCGGAAGGGACCAAGATCATAAACTGGGGTTTTTCTGTACAACATTTATGCTTACTCAAAGACAAGGCTCTGGCATACTAGTTCTATTCAGGGGGTACTCTTTCATTATATTGTGCAAACATAGGATCACTATCTTCCCAATAAGTTTGTAGATAAATTTTTTGGGTGTAGTGTAACTTTGTATAGTTATAATCCCATTGGATTTGTGTGTCACATATATATTCTTTGTAATGCATTTCTTGTTTTATATTTGCCTTTAGGAAGAAGTATTAGCTAACTTTAGTTAACACGTTGTCATTAAAAAAAAACTATTTTATAACCAACTACGACACTTTGGTATAGGATGAACTCTATATTCCTAATGAGTAAGTAACGACTGGATTGTTAATAGTCACTGATAGATACCACAGATGCCAAAGTTGATGCTTCATTAAAATTCAGGCTAAATTCTTTAAAGAATTCAGGTATCTTACATAAGGTATCTTATGTAATCTTCTATCAGCATTGTATCTCCATTTCAGTTTGTAAGGCACTACCTGTTTGAAACAGTATAAAAAAAAAACATTGTTACCCACAGTCCTATTTCACACTAAATATTCTTCCAGTCCTTTGTGGCTGCTGTTTTTATCAGGCATTCAGCGCAGCTTTCCTTCTTTGCTGATCTGCCATTTTTGAACGTATCACTTTTTCACTTGTATGATTTCTGGTGAGACAAGCACAAACCTGGCTGCCTTTCTCTCAGTAACAGAGAAAAGAAATGTCTCTGGTGCCTATTCTGTAGAGAAAGTTCATTCATGTGTAAATTATCAGTTGGCCTTTATTTGCTTGGCCTGTGGAGAGTACACATGCAGATAAAAGGCTCAGTGGGTCAGAGTTTAGTACATGCATGCTTCTCCAGTGGCCACAATGACACTGTTAGAACTGTTGTCAAAGATTATCAGACAGGCTTGGGTGTCTTATCATTATTTACTTGCAGTTTACAGAGTTAAAATATAGTAAGCAGGCTGCTTTTAGACCATTTCAACCGTCGACATCATGGCTATACTGTGAATGTTCTTCAGCAAGAAATATCTAAACATTCAGGACAATCTGTTTGATGATGGTATCTACGGCTTACTAATAAAATACCAGATTATTTCTTTATTAGTGATGAGCTAAACTCTGAAATTGTCCCCTACCACTTCCACCAATAATAAGAATTAACATTTTGATTTGTGTTGCATTATTTAAACAAACCTTGCGTGTCTTTTTTTTAATGTTCAACCATCAGCCTGACTGTTGAATCATGCTGAGCTGTTTGCAGTATGCCAGAGTTGTGTTGTGTTACTTTAAATATTTATTGTACAATTGCTAGTTCTGCAATTATGTTTGTATTGGCATAAGAAGTAGGCAGCAGCTGCAATCTGTATAGAGGCAGGAGGGAAAAAGTGGTTTGATCTCCAAGATCAGTACCCTGTTACGCGTTTGTCTTTCATTGAAACATGATCAAGAATCATTAAGAACTATTAGCAGCTGTGTTGCAAGTACATTTTATAATGCAATTTTCAGAGCCCCAGTTATACGGACTAAAGTGAAGTTGTTAAGCTACAACTGTCTCTTAGTTACAGGAGGTTGATCATAAATGAGATGGGATACAAGGCTTGTGAAATGGAAATTCAAGGCCCATAGGATTTTATCTATCAGGTCAGCTTCAATGTATACATTTGGGACCATCCTGCCATTGAACGGCTGGTACCCAAGGTCATAGCTGGGGGGAAATATTAACATGCCTGCATATTTTGTTAGTATTAGCATGAAATTCCTATTTTATTTTGTTCTTATCTTGGTTGAAAAGAATAAATTATTTCTTTTTTATTTATTTCCTTTCTACTGTTGTGCTTTTCCCTGTTTTAACTGCTATTTGACACTGAATGTTGTTATTAGCATTCAAATATTTAGCTGCTTTCTTTGCTTTTATATATATTTTTAAAAAACTTGCTCTTGAAATATCACTGGTTGATATTTCATTTCCTTTGTATCTTTTCATTTTACCAATTTAAACACCTAATTGCTTTCTTCAGAGGAAAAATGCCACATCATACTGTGACCAAAATCCTGTTGTATCGTTACGCCAGTGGAAGGGCAGTGGCTTAATTTGCAGTGGCAATTTGCTGCTGATTAATGAGTACCACTTGGATTACTGATCACACACCAAGCCACCTGACTGACACAGAATGAGGAATCCAAGAAGGGAGTTGCTAACTATTGGCAACTTGCTCCCCCAAAGTTATGCCATTGCTCTTCTTTTACCAACTACACAACAAGATTTTTGTCTGAAAAACTTAATTCTTAAAGATTTTTTTTTTTTGCATGGAGAGTGGGTATAAAGTTGAATTGGACTGAAAACCACTGATATTTAAGGAAGATCTCAGAATAGCCACTGGGATAGGAAAAAGAGAGTTTTTGTGGTCCCTCTGATTTCCACATGCGTACTGTTCCTGCACAGATCATAAAGAAACTTCTAGAGTTCAGCAACATCTTTTGGCTGAATCCTTTCAAACACAAAGTTTCTACTCTGGTCGTAGTTCCATATATATATAAATATATATATAATTTTTATCCTCTACTTTCATTTTTTTCTCATTGTTTCTGGCTTTCTCTTCTGAATTTTTAAAAATCAATTGAGGATATGCTCAGTTTAGCATGTTTTAAAGAAATGGAATGTGGAATGCTCTCCCTTGGGAAAATAGTTTGGCCCCATTGACATTTAAAGACCCACCTCTTCAGGCAGGTTCTGAATAACTGACTAAGTCATTGGATGATGCTTTTTTAATTTTAGATGCTTTTTGATTAATTAATGCATTTTAATTATTTCTGAACATTTAATTGCTTTTTAATCTTTAATTTATTGGGCTATTATTATTATTATTATTATTATTATTATTATTATTATTATTATTATTATTATTATTATTATTATTATTATTATTATTATTATTATTATTATTATTATTATTATTATAGCATTGTAAGCCACCTTGGTTCCCCTCACCAGGAGAAAGGTGTCCTACAATGATATACAATTTATTAACTAACTAATTAAAATGCAATAAGGGAGGCTGTCCTGCCAACTGAGGGACATTCTTGCTGCTGATATCAAAAGGTCACACAGACACACCTTCCTGTGAAAAGGAATTGTTCTCCCATCACGAAGCATTTCTGTGGGGACTGGTCACAGATGCATTGGAATTAGTAATTAAGAATCTGCAGCTTTACCTGACATCTTCAAATATTTATTCAAGGCCTCCCTTGACTGTGACACAGCTACCAGTGCCAAAAGTGTCTTTGACAACAGACTGGCTGACTGACTTATTTCTATTTCTGTATTACCCCATTAGTGTTCTCACACTCTCAGCAGTTCACAACATATAATAAGATCATACAATACAACTACATTATAATAAATACAATAAAAATACAAGTACAATAATATATAATAAATCTTATTTCAATTGAAAACATTAAGCCTATCTGTAAATGAATACACATTAAAACTCATCTCAGGTCAGACTTCAACCACAAGTATGTGACTTTATATAGTTCTATCTTAAATAACTTCTTAAAAACTGAAACAATTGACACCTGATGAACCTCTGTAGCAAGATTATTCTAGAGGGGAGACACCTATAATTTAGAAAGCTTGGTTCATAGTATTGGCTTTTTTTTGCCTCCTTGAGTGTTAAATTTTTAGCGTCAAGGACTGTACAGTAAAACCCCTGATAACGACGTGACACATAATGACAAAACTGCATAACGATGCATTCATTATGCACCACAGGATGCCCCGCATAATGACAAAAAAGCTAAAAAAGTGTCGTTATGCAGTGCATTGGTAGCGATGCACCGGATAACTACACTTTTTGACACTTTTTTGTTGTTACCTGGGGCATCTCCCATAGGGATCGGATAACGACAAAATCCAGTTAACAACGCGTCTTGTGGAACCAAGTTTTGTCATTATCCGGGGTTCTACTGTATGTGAATGTGACACGTAGTGTTTTCTAGAGGAGATTTTTAGCCAGATATCAAGGTCCCAATCTGTTAAGGGCTTTAGTTTTAACCGGCACCTTGAATTGTGCTCAGAAACTAACAGGGTAGACAGCACCTCTCCAAGCTTCCAAGACCCAAACATGATAGCTGTTCCAGAACAATACTGTGGCTGATGGTATCAAAGCTACAGAAAGATCCAGTAGGACCAGCAGGGTTGCATTCCCCCTGTCGACCTCCCTCAAGATCATCTTGCAGAGCAACCAATGTTGTTTCAGTTCCATGGTGTGGTTTCAACCCTACTGAAATGGATCTAGATTTAGCTCAGGAGAAGTCCTCAGCATCCCGCTTATTCCCAACAGGAGCTGTTAGAGAGGGCCTGGGCCACTCTTGGAGTCTCTCAGTTTATAAACCTTGAAAAAGCAAAAGAGGTTTCCCAGGAATGGGACAGAAGCAAAAGAAAAGGGGAAAAGCTTAAGCTGAGTAATATCTAATCCTTTTTCCTTTGAATGTGGTTGAGTTTCAGAATCTATTTTGGTTTTGGAAGAGCTCCCATCACTACCAGGGCAACAGCTTTGGTGCCTAATATATAGTCACTGACAGATGTCCCTGGCATGAGGGTGTGCATAATCAACACCTAACCTGATACCACCACTTCTTCCTTTCCTGTAACCAGCAATCCCTGTACTCGAATTCATGCAGCAGGATCTAAAAGATTGCTTCAGTATCATCATCACAGTAAGACAGGCCTTATTATATCTTGGGGGGGTGGGGGGGGAATCAATGGTGCTAAAGAAAATGAGATCATATCCCATACTAGTACCATAGCAAATTACCACCAAGAAGAGTCTGGGCATAAGCAAGTGATGTCAGCTGTGTCACACTTCATGGGCATCAGCTGATGGAGGCTATGTCTCAGAAATGTTTTCGTCCTCTTCTGTACAGCTGTCATCTTCCTTGCCTGATATCCTGTCTAGAGTCGATCACCATATGATGATGTCCAGAAATATACAAAACAGCGCTTGAGAATGACTGGAATAGATCACTAGAGTTATCCTGTAGAAGTAACAGGCCTTTGTATTCAAGAAGGTGCAGATTCTAATTGCAATTATAAATGTTGCTACTGCTAGCTTTTGGGGATAATAATTATGCTTCTTTAGAGAAGTAACATAGCATTTGATAACCCAGTTACCTGAGAGTTTTGTAACATGTAGCTTTTACTTGTAATTTCCAAAAAAGCTGGCTAAGGAGTATTTAGAGATGTTTTTTAATTGTGTGTGTGTGTGTGTGTGTGTGTGTGGAAGATTCTGTTTTTAAAAGGGGATAACTAAAATGCAGCTAAGAACTTCAGTGTTAATAATGTGTTTCTCAAAAAGTAACATGTTAATTTAATTTTTAAAAAATAGTGACACCACTAGTGCATCATTCTAAACTTTGGCAAAATTGAACATTTAAGACCAAGAAGAATGCATCTGGGGTTCCCTCTTTTTCTGTAGCTCATGTCCTGCTTCTAGAGCAGTGTTTCCCAACCTTTGGTTTTTGCATTTCAATTCCCAGAAGCCTAAATAAGAACACTCTCTCCCTCTTTTAATCTCTTTTAATCTGTAGGGGTCGGAGTAATTTTTGGTGGCAGTTTTAATGGGGTTTTTATTGGTTTTTAAAATGTGATTGGTTTTATTTTCTGTGAGCCACCCAGAGTCTTCAGAGTTGGGCGGCAATATAAATCAGAAAAATAAATAAGTCAATTCCCCAAAGCACTTATCCGCCAATGTACTGACTTAGGCTTCTGGGAATTGAAGTCTCCCTGTCGGGCATGTGCCCCACATTGGAGACCACTGTTTTAGAGTATAAAAAAACCTCCAGATTTAATACAAAATTGCCAGTAGTGAACTTCACCACCTCCTTGCTCACTCCTGACACTTAATTTGTAAAGTATAGACTGATCATGTTCTGAAATTCTTTGGTGCGGTGGTACGATCTCAAGTGCCTCTTCTGTCATAAGGGAATCTAATCATCTGGCAGCATTTCTCTTGGCTTCCCTGACAACCTTTCACCACATTCAGGTCTTTATCGGGGAGAAAGACATTTTACATTATATGGATTTAAATGTCCAAATATTGGTGTGAAACTAGAAATAATTCAAATAATTTATAAATATTATTGCAGTCTGTTTTTACTAAATGAATTGGGAGAGCTGCTGAAATCCATAGCTGTGTATCTGCTACTCCTGAAATAGATATTGTCACTTTTCTGAAGTATGGCCAGAATCCAAAGAACTATGAAACTAACTCAAGGATATCTTAGTTATGTGTTTTTTAACAGCATTCTCCCATTTCTCCTGGCAATATCTTTTTTAAAGCTGAAATGTGATCAAAAGTTGTTGTGATAAAGCAACATTAGATTAGCTTTTCTAAGAAAACCTTTCTTCTGGGTTACCAGAAGCTCCTTATGAATGCAAGCACAAGCTAACTAAAAGAGTTCTTTAGATCTTATCTCATCAGATTTGGAGGACTAGTCACATAAATTAAGAAAATTTCAGTTTAATGATACCAACCTGTTTGTACAGTAACAACACTGATATTTGGAAGCTATGTGTAAAAACAAATTTGTTTCTTATCTTCCATTATAGTACCTAGTTTGCAAATATACCATCTTTACTGCATATTAACAATGCTTTTTGGCAATTTTGCTGAAAATATATTTTATACATCTGTGGAAACAAAATGTACATGGAATAATTATATGACAAAAATAAAAGCACAACAGATAACAAGCAGATTTGTTTATGTACACAGTCATCTGATTCATTGCAACAACAGAGTTCAAATACATGTGATTGTTTATTGGCCACATTCTTCTTTCTTGTAGATCTAAAAAACTTATCTCTTGACACCTGAATCCAGAAGAGTGAAACTTATTCCTCCTGTATGTTAGGGAAATCCAATGTATTTTAAGTAGGAAGTAAGGATGAGTGAGTGAGTGCTAAATCTCATGAAAATTGTTGCAAAAAATAGTTCTTACTGTTTACGAGGACAAATGTAAATTAAACGAGATATGAGAATCATATACTATTTGGGTCATACATGAATTCTACCAATACAAGACAGAACAAAGTGCTAATGGCTTAGCACTTAGTGCAATTGGGCTGGTAAATGTTGTCTGCCCACCCACCCCCACCCCCACCCCCCACACACACACATACACAGATACTCATACCCATCAAGCTTAGCTCCGGAAAATACGGGGCCTTCTGCGCATATGCGCATGCGCAGTAACTACTTTCCCCGCTGGTCAAATTACAGGATGGCGGCAGGAAAGTTGAGGAAGCGGCGCGGAAATACGGGGAATCCCGGCCAATCCAGGATATCTGATAGGTATGCACACACTCCTCCATTCCTTCACCTGCCCTGGGAGAAGGAGACTTGAAACAAAATTCTAGTTCAGCGTTCCAAGCAACTGGATGGTTAAGTTTTGCTGCAATTTTAATGGCAAGGTACACAAATCTTACATTAACACTAAAGAGATTCTAGCTATAATTTCGAAGTGAACCCTCAGGTTTAATTTATACTATCTTTGAAACTGGGAGGAAAGTAGATAATGCATCAATTTTCGGACAATATCCCTATTTCCTGATAATTTCAACCAGAGATAAACTGAATAAACACTAAATCAAAACATATACCATATACCATGTTTTAATGCTCATTTAGAAGAATTCAATGGACTCCCTAAAAGAGTGATCATCATATAACTAGGAACTTCTAGTGTCAAGCATCTTAGTCATTTTGCAGCAGGCGAGTAGTAGGGTAAGTTGATATATAGAAATGTTTCTAAAAACAGATATATAACAAGGAACTCTTTGATCCTGTTCTTAGTGATCTCTCCCACAACATTTGAAAATGTTATTTGGAAAACTAAACACTCCCTTTCTATGGTATTATGATTATATCATTAAAGTTATTCTTAGATCAAAAAATGTATACTGTATTTTCTGGCGTATAAGACTACTTTTTATCCCCGAAAAATCTGTGCCAAAGTCGGGGGTTGTCTTATAGGACAGGTACTTAACTGCAGCTTGTTTCCCCTTGCTTCATATGTCTGGCGCATATGGTGGGGGGTGCAGCGGCTGAGTCCCTGCTTTGTGCGGGGAGTATGAAGCAAGGGGAAGCAAGCTGCACACATCTTCCTGTACCTCGAGGAGGAGAATGTAAGCGTGGATTGGCTCTCCACCAGAACCTGCCCATTTGACTCGGAGGGCTGCGCGTCTTTGGGTTGAGTGTGGGTTAATTTTTATTTGGTGTGCATTGGAAGAGAGGTAGTCTTATACGGCAAGTATATTCCAAACTCTATATTTTAACTGGAAAAGTTGGGGGTCGTCTTATACGCCTAGTCGTCTTATACGCCGGAAAATACGGTAGTTGTATTCTAGATATGTCTTAATTGGTTCTACCAGGGTCCAGGTGGCTGACAGATAACACAAACACCAGGACCCAGGGGAACCAGGTAATAAGCCAAACAGTAACCATATCTCAGTCCAGAGTCCAAAATCAAATCAAGTCAGGGCAGCAGGATTAGTCCAGCTCATGAAAGTGTACTCCAGAAGAGCCAGAAGTCAGGTGGTTGGGAGAACAGATAAAACAGAATATCTTCAGGAGCTGGAAGCAAGGGGGCGTGGCCAAGATGGCCAAGGATTAAGACATACTTTATTTGCTCGCGCCGATAATGGGGTTAAAAAAGTGAGCCTTACCTTTGAAAAAGGGCTGAAAAATCCACCAGAAAGAGGTGAGCGGGCTCGTCATTCAGAGGCTTGTTTTGCGGTCTCTGTCTCCTGGGAGTTGCGTTTTGTGGAGTCTGCGGAGCGGCGAAGGCTGGTAAGGTGGGCAGAGAAGGTTGGGGCCGAGCCAGCCGGGCTGCGGGCAGATGGGAGAATGCGAGGATTGAGAGAGGGGATCGTTGGAGCTTGGATATTTTATTAAAAACAAAGACGAGCCCAAAGAGTTGGAGTGGGTGAGGTGGACTAAGGGCTTGCCAAAGGACTGAGGTGGTGATCGCCCGGTGGAGGGACAAGCGGGGAAGGGAAAGCAATAATGGCGGCGGAGTTGGAATCGAAACCTAACTGAAAGTTGGCTCCGAATCAGGAAAGAGGTGAGAAGGAGCTGAATGTTTTTCCGCTGTTGGGAGAAGTGACTTGGGAGGTCTGGAGGGGAAAAGGAAAAAAGAAAAAAAAATTCTGTGAGGAGCGAGCAAGAAGAGGACGACTGTGCGGATTCGGGAGAAGGAGGAGAAGGAGGGGGGAATTTGGCTTTGCCCTCAGACACCGCAGCGATCTTGAGTGATTTTTCTTTTTCTTTTATACATACTAAAATACCCTCCTTTGTTGCTTACCAGTGTGGATTACAAAGCTTTATTATGGATGGTTCATTGTTTCCTCTCTCTCAGCCTGCTTGGATAAAGGAAAAAGTTCTGCTTTGTTGAATCGGCTATGTTTTTATATTATGCTCTCCTCTCTCCTCTGTGTGGATACAATGTTTTTGATTTTTTTAGACAACTTGCAAGATTTTGGATATAAAGTGTCATTCTAAGCAGTGGATGGTGGATTAGCTGTTTCTCCAACGTTATTTTTCCTTTTGATACTTTGCTTTCATTTGGAACTCCTGACGCAGCATTTTTGGATTTGTGAGTTGAAAAATTACAACAATTAGTGGAATGGAGATCACATTAAAGGTGGCAGTTGGCAAGATTGAAATTTTCCTTTTCCTTGAGATTTGATTTTTCTATTAATATTCTTTGGATTTATGTTCTCAACTTTACAACTTCTGAAGCATCAACATGTTGGATTCTCCTTTGCAGTGTTATTGTTCTTCTGGAAATTAGGGAAGTGACTTTATTCTTCATAGTTGTGAAATTGGATGTGATTGAATTCTGGAACACCCTCAGGGAGAGGATTCTGAGACTTTGAAAAAGATTGCTGCATTGAAATTATTATTTGATATCACAGTGGATAAAGCGGCAAGGAGTAAGGGGAAGGAAGAGGAAGTTGTGAAACCGAAGAGGAAGGGTAAAGCAAAAGCTGTAGAACCATCGTCATCCTCATCATCGCCTGAACCCCCGGCTGACCAGACTCAAATAATGGTGGAACTTGGTAAATTGTTTCAAAAAATTGAAAGGATGGAGGAAGCAAGGGTTAAAAATAAAAATGAAATGTTGGTTAAATTAACAGGATCGATTACAGATCTTTCTTAAAAAATTGATTTAAATACTCACAAGCTAGAGGGAAATGTTAAGTTGATGCAAAATGATATGAAAATGATGAAAGGGGATCTGAAAGGGATGCAGGAGGAGGTGAAGGAAAATAAGATGAAGTTGGATGAGCAAGAAAAAAGGATTGATGTGGTGGAAGAAATGATGAGAAAACAGAATATTGTGATACGTCATATGAATTATAGAACGCCAGACCAGCTGAGAGATAGAATAGTTAATTGGCTAAACAATTTGAAAATGGGGAAAGAGTTTGTCAATTAAGATATTGTAAGTGCTTATAGAGTGGGACCAAGAAGGGGGAAGGATGAACACTGGAATGTTTTGGTCAAATTTGCTAACTGGAGTGATAAATTGAAGGTGATGGCCTTTTTAAAACAAGCAGGTTCTGGCGTTCTGAAAATTGATGGAACTGATGTGGAGGTATATAATGATATTCCAATTAAGGAACATGGCTGGAGATACAAAATGAAACTCGTAACAAAAATTTTGATAAAAAAGCGATAAAATATAATTGGAGACCTCCACAACAGTTAAGATTTTTTATGACAAAAAGATGCAGGTGATTGATGAAAGAACTGATGCTTTGGAATATTTGACTTTACTTGATTTGGTCAGTGCGGGCTCAAATGAATGGTTGGAATTAAGGAAAGATCTGCTGGCGACAGGAGGGATAAGAAGAGGTTATGGAGAAACAGATGAGGGAGTTTCTGCGGGAGGAGAGCAAACTGGAGGTGTTGGGACAGATTTGTCATTGATAGTGGTGGAGGAGGAGCCAAGCAAAGGCTAGAAGGGAAAGGATGAGAGTTATTAAAGTTGAAGAGATATTTTTAACAGCTTGTATTCTAAAATGTGGATAGGGCGCTTGAGCTTTAATTAATATGCCTATCTTACACGTCCCCCCTCCCCTCTTTGGTAGTCAAAGACGTGTTTTTTCCCCTCTTTTTTGAAGGGGAAAGTGGGGAGGTTGTTAATGTGTGTTTTATGTTTTATGTTCTGTTTTAATTATGTTAGGTTAATTGGTAGCACACCCAATGGAGAGCTTAGGAGTGATAAAACTGTGGGACGATTTAAAATATGAGAGCGATAAAGGTATTAACATGGAATGTAAAAGGTACAGGATCTCAAATTAAGAGGAAAAGGATAGAATCAGCTTTGAAGAGGGATAAACCAGACATAGTCTTTTTACAGGAAACTCATCAAAAATCTCAAGATACAAACAATTTTTTTTTAAATTGGATGCAGCACTATGAAAAGTCTTATGGTACATCGAAATCAAGAGGAGTTGCAATTTTGATCTCGACTAGATTGGGGCTTGAGATAACAAATAGTATTTCAGATTTGGAAGGGAGATTTTTGATAGTGAAAGGGAAAATAGATGATGAGGAAATAACGTTGGTAAATATATATGCCCCAAATGATGATCAAGCGGAATTTTTAGAGAAAATGCACATGATATTGGATAAAGAAAAATCAAAGAGGATGATTGTGGCTGGTGACTTTAATTTAGTAAAATCAAATTTGGATTGTACAAATATATTAAGAAGTGGAAAAGGGATTAAAGGCCAAATGTTGGATAATTGGATGACTGCTTTAGGCTTGAAAGACTCTTGGAGAGAACTTAAGGGTCCAGAAAGGGTATATTCTTATTTTTCGCAGGTCCACAATTCTTATTCAAGAATAGACTATATATTTGTAACTGAAAATTTGGTTAAAAACATGGAGGAAATGGAAGTTGGAATATTTAAGGAATCCGATCATGCTAAGGTGGTACTGGAATTAAAATTAAGAAATGAGAATAGATCAAGAAGAATTTGGAAATATGATCCTAACCTGTTTAGAGATCAGAAGAGTAAAGAACAAATTTTGAAGAGTTGGAGTGAGAGTTGGCATTGGAACGATAACGGTGAGGTAGAATATAGTGTGGTCTGGGATACCATGAAATCGATATTTAGAGGGGAGTGTATAAAATTGGCAAGTAATAGATATAGAAAGTCTAGGTTAACACAAGATAAGCTTGAAAAGGAGATAAAGCAGCTACAGGAGGAACATGTAAAAACAAAGAATAAAAAAGTTTTCGCTAACTTATTAAGATTAAAGACTGAATTGGTAGGTAAAGAAATAGAAAAAGTTTAAAAAGATTTGGTTTACTTACAAAGGGAATATTTTGAGTTTAGTAATAAAAACTCAAAGTTATTAGCAAAAACAGCAAAGGACAAAAGGGAAAAGAGGGAAATTGGAATTTTGATTAGCGAACAAGGGATAAGATGTAATAAGATAAAAGATAAATGTAAAATTGTGAAAGATTTCTATCAAACCCTTTACTCAAAAAAAGAAATAGTTGAGGAGAAACTTAAAATGAAATTAGAGAGGCAAATAACCAGTGGAATAAAGCAGGAGCATAGGGACAGAATGGAAGAAGCGGTGACAGAAAAAGAAGTAAAAGAGATAATTAATAAATTGAAGTTGGGGAAAGCCCTGGAAAAGATGGGTTGCCTGCGGAATTTTATAAGGAATTCGGTGATAAGGTGATTCCAAAGTTGGTAAAATTATATAATTATATATTAGATGGAGGGCAAATTCCAACTTCATGGTATAGGACCACAATTGTACTTTTACCAAAACCGGGAAAGAATTTGGAAAAAGTAGAATCCTATAGATCTATCTCATTGATAAATCAAGATGCCAAGATCTTTACAGCAATACTCGCTAATCGTTTGAATAATTTTATGGGGGAATATATAAACCCAGATCAAGTGGGTTCTTGAAAGGAAGACATATGGCAGATTTGACCAGAAGAGTAGTAGATTTAGTCGATATGATGAGTCAAACGAAAGAAAAAGTGGGATTAATATCTTTGTATATATTTAAAGCATTTGACTCTCTACAATGGACTTCTATTAAGGAGATAATTAAATCATATGGTTTTGGTGCAAAATTTAGAAAAGTAATTAATCAATTATATCAGCAAGGAATAGCCAACGTCAGAGTAAATGAAGAGGTAACAGATGAGATAAAGTTGGAGGCTGGCACGAGACAGGGTTGTCCTTTATCCCCAATATTGTTTATAATGGCCATGGAGTTATTAGCTAAAGCTATAAGAGAGGATGAAAAAATAGAAGGGATTATGGGAAATAAGATAAGTATGTATGCTGATGATACTTTTATAATTGTAAAGCAACCAGAGAAGGTAATGAATAAAATTAGGACACAATTAAAGGATTTTGAGGATATTACTGGGCTGAAAATAAATTGGGATAAATTGGAAATGATGTTATGTAATATGGGAGAAAAAGAACAGAGGAAGTTAAAGGGCATAGTTAATATTCAGATTAAGAATAAGTTGAACTATCTGGGAATAACTATATCAAACAAATTGGAAGATCTTAAAAGACTGAACTATGATAGCTTGAAAATTGAAATTAAGAATAAGATACAAAGTTTTCAAAAGTTGAAGCTATCATGGTTCGGGAGAATTGCAATGGTTAAAATGATGTTATTACCCAGAATAAATTTTTTATTTGATGCGTTAGCGATTCAATTGAAGGATAAGGAAATTAAGGAATTTCAAAAATTGTTTAACAACTTTTGCAATGGGGGTAAGAAATCTAGACTCCCCAAAAAGTTATGGTATTTGCCGCAGAAAGAAGGAGGGTTGGGAATGCCGAACTTGATGGTATACTATCGGGCATTTCAAATTAAGAATGTTGTGAAGATCTTGGCAAGGGAAAAGGTAATATGGGAGGAAATTGAGATGAGGGATTATAGACACGTGGGTAAAATGATTTTTCTAGGCTGTAATTTGGGAAACACAGTGACAAAAAATTTTATGATGAAAGGATTAATGAGTGTATGGAAGAGGGTGAAGAAGGACTTGGTTCCGAATGTCTATATTGGAGATTTCAGACTTGGCAAGTTTTCCAATTAATATAAATGAGGGGATAAAGGAGATATTGAAGAAAAATGAGTTTATCATGTTAAAGACTGGTTCCGGATATGCAGTAATGAGAGCAGTAGGTTAAAATTGTTTGAGCAATTAAAAATTAATTGGTTTCAGAGATTAAGAATTATTAATTGGAATAAAAAATATATGAGGGATTATGATTTTGAAAGAGAAAAGACTAAATTTGACGAATTAATTTCAAAAATTAGAAACGGAGAAAAAATATCATGGGATTAGTCAGTAAATTATATACAATCCTAAATAAGGTGGGCGACCCACAAGAGGAATTGAGATTAAGGTGGGAACAAGAATTGAACATAAAGATAGAAAAAGATTTATGGAGAAATAAATGGAAAAAGAGGATTATGAGAACTATGTCGGTTAGAATAAAGGAGCACAACTATAAAATGTTGTGGAGATGGTACCTGACCCCAGTAAGGTTACATCAAATGGACAATAAAAAAAGAGAATTAGTGTTGGAGTTGCAAGGATACTATTGGAACATATGAACACATGTGGTGGAGTTGTAAGGTGGTTAAAGATTTTTGGAATAGAATTGAAAAAGAAATTGGAGAAATTTTTGGTAAAATGGTAAAATTGGGGTCAGGCATTACTCTACTAACAAATGTGTTTAGAGATGTAGTTAACAATGGAGAATAATTATTCAAGAAATAAGCCAAGAAACCGTATTTACAATGAGGTTTTAATGACATTTGATTTAAAGATAAATATATAAACATATAGGATATGTGTCTATTTTTTCTTTTTCTTCTGTTTTCTTTTCTTTATTTGTCATTTTTTGTATTTAGTAAATGAATTTTTTAAAAAAACAAGCATTTTTCCCTGTATAACGCATTTGTTATGTATTGTATTTTATTGTATGTGTATAAAAACTTAATAAAAAATTATAAAAAAAAAGGAGCTGGAAGCAAGGCAGGAGATCTTCAGAATCAAGAACAAAACCGGAAAGCCAAGCAACTACAGATTTGCTAACTATCATTACTTAGGGAAAGAATGACTGGTTCTTATATAACTAGCCACCCAGCATCTCTAGATGGAGCTGATGAAGGTCTGAAAACTTCCCCAGGGCTCTCAGGTGAGGGTTAACAGCTACAGCAGGGTGAGGCTCCAGTCCTACCAGACTTACAGCAGGTGCTTCAAGGTTGCCCTCAGGACAGTATATTGAAGTGTTTAACAGACTTTTTAGGAAGGTTAATGCTTGAAAGTTAATGCTTCTTCTAACAAAAGCTTTGGTACTCCCAGTCAACAATTAATTCTTTTCCTGTTTGTTTGCTGGTCCTGGGTACCTGACAAAGGAAAGGGTGTACATCAGAAAACTGTCCCATTATTTCATCTTTAATATCAGTGATTGATATTGACAGAAACCTAGCAAATGTTTCACATTTAGTCTCTTCACATATAATTCTACTGTACTTCTATGGCAGCATATTGTTGTTCTGTGTGTGTCTATAAAATACAACAAGAAATATTTTGTTTATCTCCAGGTCTTGTTAAATACGGTTCTCCCCCTCCTCTCAAAACAAAAAAGCTACACAAAAAATGGACATGTATTTTGTTAAGAGAAAAACAACTACCACTCACTGCTGTTTTGCTAATAGAATATTTTTATTTTATTCAATTCACAGAAAGTGATAAATAATTCTTGTTCAGTAGTTCTTGGCAAGTAAATCAGTCACCATTGGCTGGATAACTCTGTGAATTAAGCCACTGACTATGGAACCAGAAGCTGGGAATTTTAGCCTACACTGAGCCTTGTGGAAGAAAAGTCTTTCAGTTTAGACTTGGGCAAACTGTAGACTAAAAGTACTACCAGTAAAAGTGAGTGGTTTGCCACTTCTAGAGTTCACTGTCTAGAAAACCCTGAAATGAGTTGCCATAAATCAGAATAAACTTAGTATCACATAATTTTTTTTACATACAGTAGAACCTCAGATAAAGTCCAAACTCCATTCCACAAGTTTGGACTTTATCCGATTTTGGACTTTATCTGAATCAAATGAGCGATGCATCGGATAATGTCCAAAAATGGACTTTATCCGAGGTTCCTATACCAAATACCTCGCATAACATCCATTTTTAGGGGGTTTGGACTTTATGCGATGCATCACGTGTGCATGAAAACTACGACTTTATCTGAATCAGACTTTATCCGAATCAGACTTTATCTGAGGTACCACTGTACTTGATTAAATGATCAATCACAACCTCCTTTATTGTAATAAAAGTTCTGATTTTCCATTAGATGTAATTTCAACATATTAATAACCATAGTTTAAGTTGTTTTACATCTCTCAAAAGGAAATTTTGACACTCTTCGAATTAAAGACTAGAAGGCTTAAAGATAAAGGTTGCCCTTGCTTGAAAGCCAGTCATATCTGACTAGGGTTCAGTGCTCATCTTGCTTATAGCCAAAGAGCCAGCACTGTCTGCGTTTGCAAATATTTCCGTGGACATGTGGCAGGCATGACTAGACACAGGAGTGCATGGAACACTGTTTCCTTCCCACCAAAGTGGTACCTATTTATCTACTTGCAATTTCTTGCTTTCAAACTGCTAGGTTGGCAAGAGCTGGGACAGACGGGTGCTCATTCCGTCATGCAGTCTAAAAGGCTTACCATCCCCTATTCTTGGCCAAGCAGGCTGAGACTGGTGGATGTTGATATTAAAGCTGTCTAGAAGTCTTTAACTTCCCCATCATTGCTCTAAAGCAAGGAGGCCTACCTTCAGCATACACATTTATTATTTTATTTATTTATTTTAATAAATGTATATACTGCCATAATCCAGTGGACTCTGGGCGGTGTACATAGGCCAGCAAGCACCTCACTGACCATACAATAGAACAGGTTAAAACCAATATAAAAACAATTAAAAAGCCCTTTAAAACATTTGGCAATATTGCCCACTACTGTGCCATTATCTAAAAACAAATCTAAAGCAACATAACATTAACATTAATTACAGGAGTGGGGGAGCCTCAGATGAGCCAAAAAGGGGAGCTTGTTGACAATCCTGGCCCCCAGACCCATTTTGCCAACTACGTCTTCAGCTCTTTCCTAAATGGTAGCAACTGGGCCTTGAGGCGTAGTTCTACTGGGAGGCAGTTCCATAATGTGGGGGCTATGACCGATAAGGCCCTTTTCCTTGTGCTGGAGAGGTGGGCCTCCCCAACAGATGGTATCTGAAGGGTGCCCTCTCAGTTTGCTCTCATGGGACGGGTCGATGTCCTAGGGACGATGCGGTCCCTGAGGTATCCTGGTCCGCTACCATGAAGGGCTTTAAAGGTGACAACCAGCACCCTGAATTGCACCCGGATACATATAGGCAGCCAGTGCAGCTCCCGCAGTAGCGGTGAGGCGCGGGCAAAATGACTACACCCCACCACCACGTGGGCCGCCGCATTCTGGACCAACTGCAGTCTCCAAATGGTCATCAAGAGCAGCCTCATGTAGAGCGCATTGCAATATTCCAAATGGGAGGTGACCAGGGCATGGGTGACCATGAGTAGGGCCTCTCGGTCCAGGAGTGGGTGTAATTGATTAATAACACGCATTTGGCCAAAGGCCCTCCTGCCCAGGGCTGTAACCTGCTCCTAGAGCAGAAGCTGCAAGTCCAGGAGGACGCCCAGGTTGTGCACCTGGTTGGATTGGGGCAACAATGCACCATCCCAAACCAGCGGTGATAACTCCTTATGAGGACCAGTTCCCCTCACCCACAGCCACTCAGTCTTGCCAGGATTCAGCTGGTCAGGACCTTGACCACATCACTGGGATCACCACAGAAGATATATACAGCTGAGTATCATCAGCATACTGATGATATCTCACCCCATGGGATCGGATGATCTCACCCAGTGGTTTCATATACCGTAGATGTTGAAGAGAAGAGGCAAGAGGACCGAGCCCTGTGGCACCCCACACGTAAGATGCCTCGGACTCGACCCTGCACGCCACATCCACAGTGAGATAGCTATTGCCATACTTTGTTTTATACATAATATTTCTTGAGACCTCTTCCCACATCACTAGATCACCTTGGACTCCATCGCACCTACATGTAAGAATTGTTATAAAAAATATCCCATGGCTAAAATAATTCAGTTGTATTTTTTTAAAATGCCAGGAAAACAAGCCTCTTCATCAAGTGTATCTAGCTTTACTCACCTTTCAAATTCTTTCTCAACTCCCAAATAAAGCATCTAAATGCTAGTATGCAATTGAAATTTTATTTTGCTTTGACAGATGAAGAATGTATCATTTGTTGTTGTTGTTCAGTCGCACAGTCGATTCCGACCCTTTGCGACCCCATGGACCATCGCTCTCCAGGCACCTCTGTCCTCCACCATCCCCCTCAGTCCTCCCAGTTCTGTGCCCACTGTGTCTACAACACCATCTATCCATCTCATCCTTGGCCTCCCCCTTCTTCTTTTGCCCTCCACCTTTCCCAACATCACGGCCTTCTCAAGTGAATCCTCCCTTCTCATTTGATGCCCAAAGTACTTTAGCCTCATCTTTACTATTTGACCTTCCAATGAGCAGTCAGTGTTGATTTCCTCCAAGATTGACCTATTTGTTCTCCTCGCTGTCCAGGGTACCCTCAAAACTCTTCTCCAGCACCACATTTCAAAGGCGTCTATTCTTCTGCGTTCAGCTTTCCTAATTGTCCAGCTCTCACATCCGTACATTACCACTGGGAATACCATTGCTTTGACTATTCTAATTTTTGTTTGCAATGTGATGTCTCTGCTTTTCACTATGTTCCCCAGGTTTCTCATGGCTTGTCTCCCAAGAATCAGTCGCCTTTTTATTTCATGGCTGCAATCCCCATCTGCAGTGATCTTAGATCCTAAGAACGTAAAATCTGTCACTGCTTCTACTTCTTCCCCATCTATTTTCCAGGAACTGATCGGGCCTGATGCCATTATCTTGGTTTTCTTGATATTGAGTCTCAAGCCCGCTTTTGCACTCTCTTCCTTCAAACCGATCAAGAGATTCTTTAGGTCTTCCTCACTTTCTGCCATTAGGGTGGTGTCGTCTGCATATCTCAGATTGTTGATGTTTCTCCCAGCAATTTTGATCCCATATTGTGATTCCTCCATCCCTGCGTTGCGCATGATGTGCTCTGTGTATAAGTTGAATAAGCAGGGTGACAAAATGCAGCCTTGTCTTACTCCTTTTCCTATTCCAAACCACTCTGTCATTCCGTGTTCTGTCCTAACTGTTGCTTCTTGGTTCCTGTACAGATTTCTCAGGAGGCATATGAGATGCTCTGGTATTCCCATCTCTTTAATCACTTGCCACATCTTGTTGTGATCCACACAATCAAATGCCTTAGTGTAGTCAATAAAACAAAAGTATACTTGTTTCTGGTATTCCTTTGTTTTCTCCATGATCCAACGTATGTTGGCAATGTGGTCTCTAGTCCCCCTGCCTCTTCTGAAACCAGCCTGCACCTCTGGTAATTCTCTTTCCACATGCTGCTGAAGTCTATCCTGTATTATCTTGAGCATCACCTTGCTGGCGTGTGGGATGAGCGCAATTGTTCGATAATTTGAGCATTCTTTGGCATTGCCCTTTTTTGGGATTGGAACATATACTGATCATTTAGAAAACTATATTAAACACATTGCTTGATTTCAAAGACTCAAATGAATTGTGTACAACAGTGCCCTTAGAACAAAACATCCTTTCAAAACTAGAACTTCAGCTGAATAAAGTACATTTCAAAATTGTGATTAATGAATGAATTGATTATTAATACAATGAATGCTTTCAGACACATGCTAGTTTCCATGATAGCTGTAATTGGCACAACTCATATTTCAAATGCTTTTTTGAATATGTTTCAAACTATAGACACAGAAAACTCTTATCAATATTGTGTTTTAAATTAGAATCAAGAAGTATGGACTAATATCATTGTGAGAGACTTGGAAATTGAATATTTATTTCATTTATGGTATGACAGCAATCTGTGGAACTTGCTGTTCTAGATTGTGGTTTTTACACATCTAATACAAACTAATGATTCACTTGTTAAACTGCAGTTTTTCCCCAAGTTATCCAGGTTTACAGTAATTTCTGTACCAATTAGATTATAAATAGCACAGGGTACTAGTGATTACTGTGAGTTACATGTGGAAATATTTCTATTTAATATTACAGTACTCATTTAATTAGATACCTTAAAATACTGTGTTAAGATAAACAGTTTTCTTCTGAGACACATTCATGCAAAGTTCTTAAAGTACAGCTTTATTAAATGTATGGTTGCACTATTGCTATACTTGACCCATAGCGGTAATAACTATAAACATGTAAGATAGATAACTGTTGCTTGACTTTTCTAGAAATGTCCATTAGCAGAGACCACAAAAATCATTCTTATAAGTCATGTGTCTGTTTAATGCATCAGCATAAATTTGTTTGGTTAATCTTGTGGTTCAGATACCCACTCTTCTGCTGTGGCTGGCTGGATAGCTCAGTAGTTTAGCTATCTAGCTGCAAAGCCAGAGGTTGGGAGCTCGATTCCCCACTTGCCTCCAACAAGAACCTCCAGCCAACCTGCGTAGGTGTGGACAAGCTACACAGTCCCAGAGTGGCCCCAGAAGAAGGGAACGGTAAACCACTTCTGAATATTCTCTACCCAGAAAAACCTGGAAAGGACTGCCATTAGTTGGAATCAACTTGATGGCACACAATTATTATTATTCTCCTGTAGCCGTGTAGCTGAAGTGTACAAACATTTGTATATTTACCATTCTTCAGAAATTTCACCTCTGACTAACAGATAGGGAAGATTGGATTGTTTCTTATAATCCAGCTAGTCCCATTCAGCTTTCTGACATTTTCCTTTTAATCACAGATTTTGATAGGGCAAACAGAGCAAAACAGCTAACTAGTTGACTCTATTCAAACAAAAATGTGCATAGTCAAAGCAATGGTATTCCCGGTGGTAATGTATGGATGGGTGTGAGAGCTGGACCATTAGGAAAGCTGAGCGCAGAAGAATAGACGTCTTTGAAATGTGATGTTGGAGGAGAGTTTTGAGAGACCCCTGGACAGCAAGGAGAACAAATAGGTCAATCTTAGAAGAAATCAACCTGGACTGCTCATTAGAAGGTCAAATAGTAAAGATGAAGATGAAGTACTTTGGACATCAAATGAGAAGGGAGGATTGACTTGAGAAGGCCTTGATGCTGGGAAAGGTGGAGGACAAAAGAAGAAGAGGGGAGGCCAAAAATGAGATGGCTAGATGGTATTGTAGACATAATGAGCACAGAACTGGGAGGGCTGAGGGGGATGGTGGAGGACAGAGGTGCCTGGCGGGAAATGGTCCATAGGGTCGCAAAGGGTCGGAATCGACTGTGCGACTGAACTACAAATTTATTAGACTTGTATGCCGCCCTATTCAACAGTGCGACTCAGAGCAGCTAACATTACATGAAACAACAATATTACAATATAAAATATAAATACAACATCATAATACAATACAGTCGATACAATTGATATATTTAACATAAGAATCAAAATGTAGTACAATAGGGTGGCTCTCTGTCCCTTCCCCGGCCAGGGGAGGGTGGGGTCTTGGGCAGCTGCAGCAGCAGCAACAGCAGCAGTCTTTGGCCGACCGCAAGGCCCAACAGTTCTTTTATCCCCTCCCAGCCAGGGAAGGGGATACAGAATATAAGGACACCCCAGTAGCCCCTTCCTAAAGTTTCACTCATTTTTGATAAGCTGCTCTTCCAGTCTTCCTTTTCCACATACCTCCTCTTCTATATGCTAATAAATGCTGTATAAGTTCCTTTCTTCAGCCTCTTCCTTCAGGCGATGTTGCTGAGTTTACCTTCCATAGGCTCTTTTGTGCCTGAATGGACTGTCATGTTCCAACTACCTCTGGATAGCATTGGGTCTTTCCTTTCAAATATTTGACCCAGAACCTCTGCACAATGAATTTAGCACATTTCCTTATAACTCCCCAGAAAGTAATATTACCTGAGCACTGCTGTAGCAGTGTTATTTTCAAGGAAAATTCAAATATTGGCATGGAGGGAAAAAGAGAAATTTGTTTTCAAATGTATGTGCCTATTGTTGTTCATGCATGTCCTTGATCTGCCAATTACTTATGACCTTAGCATTCATCATTGCGTTTATGTTCAAATGAATTCCCCTTTGACACAGCAACATATGATTTCAAAACACCATCTATTTTAATGTCCCTTTTGTACAGCAGCTGCCATTCCCATGCTGTTGTCTTTGATGCTGTGGGGGGTTTCCTCCATATGTCTGAAGAAATTATGGGTTAATACTCAGGTGGTTGTTTTAGCTGTTTTTCTCATGCTTTGCATAATTTTATTTAACTTTTGGACTTTGCAAGTAAGATATTATTTTGCCTATCTATACCTAACATGAACTTGAGGCGCTGGTAGTTGTTTAATTCAATTCTGAAAATAAATGATCCATGTGGATTTATTAAGCTATAAAATGCTTACAAAAATAAATAGTTTGGAAACAGAACAGCTTTAAAACCAGATGCTGCATGTAAGGTTGCCAGATTTCAGAATCTATCAGGTCTTCTGTGCCTTTAATATTTGTATACACAGGGAAAACGATCAAATATTGGGAGATTTTTCTCCATTATGAAGCTGCTGTAGTTAAGAGAAATAGCACTTGTTGAAGTGTTCTCTAAGCAATGAATTTTGAGGTGCTATCATTCAAGTCTGTTCAGCAGTAAGCCCTATTGAATCCAGTGGCCTTGCTATCTAATAAGGGTGTGTATGATTGCAGCCTAAATCTACAAAGAACTTTACCATTCTGAGTCAGGCAAGGTTACATAGAATACTTAACCTAAGAAACAGCAACTTACACGTAAGCAGTTCAGAGGAAGTTTGATAGTGGCATAATGGTTAAGCAGCATTACTGCAGCCAAAACTCTGCTCATAATCTTGATAGGATCAAGGTTGATTTAGCCTTCCAAGGTCAGCAAAATGAGTACCCAGCTTGTTGGGGGCAAAATGCTAATAAGCTTGTATACTACTCAAAAAGTGCCCTAAGCACTATGGAATAGGTGTCATTGCTATTGCTATTACTTCTTCTCTCTTCATGGGTTATTCAATTCAATTCAATTATATTGGATGTTATAGTTATTTTAAATGTCCAAAGTTTCTACGATCTGTGTAAAATCCATGAAATTTTATCTTCATTAGATCTGTCATATAATGTATGATCCATTATATTAGGGGGGAAAGCAAATATTGTTAGCATTTTTAAAAGTTTAGACATTAACGTGCATAAAAAATAAAAATGTCTTCACATAGCATGTGCCCATGATTGTATGCTTGCAACTATATTTTTAATATTCCTTTCAAATGTTTTGCTAATACCACCATTGTTGTTCCTTGATTAAAGGATTGGCTGTTTTATAAACAAGGGTACACTTTTTAAAGCAACTTTAGATTGTATCATGCACTGGTGTTGCCATTGTACAAAGAGTTATGATTGGTGTTAGGAAAAATAACATTTTTAGCTGGAGAAATTTAATTTAATTTAATTGTCAAATTTATATACCGCCCACTCGGCCAAAGCCGACTCAGGGTGGTTCACAATCACAATTTAAAAACATGTTAAAAACAGTTAAAACTACCCACCCCCTAAAACAAGATAACACTGCATCACAAAGAAATAAATATTGTCTGCTACTTGGTCTAATCCGGTGTCCTGTACTAAATCAAGTGCGCTGAATCCAAATCTGAAGTCCGATTCTGCCTAGGATGTCAAGATTTTAAATTAGCAAAACTCACCCTGTTGGTTAGGTTCTTGTGTTGATCACGCAGGGTACAGTATATTTGCCACAAATGTAGCAAAAATTGCTCAAAACTGCCTCTCTATGGCCTAGCTGTACTATCCAATATGGTATCGCACTAGAGACAAGCCCTTGGTCCATCTTGCCTTATATACCTATTTCTGACGTCAGCTCACTGACTTGCCCAGACTTGCCCAGACATGCCCAGCCACTGCTAGAACATGCATGCCACCTGGGGACATGATTCATCTGAGGCGGCAGCAGGCATAGTAGTAGCTGCAACTGTTATAATGTTCCCATGTAAAAATACATTATCCAATTACAGCCCATTTGAATAGCTATAACATACCTTAAAATCAGTACATGATAGGCAAATTCTGAGTTCAGATTTTAAATCAGTACACTCGATATCATGTAAATCACCTGTGTTATTCACAGTAGCAAAATAGTTGTTGTGCTGTGTAATCTGTGCTGGGCCCAGTGACAATTATTTGGGTCAATTAAGAGAAGTAGTGATGTTTAATTGCAGGTATAGCAGATATCAGGCTAGGAAATATTGGCAGTGTAGAGAAGGTTCTAGTAATGAAGCAGAATGAAATAAATGATCTAATTAAGTTACAGAAATAAAGGATAATTCAGTATGTATAAAGTAATGCATGGAGAGGGTGTATTTGGGATGGAGAGGAACACCCATTCAGCCTGAACAGTTGATTTCAGGATACTGACTGTTCACAAGGAGGTATGTGAACCATTAGCGTGATGTACGTGCACACTCTTGCTAACAATTTAATATACATAAAAATTGAAATAAATAAATAAATAAATAAAAATGTAACTGTTATTGTTGTTTTTTGTTTAAGGCTGCAGCATGTTTGTTTTGTTAGTCTGCTCATATTCTACCTTTCTTCCAATGAACTCAAGATGGTGTCCAGAAGGCTGTTCCTCTCTACTTCATCTTCCCAACAATCCTATGAGGAAGGAAGTGATGAGCATGACTGGATCAGGGACACCCTATGAGAGTGATGGCTAACCTTTGCACTCCAAGATTCTTGGACTTCAGTTCCCAGAAGCCCTGATCAACAGGAGTGCAGACTTGAGCTTCTGGCAATCGAAGTCCAAGAACACCTGGAGTGCCAAGGTTAGCCATCACTGCCCTATGAGTATCATACACAAGTGTGAGCCCATCTTTTCCAGAATCCTAGTTCAGCATTCTAACCACTACACCCCGCAGACTTTCAGGGAGAATACCTTTTACCAAAATCAGTGGGATTCACGTGTGAGCAAATATGTAGGATTGCACTGTAAGACCGTAGCCAGGATTCTAGATGGGGGGGGGGGGGTTCAAAGAGGGGGCAACAATGTCTCACACACACACATATATAAACATTGGCATCCCGGGGTAGATTGGGGGTGGGATGTTAGCTCAGGAATGTTTTCGCTCAAGAGGGTTTTCGCTCTGGCTACAGCCTTGTTGCACTGTAAACATAGAGCAACCCAGTTGTTGGATGACACAGGTTGCCATTGTTCTTAATTTCTTCTCTGCTAGTGGGAATGGGTGCTTCAGTGTACTGAAAGTCAGGACCCTCTCTTCTAGTTCTCCAGTTTATTATTCTAAATGGGGTTGGGGAAGAGCCAAGTGATAGATCACAGCCTGCTGGCCTGTGTTTGCCAAGACAGGCTTCAGTATAGGGCATTACATATGCGAGGAGGTAGAGGAACAGCATATACTCTTTTTATACTTGTTGTTATCTCACCTCTTCACACATATAATGCCTTGTCATTCAGGTCTTTCTACCAGTTACTACAAGAGATTGCAGGGTAATTGAGTTCAGGGCCATGCTAGTACAGGATATCTACAACTAAAGCATTTCTGACAAATGGGCATCCAACTTCTGTTTAAAAGAAGGGGAGAAAAGATCATCACCTTCAGGGGTAGTCCATTCCACTGTCAAACAGCTTTTCCTTTCAGGAAGCACTTACTCAGTGTTTTGATTCCTCTGTAGATACCTACAATTTATTTTTCTTATTCTTATTAATGTTTGTTTTATTATTACTTCATATGCAATTTAATAAATTAATGAGGAATTATTTTTTCAGATAATTATGTTTAATAAATATGAGCCTAATTCTGTATCCAGTGTAACTGAAATTCATCTTTCTCCCTCTCTATATTGTGGAATCCTAGCTCTAACTATTTGTTCGGTCCGCCTGTGTCACCAGTATAACCTCTTGTATTTTGCTGAAACATCCATATTTGTTTACACAACAAATGTTAGAATAATCACCTACAGACCTTCCAGAACACACACACACACGAGAGAGAGAGAGAGAGAGAGCATTTCCCTGCATGGGGAACACTAGACAGATGGACATATGGCAGGCATGCCTAGACACCGGAGTGCATGGAACACTGTTCACCTTTTCCCCGAAGTGATCCCTATTTATCTACTTGCAATTTCTTGCTTTCAAACTGCTAGGTAGGCAGGAACTGGGACAAAGATGGGAGTGCACTCCATTGTGCAGCACTTGGGACATGAACTACTGACCTGCTGACCTTTCAGTCATCAAGTTTAGCATCTTAACCATTAAGCCACCATAGTCCCTTGGGGAACATTACATATAAACAAAATACTGTGTACATCAGTTTCTGAAATGGCTCCCTCTAGGCAAAAAAGGATAAATCTCACATTCAGTACCTGTGAAAGGAGAGATCCTGAACCACACCATGTGTGGTAGTCTGAACTAGGATCACTGAACATGATCTTCTTCTGAAAATACTGCATGTACCCATTGCTATCTTGGTCTGCCTGGATGCAAACCAGAAGTTGAGAAAGCTTTATGATCCACTAGGCTAATAGGCATATCTCCTAGAAGAACTTTCTTTCACTAGGAAAAGCAAGCAAAACATTATCCATTTTAATACCTTTTCTTATGTATTAGAAATTCAGTTTGGTGTAACTGTTATTGACAGGCCTGCTTCTGTTTATTCCTAAATTTCTCATTACCTTGTAGGTGTTGTGGATCTGTATTCCTTTTAATATTACTCTATGATTTTTCTCTGAATTGCAGTTAAATTTACCACACAGTAATTTCTTCTTCTTCTTTAAATAATACAATAGCTGCTTCCCACCCACGCCACTGCTCTGACTCCTTCCTGATTCTGCATGTGTTTTCAGAAATAATTGCCAGTAGTTCAGCAAATTCATTAACTAATTCCCTTACGACTCTGTGATGCTTGTCATCCAGATCTGCTGATTTGTATATTAAATTTTTCTGAGTATTCCCACATCTGTGTGGGTTTTCCTCCCTCTAGTCCACAGCTATACTGACAAGGTCTTTGTTATTCATCAGTACTACTTTTCTTTTTTTGTTATACTACAAAAAATATACTTCTATTTATTATTACAGTGCTTTTATTAAGTCGGTCTACTATCTTACCCTTTTTGGATAAATCGCCTCAATTGTTTCATGCAATAATAAATTGTTGTTATGTGCCATCAAGTTGCACCTGACAACGTCCAAGCACGATTTTCAACCCTGGACTCCTCAATTCTAGTCCAATACTCTATCACACCACACTGACTATCTCAGTTAATCTACTTCTGTAAAATGCAACACTGCATGAGAGTGTCAAAAAAAGCCCTGCTAAATCATATCAAAGTATTATCTAGTCTGATGGTTTGTTCCTATGGAGCCCAACCAGAAATCCATGGGGAGCCCCATAAAAAGGACTGCAGTAGCATTCTCCTTGGCTGAGTACCCACAAATGCAAAACATTTCTCTTTGTACTGCAATCTCAAAGGTATCTCCTGATATTAAATCCATGTTTGGTGTAGTGGATAGAGTGATGGATTAGGACTCAAGTCAACTGGGTTCAGATCGCCACTCAACCATGTAATCTCACAGAGGATGGGGAGGACTAGTAAAAAGACTCTTTGTGTATCTCTCTTACTTTGGAAGCCCTGTTAGGGTCTCTGTAAGTTTGTTTTGACAGCACATAACAATATGCATATATAGTTCCTTTTTTCAAGTACTGTAGTCCCTAGTAAAATGGGCTCTTTTGGTACAATTCGAAAATCTTACTGGTAGCAAAATTCCAGGATGCTGTAGACTTCTCCTACCAACCAATTTTACTACACCATAGTTTTTCAGAGTATTTAAATACCCTAAGGTTTATTTCTTAAAGTAATTTATGCCATGAGTCTATGCATTGTTTGGTGCGGATTAAATCCCTCTTGAATTCATCTTGATGGAGGGCAGCAGCTTCATCAATACTGGCCTGGGGCTGATGAGGACTTTGTGTGCCAAAAGGCCAAAATGACTCATGTAACTGGATCAGTGGTATAGGTATAATGCAAGCGCGGCGCCAAAATGGCCGCCGCGTTCTTTGCGGGGGGCCCCCCACCGGACTTGGACATCCGGGTAGTTAGGGGGCGTGGCCAGCACCCTTTAAAAGGGGTGGCCACGAGGCAGCCGCGCTGCCATTTTGCGAAGCGACGGAGAGGAGAAGTTTTTCCCCAATCGCTCCGTCGCTCTCCCCTTTAGCTGGGAAGCCTTTTTTGGGCAGCGGTTTCTTCTTCGCTTCTTTCTTCGGCTTCCCAATGATTTGCGGCAATGCCTTCCAAAAAGAAGGCGATGGCAAACGCGGTTCGCACTTCCAGGAGGCGCCAGCCGGGTCGGAGGACCGCGACTGCGCCCCCTCAGCAGGCCCCCTTTCCGGGGGCGCCCACCAGGACCGGCGGGATGGGGTCGATTGCTCCCTGGCCTGAGGCTGGGCAGCCTCAGACCGGCCCTGCAGGGGATGCGGCCCCCGGCCCGCAATTAGCGGCCACCGGCCCGGGCCTGGCACATAGCCAAGCTGGGCCTTCGGGCCTTGGCATGCAGCTTCCAGCGGTGGACTTTAACCAAGGGGGTTGGCTGGGTTCCCTTCCCTGGCAGGGCATGCCCCCGGCCCCTCCGGGGCCGGTGGTTGGGGCATGGCCATATTCGGGCCCCGGGGTCCAGAGACCTGGCCCGGCGCCAGGGACCAGTGGGCCGGTGGGCCGGCCGGCCCTTTGCCCCCCATCAGCATTGGGGGCTATGTAATCGTTGATGCCCTACTGGCCCGCGTAGCGGCCCTGGAGGCATCTTTATGGGTAGTTAATCCATCCGGGGCACCTTTTGGTTTACAGGTCAACTCAGCGCCTGCCGGTCCTCGGCAGGCGGCCGAAAGGGTTGAGCTGCTTGAGGCAAGTAGGTCGGCGCCGGCCGCGGCCTCGCAGCTCCCCACGCAGCAGATGCCGCCAGCAGGTAGTGGTCAGGCCCCATCTACGAGCTCGGTTGCGGTTGCGAGCTCCGACGCCCGCAGTGGGCCGGAACCCCCGGTGGGGGCGGCCCATGGGGTGCAACTTGTGAGTATACGGTCCAAGCTAGTGCACCCACACCACAACCCACAACGGGGGGAGGTTTACAGTGGCCGTGGCCTCGCCTGGCTGGGGCGGCGGGTCAGCCGCCGCCGGCCCATCCGGGATCGGCTCCAACACTCCAAGGCCCCTCTTGGGGCGGGGCACCCTGTCCTGCAGGGAACTTACTGGGGGTGGCGGGGCTGGTCCAGGCTCCTTTCATGGTGCCCAGCACTGTCAATGTTCCGGTGTCAGCCTTGCCGACAGCAGGTTATTTGTTGCCCCTCGGGGATCACCTGGCCCAGGCCACCAAGGAAAAGATCTGGCGGGGGGAGTATGTGGACATTTTCTCCCTCTTGAATAGAGAACCCACCAAAGAGGAGAGGGAGGGGCAGGACGAGAAGGACAAGGAGCAGTCTCGTCGACGTAAGCCGCCACGCACGTGGGCCAACTGGTTACCCGCGTACCTTATATACATGGCGGTGTACCTCAGGGCCCGGCCTGACCTGGCAATTCCGATGGTCCAGTATTTGGACAACATATACCGGGCGATGGTTGATTTCCCTGGCCCATCGTGGTTGGCTTACGACGAGGAATTCCGTATGAGAGTGCCCCTACACCCTGAGATGAGGTGGGATGAGCCCTGCCAGAAGCTGTGGCTTCTGTACATGACCCCCACGCGCCCGGCGCCAGGGGAGAGGTACCATTGTGGACATGCGGTCCAGCGAGCTGCTCCAGCCCAGGCACCCGGCCAGGCGGCGGGGCAGGGGGTTCCAGCCCGCCTGCTGTGTTGGAGCTTCTCGGCCAATGGTGCGTGCAACAGGAAGCAGTGCCGATACAGGCACGAGTGTCCCTCTTGTGCTGGCCCCCATGCCGCCTCCGTGTGTCCTAGGGCAGGCGGACTGCGGGGCAGAGGTAGAGGTGGACAGGGAGCGGGCAGAACTGCCGCAGAGGGAGCTGGTCAGGCAAAAGGACCCCTCCCCAATTAATGTGGACATGTTGGAGCATTGGCTCACGATGTACCCGAGGAGGGCAGATGCAGCTTACCTGCTTGAGGGTTTCCAGCAGGGGTTTCACATTCCTTTCACAGGGGTCAGGTCCCCTCAAGATGCACCCAACCTGTTATCACTCAGGGGAAGGGAGGAGGTGGCTGCCATGAGCATTGCTAAGGAGGTTGCTGCTGGCAGGGTCGCTGGCCCTTTCCCTGTCCCACCATTTCCCAATCTCAAGGTTTCCCCGTTGGGGTTGGTGCCCAAGAAGTCACCGGGGGAGTTCCGTTTGATACACCACTTGTCTTACCCGGCTGGCCGTTCGGTCAACGATACTATCCCTGACGACCTTTGTTCGGTCAGGTATACATCTTTTGACCAGGCCCTGCGCATGGGGCGCTCATGTGGCCCGGGTGCACTACTGGCTAAGTGCGACATTAAGTCCTCGTTCCGTCTCCTGCCAGTGCACCCGGGCGACTTTGAGTTGCTGGGTTTCAAGTTCCGGGGTGAATTTTATTTCGACAAGGCCATGCCTTTTGGCTGCTCCATTTCATGCTCGGCATTTGAGCGCTTCAGCACCTTCCTGCAATGGGCCTTTGTTCGCAGGTCAGGGTCCCGGTCTGTAGCCCACTACCTCGACGATTTCTTATTCGGGGGTGAACGGGGCTGGGACACATGCACGCATCTCCTAAATACATTTCAGACGCTAATGAAGGAACTCGGTGTCCCTTTAGCGCCCGAAAAGACCGAGGGTCCTTCAACCAAGCTCACATTCCTGGGGGTTGAGATTGACACGGTTGTGCAGGCATCCTGGTTACCTGTTGATAAGGTTTCCCGGATCGCTGCACTCATTTTGGACTTGCTGGCAAAACGCAAGGTGTCCCTTCGGGAGCTCCAGGTGTTACATGGTCACCTCAATTTCGCTTGCAGGGTCGTCACACCTGGCAGAGCATTTGCTCGACGCTTGTGCGACGCCATGACTGGCTTGGCCAGGCCCCACCACAGGGTCCGACTGAACAAGGGCATGAGGGCTGATATGCTCATCTGGCTTCAGTTCCTGAGGGAATTCAACGGGGTATCCTTTTGGAGGTCCGACCTTTTGGTTTCCCCTCGTTTTCAGGTTCAGTCGGATGCATCAGGGTCCCTGGGTTATGGGATTTACTTCGAAGGGAAGTGGGCCTATGGCAGATGGCCGCCAGCCTGGTGGGGCACGGATCGCTTGCGCGATCTCACGTGCCTGGAATTTTTCCCCATTCTGGGAGCTTTGATGCTATGGGGCGAGGAGTGGGCCAATTCGGTCATCCATTTCTGGTGTGACAATGCGGCAGTTGTCCACATTGTCAACTCACAGACGTCAAAATCTCCCAGGGTTATGGAACTGGTTCGCCAGTTTGTGTTGCGCAGCCTACGCCTCAATGTGCTTTTTAGGGCCAGACATGATCCAGGTATTAATAACGATATTGCTGACGCTTTGTCCCGCCTGCAGATCCCCCGGTTCCGTGCCTTGGCCCCGGACGCAGAGGAATTTCCCTCGCCGCTCCCGGACGAGATATGGACGCTTGGCAAGGAGTGGTGAACCGGGCGATCAGCATGTCGCTCGCCCCCCGCACGCGTAAGGCGTATAACCATGCATTCAGTTCATTCAGGGCCTTTTGTGCCCAATCACGGCTGCCTGACAGTTGGCTCATCCCAGTGGCTCACGTCCTCCAATTTATGGTTTACTTACATGCCCAGGGCTTAGCCCCCCGCACCATAGCATCCAGGCTGTCAGCGCTGGCATTCATGGCCAAGGTGGGTTGTTTTGCTGACAGCACAAATGATTTTTGCATACGACATGTTTTGGAAGGGTGGGCGCGGGAACGTGGGCGCAGCCCGGACGACCGCCACCCTATTTCTCCAGGGGTACTTACCCACCTTGCACGGGGTTGGCATGACCTGTGTTTCGACAGGTATGAGGCAATCCTGTTTCACGCGGCTACTACGGTGGCCTTTTTTGGGGCGCTCCGCATCAGTGAGCTGGTGCTACTGTCTAAGGCGGATGCGAGTCGTAGGGCACTGGAACTCGAAGATGTCTATGTTTCCAATGATTGGGCTCAGCTGAGGATACGCTCCTCTAAGGTTGATCAGCACAGTGTAGGCAGTGGTGTAAGACTGCTACGATGTTCCATGGCAGACATCTGTCCGGTTGGTGCCCTACAGGAGTTCCTTGCACTACGTGGTACGCACTCTGGCCCGTTTTTCTGTCACCACGATGGGTCTCCCCTTACTAAATTTCAATTTTGGAAGGTGACCGGTAAGGCACTAGCCAGTGTTGGCCTCCCTGGGGCTTGTTACGGCACCCATTCATTTAGGATAGGGGCGGCTTCCACCGCAGCGGTGTTTGGGTACTCTGGGGCTGAAATATGCAACATGGGACGGTGGGGATCACGATGTTTTCAGTTGTATGTTCGCCCTCTTCAACAGTGAGTACCAGTTAAGTCACTGCCCTGTTTCCTTTTTTCCTTGACAGACCCTGGGTGTCGTCTTACACCGGTGACAGTATGGCTGGTGGGCCACAGCTATGTGCACAGGGCAGCGCAGTTTGCTGCGGCGACAGAGTGGGGACCCCGACTGGGACTGGGTGCATCTGCAAGTCTCAGGTGGTACGGTAAGCGCGGAATGTTATGGCGGGAACTGTTGCCATTCCTTTTCTCCATCAGGGATGCTGACCCGCCTGATGTCCTGATTATACACCTCGGGGGTAATGATTTGGGACAGGTCACGGGCCTATCGCTGAAGCATGCGATTTGCGGTGACCTGGCCTACTTGCATTATGTGTGGCCTGCCACAACCCTACTTTGGTCGGACATGATATCGCGGCACGCTTACAGGGGAGGGTTTAACCTCCAGGCCCTTGATCGGGCTCGGCGCGCGGTGAACAGGGCTATTGCCCGGTTCTTTATGGACAAGGGTTGGGGGAGCGTCATACGACACCCCACCATCAGTCTCCAAAATTATGAGCTTTACACGGGATGGGGTCCATCTGTCGCCGGGAGGTATGGACCTCTTGTTGGGAGATTGGCGAGCAGGCCTGTTGACCGAGCTGACGGTCTGGGGGGGGGAGCGGTGAGCCTTTATTGAAGCCTCCCCGTGTGGCGGGTAGCACTGGTAAGGTAAACATTTATGACCCACAGGTATCCGGCAGGTTCGCAATTGACTGGACAACACTAGACAGGCACAAGTTGGTTAACCTTGTCCGGTCAACGATGAACCAGGCAATGGGGTGATGGCACAAGCTGGGCAGCATGCATCACCCCGTTATTTTACGGATACGCGTCAGAGGGTGGGGTCAGTAGTTAGATTATTGACTACGGTCAACAATTTGTTTGTTGTCAACAAACAAATTGATACAAATGGATACATTGTAACCAATTGCCGTTGGCAATTTTGGGTGGAACCTTACCAGTGTTACTTCGGCCTGCTTGCCTTAAGAATTATAATTGGTTGAATACCAATAGAAATTTATAATTCGGACTAGGGCATGAATCAATAAATGTGGCCCAATGCCGTTATCCACTTTTACAAGTATCTGAGTCCTTTATTGGGGGGTGCGCCTGCAATGCAAGCGCAGTGCCAAAATGGCCGCCGCGCTCTTTGTGCCCCCCCCATGGACTTGGACATCCGGGTAGTTAGGGGGCGTGGCCAGCACCCTTTAAAAGGGGTGGCCACGAGGCAGCCGCGCTGCCATTTTGCGAAGCGACAGAGAGGAGAAGTTTTTCCCCTCCACCCCCTCCCTAGTTAACAGTGTGATATTTTGGTCGCTTCGGGGCCGGGTGGGAATTTTTGGCTGGGACCTACAATTGGCTTTCGGGTCCTGGCTTTTTTGCCCATCCCACACTGTTGCTATGGTTTGACATAGGGGTTTCTTGCTCTGATGTTGACTCTGGTCACATGGGCGGGTAGCACTGGTAAGGTAAACATTTATGACCCACAGGTATCCGGCAGGTTCGCAATTGACTGGACAACACTAGACAGGCACAAGTTGGTTAACGTTGTCCGGTCAACGATGAACCAGGCAATGGGGTGATGGCACGAGCTAGGCAGCATGCATCACCCCGTTATTTTACGGATACGCGTCAGAGGGTGGGGTCAGTAGTTAGATTATTGACTACGGTCAACAATTTGTTTGTTGTCAACAAACAAATTGATACAAATGGATACATTGTAACCAATTGCCGTTGGCAATTTTGGGTGCAACCTTACCAGTGTTACTTCGGCCTGCTTGCCTTAAGAATTATAATTGGTTGAATACCAATAGAAATTTATAATTCGGACTAGGGCATGAATCAATAAATGTGGCCCAATGCCGTTATCCACTTTTACCAGTGTCTGAGTCCTTTATTGGGGGGTGCGCCTGCAATGCTGTGATGCAGAAGGTAGATGAAAGGCCACTTCATTATATTCTCAGGACAGTCTTCATGGCTGATCGCCATCATGATCACTAATATTCAAATTCGGATATGAGAGAAGAAGAAAAAGCATATTCAGATGTGGTTTGTCATTCCCATCTTCTGTGTGTGTGTGGGGAGGGGGGGCTGGGATTGTGTAGCTTGCTCATGACTGCACTGGCTGGCTCTTTTCCCCAGAGGCACAGTGAGGAACTGAACTCCCAACCTCTGGTTCCACAACCAGATACCTAAACCACTGAGTTATCCTACCAGCTACACTGAAATTAAGGTTTTTATTCATACATACAAATATTTCATGTTTTTGTCTAAAACCAAATATTCTATCTCGTGCTGACAGCTGCCTCTCCAGTGGTTTTATTTTAGTTAATTTAGGCACATAGACCAGAATCCTATTGGAATCATGGAACATATACTGGGAATTGTGTAACTGGTATGCACAGTCTTGCTGTCTTTCCATCACACGGTTGGACATGCATTTGTCACGCAATTGGTTGTGCATCTGGGCATCTAGCAAACATCTGACAAAATTCAAAAACCATGTGTGTGACGCCGTTACAGGTGCATTATCTTCAACAGGATTGCTAAGTAATGCTATTGATCACAGATATTAAGCTATTAGGAAAATAATAGAGCAAATACAAACATGAACCATTGTGACACCGTATGTGGCGTAACCTGATGTTTAACACTGAACTATTTTATACTTGGATTATTCATATATATAACTTTACTAATGTTTAAATGCAAATTTTCTGGCTTGTTCTTGCCCAAAACATTACAAATATATGCATTCCATCATCAACATACTGATAAACATTTTTAACCAACAAGTGTTCATGAGAGCCTCTATTTTTTAAAGTAGCCTAGAGATTTCAGTGAGCTCTTGCCATATTAGAAAATCTTCCTCACTGTATCTAAGTGGAAAAGAGTAGGCAGCACCAAAACACTCATCCATTCTCAAAAGCAGAGAGAAGTAAGCACCAAATAGGCACCAAAATAGATATATTTACAGCAGTAAAACAGCCCAATATTTTTATAAGTATGGTCCCTAACAGTAACTGTTCTAAAATCTTCCATATCAAAAAGGTTTTTCCCCTGCATTTAATTGGCAATGTCTTTGTCACTAGAAGGTTACAACTGAAGTTCAGATCCAGAAGAATTTGAGATCCATTGATTTCAGTCCCACTGTTTTCAATAGGTCAGCTTTAAGGGTGTCTACCTCAGGCTTCACCCAATGTCTTCATTTTTCATACACACTGCCAGTAAAGCAGGTTGTAAAACAGACATATCAGGTACCAAAAGAGATGATTCCCTGCATATCAGGAGTCCTTGAGCAATGAAAGAAAACTTTGTCTTTTATTTTTCTTTCTTTTCTTTTAAAAAAGGCTCCATACATTAGGTTCAAAAGCTGCACATGCACAATTCCCTGATGCTTTTTTTTTTCATCAGCAGTAAAAACTTTGGCTACTTCCTTTTCTCTAGCTTAGGGCCGAAAGAGGTTGGCATTGGTGGATAACCCCTGTACATCTGTTAAAATTTCACTTCTTTCCTGTTGAAAGCCTCTGCTATCTATTAGATGTACATTTGACTACTTGCTGTCTGATACAATAAATGATATACAGTACTGTACACCATAACATGAGAAAGCCAGGGCAGGAGGGTATAAAAGAGATGTAGTGTACTGTCTTTCTCTTTGTTCTTCCTTGTCTCCCTTCCCACTTCTGTATGTCCCTTATGGTTTTTTAAAGTACAACTGCTATAAATAGATCATGCCATTATTTTCATACCTGTGTTTATGTCCAAAGTTTTCAATGTAATTCAGTATTGTTTTAGTAAAAACTTTAGCAGGCCATATCTTTTCAAGTTAAAGATGCTATTGTGAAAACTGCCCTCTTCATTACAAAAGATCTTACACCAGTTGAATCCTTCTGCTGCTTAGGATCATATATATATATTGTCTGCTTTCTCTGGCGTAATTGTTACATAACAAGAAATTCAGTTCTATGGATGGTGGCCATAATCTTTTTATTCTAAAGTCCTGCTGATATATTGTGCTCTTTTTATTTCCCCAAACCCCAGCAGTAGACTGAGAATAACTATGAGGAGAATGTGGCATATCCTGTGTTATGAAGGGACAGCATTTATACTCGACAAGATGAGAAGGCTAGGATGTTAGAGCAATCCTAGTGAAGCAAGCAACATATCATAATTGTAGGAACTAAAAAGCTATTGTAGTGATTCTACCACATGGGAAATTGTTCATCCACCAGTAAGATGGTTAGAAGGTAAGAAACAATGAAGGGAGAGAGTTAAAATTGCTTCAACCCATTGAATCATGAGTTCCCTCTAGATTCAAAAACCTGAATTGGTTTTGGAAAGAGATGGCTTAAGAGGGTTGCGACTGGAAATCTTAACAAGTTGATTATATTCTCTGTAACAGTAGTAAATGTAAGTATGATCTCCTGTGAGGAAAAGTGTTCATTACATATTGAAGGGGGAAAGGATGGGGATACAATTAGCACACCGCTTCTCTCACTTATTGTCTTGTCAAGTGCATTCAGAAAATGGCCGCTCACAAAGGAAAATAGATATGATAATAAAACATCAACTTCTCTTTGCAAGTACATGTAGTTGAATGTAAATACAAGCTTATGTTTACAAAAGAAAATCATAATACATGAACAAAAGATAGAGGACATCATAGCAGCAGTTCATAGTACTGTGGTTGTATGATGGGTATGAAAAGTGAAGAAAATGTTTGTCCAGAACAAAGACACTCCAGCAGTACTGAAGTTAAAATGGAGTTGATGGATGAATGGAAGCCATTGTTTATTGATTTGTTCTGTCTAAAAAATTGAGTTAGAAATGGGGGGATGTAGTAAAAACATGTAGTTGTGACTACCTGTTTAAAAGGTAAAGTATGTGGAGTAGCTGACTGCCTTTTTCACCTGAAAACAATAATTTCATCCTGTCAACTCAGTTCTGGCCACCCTTTCTAGGTATGAGAGTACTAAGAAGTCATCTACCATTCTGTTCTTCCTGTAGTATTCTGTGTCCATGTATCTTGACCAAGTCTACATGGAGACGCTCATCTCCCAGGAGGCACTGTGGGGACTCAAACTCTCCACCCTGTGCTCCCAACTCAATGGCCAACCCAGCCAGCTCTTTTTTATTTACAGAACTTATGGACATAGGTTGCAAAATTCATGTGTCAGGGAGATATTTGCACCAGATGCACCTATGAGCAGTTGCTGTATTTTACAAAGCAGTGCTGTGTGTGTGCCTGTGAGTGCATGTGTCTGTCTGTCTAAAAAGTGTATGTGTGTGATAGGTAATGCTTTTTATTAAACATCTGTGGAGATATGAACCTTGTTTAAAGTAAGCTGCATTAAGAGTTAAACAAGGTGTATGGGGATGTATATTTGACTTAAATCTAAAAAGGAAGCCACTCTTGAAAATGTATGTGTAGTATAGAAGAGCCTTTATGTCGTGGTTGCCTCCAGAGACGGACTCCTTTGTGGGAGCAGCAAGAAAGCCAGATTATAAGGCGGTGGCATTATAAACTGGCTGCTGGTATCACACCAGTGGTGCGATCCAGCAGGGGCTCACAATGTGCTCTCTGTGTATCACTTCCATCCCGGAGACACCCAATCACCGCTCGTCAGGCAAGCTCTCCTTCAGGGTAGGCCAGGGCCACCATGTCCTTTATTGTTGTAACTCCCAGATTGTGATACTCTCACAAAATTGTTGCTAGGCAACAAATGTGGTTACCAGGTCTCCACGAATAGCTGAAGGGGAAAGCAAAGTGTTGCACCATTGTAGAGTAACCATAGCAATGACCTACTATTACAGAGTGGAGAATTATCATTAACAATGTTAAAGTATCATAGAGGAGCCTGGGATCTGGAGGCTTCCCAGCAGCATCTCTGCATAATTGTGTTACCCAGGAACAGCTCTGAACTCTTTCAGGGCACCTGGTGGGTGGGGTGGTGGTAATATTATTAGATGCTATTGCATTTTCATCTGTAAAATAATGGGAAGGGTGGTAAAGGGTCTCGCCCAATTGATTAAGAAAAGAGAAGTAAAAATCAGGAAAAATAATATCAGCACTCTTACTTTTCCAGTTTAAGAGACTTAGGGCTATTTGAACTATATGGACATAACTATATTGCTATATTCTCTTTATTAAGCATAACTGATTAATTCTGTTTTGTCATCTATCTAATCATAACTGCTTAAGTCTCACTCTTGGTATGATGAAGGAAATTCCGTTACCATTAGCACTTCCATTTGGTTTATTGTACTGTTCAAAGTAAATTGTATCTAGGTGGACATAATATTTAACAACCAAAAACAGAATAATGCCTTAATAATATATCTGCTATTCACCAGATTTCTGTCCAGCATACCAGTTGGTTATACAGTAATTAAGCAGCTGCAGTTTATGCATGACTTCTATTACAGAAAGGATGTATTGTGCATGTCAACCTTTGCAAATACTGTACAGGTAAATATAATAAAACTGCTGGACATAATTGTCTATTTTTCAGTATTACCCCTATAAAAATAGGGAATATAAAATTGAGAATCTCGTCAGTAGGGTAATCAGATATAAGAGAAGATTCCTTTAACTTTACTAGTTGTAGACAAGGAAATTATGAAAAGTATCTGCCTGAATGACTTTTACCACCTCAGCAAGTCGGCAGTCCGAGAGCTGGGTACTGCATGACGGTTTGAGCACCTGTCTTTGTCCCAGCTCCTGCCAACCTAGCAGTTTGAAAGCAAGAAATTGCAAGTACTGTAGATAAATAGGGACCACTTCAGTGGGAAAAGATCATGGGGACATGAAAGGAGCCTCATTCAAGCGTACCGAGTGGAGTTTCTCCAGCAATAATCCTTTCAAACCAGAATAATTTCTGACATGAAATTATTATTGTTATATTACCACCTACCTATTAAAAACGTAGGAACCCAGACCATTTATCCAGCTGCATTTATCCTAAGATCTGGCTATGCAGGGGTGTGTGTTTTGAGACTATTTCCAAAGAATTAGTTCCCAAGCCTTGATTTCTTATATTTAATAAATGGGGGTAACAGTGCCTGGTAGTTGTTAAGGCCAGCGAGACTCAAACTGGAAAGTAACTGTCTGGAACCCTAAAACACATGTAAATGAAACTAATTAATCCCACTGGGAAAGAGCAAACTGGTAGAGGAAGAGACAGCCTGCTTCTCGCTAAACTGGAATCCTTGCTCCCTTATCAGTGAAAGCCCTTCTCCTTTCCTGCCTGATATTGGTTAACCATTTTGCCCCCTCTCCCTCAGGATTAATTTGAAGTAAAAGTTTATGGCGCTTCTCAAAGCCAAGTATCAGCCCTGGTGAAACAGGGAAAGGAGTTCTTCTGGGCATGGGCCAAATGCCTCACTCTGGAAGCGACCTTCCCAAAGGGGGAGGGGGTGTTAGAGCAGGGGTGCCCAAACTTTTCAGGCCACAGGTTGGTCATGTGTTTCAGGGGGCTGGTCACTATGGCCCAGATCTGGCTCCTGATGCCAATTCATCTGGCCTGCAAAGCCCTTGTCGCTCCTGGAAGCAGAAGTAAAATGTGCCTATATGGGCCATACCTGTCAACCTTCCCAGATTGGCCGGGATTTCATGGTTTTCGGCGCCGCTTTGCGCCATTTCCCGCCCCGTACTGCCGAAACCCCGGAATTTGGCAGCGGGGGAAAGGAGGAACTGTGCAGCCCTTCTGCGCAGGTCGCCTTCTACGCAAGCGGCATAGCCTTCTGCGCATGCGTAGAAGGGTTTTACGCTTATGTAGCCCCGTTCTACGCATGCATAGAAGCCGACCTGCACAGAACCGTTTGCGCAGGTCCTGTATTTTCCGGAGCCGTGGTTGACAGGTATGATATGGGCGCATTTTACTTCCGCTTCCGGGAGTGATGAAGGCTTTGCAGGCAGATGAATTTGCATCGAGGGCCTGGATTTGGCCCCCAGGCTGTAGTTTGGGCACCCCTGGTTTAGAGGACCGGCCTTTATGGATGGCTTCTTCTTTCCCCATCAAGGCCGGACGTGAAGCTGCCAAAATGAAGACACCTCTTGGTGAATTTATTCAATAGCTCCTTTTGCTTTAGTGTGAGAAAGATGAGCCGGCAACACAAGGCTGCCGTTACAAGAGTACGGCCGATTGTGGTTCAAAAATACCCCACCCGGTGCTCCCGATCCCGCCCGGGTTTGCACGAAAGCCCCCACCCCTGATAGGGGGGCGCACAGGACGAGCGCCTTCGCCCTCCATTAATCATTGGGAAGAGGAGGCGCCTCCCTCTATTCGCAAAGGGGGGGGGGGGGAACGGGGGCGGGGCGGGCGCTTACATCGGAACGAAAGGCAAGCAGACACGCATCGGCACGTCCTCACGTGGCTGGCGCCCAAACTGCAGGCCCAGCTCACGGGGGGCCTGGAAAAAGCTTGACCCCGGTTCCAGTCTAGTCTAGATGGGATGGACGAGGATCGCGTGTCAAGCCGTGTCTACCCCCACCCACCCACCCACCCTGTCCCCTGCCTTCTCTTCTTTCTCCGCCACGAGGGTCGCAGGAGGAAAGTAATCGGGCTGCTCTGTCTGTCTGTCTGTGTGTTTTGCAGGCACGGAGCGGCACGAGCTGACCTCCTGGAGGAGCTACGCGTCCATCTTCCGCTTCTTCCGCGAGGCCCTGGAGGCGAGGAGGACCTGCCCGGGCAAAGAAGCCGCCCCCGCGCGGCGATCGCAGCGGATCTGTTACGACGAGGAAGATTTGTAGGGCCGGCCGGCCGGCGTGGGGCGCCCCCTCCTTGCCCCTCTTGCCTTGCCTTGCCTTGCCTGCAGGAGGCGCTTTTGCAGTCGACTCCCGGCCGCCGCCGCTGCCGGGCTCCCTCCCCCTCCCCCTCCTCCCGCCCCCCCCATCGCCCCCCATTAGATTGTTTTCTTCCTCGAGCCCAGGGTCGCCGCGTCTGCCTCTCCGTAGCGTTTTGCATTATTTCTAGATAAGTGCAACTGTCAAAGCAATATGGCTTCACTGGTTGTGCTTCCTGTGGGCTGCGGCGTGGATTTCGGGCTGCCCATCAGTGCGCAGATTAAGGCTGACAGCAGCCCCGGCTCACAGTCCCCGCGCAGCCTGGTGCCACTACTCTCACTGCACCGGGCGGGCAGGGGGCAGGCAGGCAGGCAAGACGGCGCCCTTCCCGGGTCCTGGCGCCCGCCAGATTCCGGGCTTTCTGACCCCCAGCCCACCTACGTCACAGCTCGCTTTGGGGTTTCTCAACCCCCGCCCCGCCCTGCATTTCTACAAAATCTTGGTCTCTGGAAACCTATCCTAACAATTTTCCCGCCCACGCGTAACTTAGGCTCCTTCTTGGCACTTTCCCCTCCTGTGATTGGGCGGCGGGTTTTTAAATATATATATATATTTGTGTGGGTTTTTTTTTTTACAAAATAATAATTAAAAAAAGGGTTGCATTGTAGCTACAGTGGCGGCGATGCATTTCTATGACACTTTAAATGTGTTTTTTAGGGTCCGCGTGTCGTTACAATAAAGACGACTTTACTTTTATGTGTATCGTGTCCCTCCCTCCACCAAGGGTCAGGACCAGTGGTGGGCATCAGCAGGTTCGCACCAGTTCGCCAGAACCGGTAGCAGAAATTCTGGCTGGCCCCATCCAATCTAAGTTATGAAACAAAGTAGTCCTAATTCAGATGCAACACAGGGCCACAGCCACAGTGTGATAGTAAATTTTTTTGGAGCCCACCACTGGTCAGCACAGACTGCTCCACCGTGGAATAACACTTTTAATCGTTTTAGATTTTTTTTTTTTGCGAGGGGGGGGAGAGAAAATTTGCGCAATTCGGATCTCCACTCTGGGAAATGATAAACCAAGTTCCGCACCCACTGCTTTGGGGGGTCGCCAGAAGTGGGGAGAGATGCTTTAGCGACCGATGTACTAGAGATCAAAGAATGCCAGTGTTGAAAAAAACGTTGCTTCTAGTAGTTGCTGGGACTGTTTTTTATTCGAATAGACTTATCTATTTTGTGACAGACCAAATTGCTACTCACCTTTTTTTTAAATGCCGGAAGGTCCCCAGACCTCGCAGTCTGCCCCCAGCACCTTTTGGGGGTTGGGAGGATGCGTGGCCAGACCCCACCCCCAATACATGCTGAAACAGGGTCCACGACTCCACACAATCTAGGGATGCGTGTCTGTGTGTGTATGCATCATCCTTGTCAAGGAGGTTTACTCTTCCCGCCTCTCTTTCGAAATCCTGAAGCCCCCTTGCCTTTTCCCTCCACCTGCGGACACTGTGACAGATTAGCGAAGAAAAAGCATGCATTCATCATTGGGCTAACTAGGTTTTATTCTCAACGCCAAGTTCCTTTATGTTCCTCGTTACTTGGGATGACCCGAGGTCCTCCTCGATTCCCGCCCAAACGCCCCACACCCCTCTTTGGAAAGAAGCAAAGGTTGTATAGACCAGGGGTGCCCACACTTTTTGGGCTGTGGGCTGGTCACGTGGTCCAGGGCTATGGATCTGGCCCACGAAGCCCTCGTTGCCCAAGGAAGTAAAACACTCCAGTGGGTGCGTTTTGCTTCCGGGAGCGAGCGACGAAGGCTTCGCGGGCTGGATGAATTGCCATCCGGGGCCTGATCCAGCCCACGGGGTGTAGTTTGAGCCCCCCTGGTGTAGGCAGTCTCTGCCCCTGTACCTTGTCCTAAGTAAGACTGGAGGCTCCAAAGAGGTTAATGGGACTGGGGAAGGTGGGGGTTTGGACTGTTTGTAACTTTGTCCCAAGGATCGGGCCCAGGTTCTCTCCTTGCTCTTCCGGAAAGCCTTGGAGGAGTTAGTCCCCTGCCACCCCCCCTCCTGTAATGTCCCCCCCCCCCGCCCGGAGCCTCTCTTGGCTGGAAAGGGGAGGAGAGTCGTCGGGGAATTGCTCATCCCAGCGCCTGCTGAGCTACAGAAGAAGCCGCCGCCGCGATGGGGGTGGGGAGTGGGTTGACCGGCCAGTGATTAAGCCGCGGCGCCCGGACTGCCCTCCAGGCGCGGCTGATCTGCGGCTAGGTCTCAAGGTTCGAGGACGGCCGCTGCCTCCTCGAAGCGGAGAGAGGATCCCCTGGACAGGTGGCCTCGAGATTTTGAGGTGACCTCCTTTCTTCCCCCCACCCCTCGAGTTCAGAACAGCGTGGGATGAGCCCCATGGAGGGGGGGGGGTCTATATTGGCACACCTGTTTAAAACTGGTCGCTGGGAGTGTCCCAATTGCCAGTGATTTGGAGATCGGGGGCGTGGCGGAGAGAAGAAGGTCAGGCGCCCCTGAGCTAACAGACCTCCCCACCCCACCCCGGGATACCAATGTTATATAAGTGTGTGTGTTGCCCCTCCTGGGGGAAAAATTATATCCCCCCCAAAAAAATATAATAATAATCTGGAATCCTGGCTACGGCCCTGGACCCCTTGGGACTTCCTTCTGTGGGGAGTGGCAAGCCGGGGGTGGGGGGGTGTTAAGCCGATCGCTTGCACGTGTTAGTCCCCTGCCGTGTGGATGCGTCCTGAGAAAGCGGCCGTTTGTTGAAGGTCTTCAATTCCCGATGGGTGGCTTGAAGCCCCATCGCAGCCGGCATTGTTGGAACGGGTGCGCTGGTGTTGTAACATCGGCCTCCTTAAAGGCTTCGCCTCTTTCATCCACTCCAGGATCAGCTCCTGTTGCCCACGAGCCGGTTCTGGTCCCGCCCAATATGGATGAGCGGAGCTTGTCCCATTCTGGATATGTGCCCTTAGGCTCCCCCACCTCTGGCCTCTTGGGCCTTTTCTATCATCAAATGATCAAGAGCCTTGGGCCGCATCCTGTCTCTTGTGAGAGCCTGTAGCGTTTATTGGCAAGTGCCAAATTTCACAAGATGACCCTTTGGGGCTGTTTTACATTATTATTATTATTATTATTATTATTATTATTATTATTATTATTATTATTATTATTATTATTATTATTATTATTATTATTATTATTCCTCACGTCGATTTTGAGACTTTCGCTCTTGACCCAAACAGTCCTATCTGGCCTTTCCCCTGGATCATGTCCCACCTTGCCCAGTGTGAATGTGTTGCTTATGGACCGATCTGTAAAGCACAGATTGCTGGGGGAAGGCTTATCTCTTTCTATTTTCCAAAAATAAAAAGCTGGTTTATCTTGAAACATGTCAATATGGCTTCTTTCATATCCAACTTCGGCAACTGATGGGGAACAAAACTTTGGGCGCTGCTGAGGACCACTTGAGATTGGGTGGCCCCAGGGTGAAAGACAATCCTTCCACCCACACATAACATACAATAACATGGTTTTAGAACACGGGCGCCCAAACTACAGCCTGTGGGCCGGATCCAGCCCCCAACAGCAATTCATCTGGCCCATGAAGCCCTCATTGTTTGGGCTCCATATGGGCACATTTTACTTCCGCTTCCGGGAGCACTTCATGGGCCGGATGAATTGCTGTTGGGGGCCGTATCCAGGCCACGGGCCATAGTGACCAGCCCCCTGAACATACCTGCAAAGTTTCGGGAATTTTTTGTCAAATAAGGGAAATTTCTCGGCCAAAATGGGAAACTGGACAGCTATGCTTATCCTGTGCTGGCCTCCAGTCTAACTCCAGTCTAACTAATACAGGATGACAGCGGGAAAGAGTGTAAAATAGGGGGGGAGGGTGACAGAAATTTCCCAAAACTTGACCGGTATGCCCCTGAACCACATGACAGACCCACGGCCCAAAAAGTTTGAGCACCCCTGTTTTAGAAAAATGCAAACTAATGGGGGAAAGTGAAAAGTGTGACTCTGCACGGATCAAGAGAGTAAAAATAGGGTTACAACTAAGAGGTGAATTTTGCCCACAGAAAATGCACACCTTTGCATGAACAGTGGAAGAAAAGAGGTAACTTCACCTGCTCTCCTAGAACCGATGAGAGAAAATCAGGTTCTTCCATGATGTTTTACAGCATATATTTCGTAATACTTTCTCCCTTTAATAGCATTTGGAGTTGCCTGTCTTCCGGCTCATCTCTGATGCAAAACTCACTTATTTAGGAAAGCTTCCCCGCATCTGGATCTTCCTTCCAGGGAAACAAGCTTAAGCCTGAGAAGTAAAAGAGGCAATTTCTTTTCTCTCATCGTTCACATGAACCTATGTATTTTCTTTGGATGACACCCTCGCTTTACTTGTTTCATTTCTAGGGCACCCTTTCCTCTCCCATGTCAGGCAGATGGTCACTGCATTGCTGTCCAACATTAAGCATTATTAAGTCCCGTTGGAAATAAACTGGGTTCTCCTCCAATAGGACTCAACATGTCTTTAAAGTAATTCCTAAAGAGTTGGGTGGCATATTTCACACTTAAGGCATAACTGCCCTTTTCATGGCTGTTAGTTGGTGTTAAGACACTATCAGTTCTATCGCACAGGATGGGGATACATATTCTTCTTAATGGTGAGATACAATCAACCCTGGAGTAAGTGAGACTGTGTGGTCTCCTTAATGTAGCTGTTACTACATTGGCCTGGAAATGCTAGCAATAGGGGGTTACAAATAACTCATTACTCAATTACTCATTATTTGTAACTAACCCCTCTTTGTAGTGCTTCAGGATGAATTAAATCCCATGAGAACAGTGCCTTAAAGAGGAACAGTATCACTCCAGCCTTTGTTGCAAAGGTAACATTTTGAAGTTAAAGTTATTTTCATGATTATTGTGTGGCGGCAATAAATAGCCGAGAGGAAATTTTGCCAGGTGGTTCTAGTGCTGGAGGTGGTTGTGCCACTTTCTCTCTTGCCTCTCCCTCTGTTGTGGTCATAGAGGCAAGGAGGCCCTGCATATTGGCTTATAACATTCAAACTTTCCAGGAAGTAACACAGCAACTGTTTCATTTCTGAGAAATCTGGAATTGCTTCCTGCAAAATGTGCAGTGGTAACAATGATTTAATAGATTCCTTAGCCCTTAGTACTCTGACTGTAATTGCAGTATCTGCCCAAGCTTTGCAGTTAGTCTCGTACCACATGAGCTGCTAGCATGACACCCACACCAACTAGTGGGTGTTAAACTCGCTTAGACTTACATAGTCTGTGGGCACCTGAAAGCAGCAAATCCTTCTTCCAAGGGTGTAGTTCTCCCTTATTGTTGGTCAGCATTATTGAAGGAAAGTCACTTCTAGAGTTCAGGCCATGATTGAGCTGGGAAATGGGCTGCATAGGGCTGCAGCTTTAAGTTGGTTGTCTAGACATAATGTCCATCTGAGCAATGGCATTATTTCAGGCAAAGGTTATGTGGGATGGGAAACATAGTTCACAGGCCCAATAGGGCTTGGTGATCAAACACTTTGGCCATTGGTAACCCCCTCTCAGGCTGCTGGTCCTAGTGGTCACTCCCTATCTGCCTTTATGGTGGTTGCATCAAGAATTTAAACCTATCTGTTACTTCACCTCTATGCCTCTGAGGTGATTGAATGGCTGGCTTAGCTTGGCGGCTCATCTTTAAAAAGATAAAACAAAGACAGGGACAGCCTTAAGCCAAAGAAACTCACAAATGGATAGAGAGGTAGATAGAGCGGAGAGGTCACTAAAGAATCCTGTGGAGGGAGGATGACCTTTGGTTGCTTACGCTGCTGTCCTGGAAGTCTTATAGTTCACTCAGTGCTGTATTCCCCTCTGGGGTCAGGCCAGGCCAGGCCAGACCAAAGTGGAGCCACCAAAAAAAGGTAAACAATTCCCAAACAAATATAGGCATCCTTGAGTTTTCTTGAGGTAACCTCTTCTGTTCTTCTCCAGTTGATGAGATGTCAGGTGTGTGTGTGTGTGTTCCTTCTTTCATTGCAAACTAGATCAAGTTCATTCATCATATACTCTAGGACAGCCCAACAGCAGATTTTTTTTTTATAAAACAGGGCAAGGTGAAATAGTGCATAATAAGATCAGCTCTAGGAAGTAAAAATATTACAATCACATGCCTAAGGAGCAGCAGGGAAAAGAGGGCAGCCAAATATGGTATGGATTGACTTTTTTTACTTTCTTAGGATCCAAGATCACTGCAGATGGAGATTGCAGCCATGAAATAAAAAGGCGACTCATTCTTGGGAGACAAGCTATGAAAAACCTGGGGAACATAGTGAAAAGTAGAGACATCTCACTGCAAACAAAGGTCCGCATAGTCAAAGCAAGGGTATTTCCGATGGTAATGTATGGCTGTGAGAGCTGAACCATTAGAAAGGCTGAGCGAAGAAAAATAGATGCCTTTGAGATGTGGTGCTAGAGGAGAGTTTTGAGAGTCCCTTGGACAGCGAGGAGAACAAATAGGTCAATATTAGAAGAGATTAGCCCTGAGTGCTCCTTTGAAGGACAAATAACAAAGATGAAGCTGAAGTATTTTGGACATCAAATGAGAAGAGAGGATTCACTTGAGAAGGCCTTGATGCTGGGGAAGGTGGAGGGCAAAAGAAGAAGTGGATGGCCTAAGATGAGATGGCTAGATGGTATTGTAGATACAATGGGCACAGGGCTGTGCGGACTAAGGAGGATGGTGGAGGACAGGGGTGCCTGGAGAGGGATGGTCCATGGGGTCGCAAAGAGTTGGAATCGACTGTGTGACTGAACAACAACAAGAAGAAGAAGAAGACCAAGGACTAGTGCCTGGCAGTCCATACCTATGGACTTTCTGTCCTAACAATGCAGGTATTTCTCTCCTTTGTCCCTCTTCTGTTCTTCTCCAGTTGATGAGATGTCAGGTGTGTGTGTGTGTGTTCCTTCTTTCATTGCAAACTAGATCAAGTTCATTCATCATATACTCTAGGACAGCCCATATAAAAGGGCATCATATACTCTAGGACAGCCCATTATATATATAAAAAACAGGGCAAGGTGAAATAGTGCATAATAAGATCAGCTCTAGGAAGTAAAAATATTACAATCACCTGCCTAAGGAGCAGCAGGGAAAAGAGGGCAGCCAAATATGGTATGGATTGACTCAATAAAGGGAACCACAGCTGTGAACTTGTAAGAATTAAGCAGGGCTGTTAGTAACTCATTGAAAGAATCACTCATTGATAGGTCACTTATTAATACAATCACCTTAAGTCATTGGGGATGTGTTGGCACAAAGCAAAAATAACAGCAATAACAACAAAAAATGACAGGTGCTAGGGCTTGTCCATTAGTTCCAAATTCATTTCATACTTTAATACACATAGACAGATGCTCTGTTATTACTGCCCTTGTTGTGCAGACAAATTATGCAAACCAATCACTATACAAATTGCTAACCCTCCCCCCCAAATTCCTGTGTTGGGAGAATAAAGATGCTCCAACAAGGAGCAAACAAGGCAGGCACCAGGCAGACCTCTCTGGAACTAACACTCCTCAAATGGTGGGCCACCACTGAGAAGTCCTCTCTTCTGCAGTTAATTCATTAGCTCAGTTGCTGAGTGTTTTCCAGGCACTTCCCTCAACATCCCTTCATTCCCAAGCCTTCTACTTCCAGTAGAAGGGAAAGAAATGATTACACTGACAGTAGTTATCTATTCTGATCTCACCTCCAGGAAGAGAAGTAAATAGCTCCAGTTCATTAACTTTTAAAAAAAAAAACTCTCACATGTACTGTGTGGAAAGAAAGAAGAATCAAGGAAAGACTTGAACCACAGTTTGGAGCCACCGATTGGAGGTAGATGGAAACCTGGGATAAGAAGATCCATACTTCTTCCACCTGAAAGGGTGAGGTTGGAACTCTGACTGTAAATAATTGCAGAATCTGCCTAAGCTTTGCAGTTGGCCTCATACCAAGTGAGCTGCTAGCAAAAGAAGACACATCAACCAGTAGGTGTTGAACTGAAGGCTACAGAGGGTTCCTGGGCATGGAGAATAAGTAGGCAAGGCTATGGTAATGTAATTGGGGTTTCTAAAGTCAATTATTCTTTAGGAAAAAAGTGAGGGAACTAGTTCTTCCATGTCTAGGCCAGACATGAAACAGTCAAAATGAAGGCACTCTTTGGTGAGTTCATTCTGCAATTCCTTTTACCTGATCTAGTGTGAGAAAGATTATCCCGACAACACATGGTTGCCTACCAGGGTACACCCGATTGTGGTTCAAGAATACCACAATCTTGGAGGAGGCTCTTTTTGTGTACCTAGTTGCAACTAGTTGGAGCAGAGGAATCAACTACACCGCAGGCACTAAGTGTCTTACTTCATTCCTCTCCCCAACTCAAATTTCAATCTATCTGTGTTTAAGACCGAAAAAAGAGAATGGATGTTTCTGAGTTATACTTAAGTCTTCATTCTGCCAGCTAATATCAGAAAAGTAGAAGACAAAAACTTTGATAATAAACTCTAGAACTTAAATCCATATTGTCAGTTATTTTAAAGTTGCCTCATGAGCCGGAACTCTTTAACCTCTTTAAATTCATGGTTGGGCCAATTTAAAAAACCCCTCCCCGGTTCTATAGGTTTTTTTTCTTTAAAAGGCCTTCTTTTTGCAGAAAATGTCCTGGGAATTTGTAAAATGTCCCTATTTTAGAAATGGACTGATGAGGGTGGAAAAGGCAGGTCACTGATCGGATCTTCCGTCATTTCAAAGGTCGGTCCCGTTTTTTATGAAGCGGTTCTGTGAACATTTTTAGGCAACTTGGCGCCTCTATTCTAATCAATGAGTCGACACACGGATTGCTAACCAACTAAAAGTGGGACGTTTAAATATTTCTTTCCACAAAGGAAGCACGCTGTATTATCCTCCCGCGCACTTTGCAATTGATTCTCCCGCATAATTGAAAGCTGTCATAGAAGAAGACAATCTACGTGCCTCAGCTCAACTTTCCATCAGAGTCGTCGTTGAAGTTTCTCTGACTGTGAAGAGCAGTTCTGTGTCTGGCTGATAGACAGACCACCTTCGTTATTGACATCGTCCCCCAAAATGTGAAAAGTGGAGGGAGGGGGATGACAAAACTTCGCCAAACTTTGCAAACCCTGTCATCGCTCGTAATCCTCCCTATATCCCATTTTTTTCCCTTCCCAGTTTCGGATTGTGTGTATTTGTGAGCATTTCACCAGATCACTGACAGCTCTTTATTTGCATAATTATATGCTCTCGTCTGAAGAGAAAACTAACCCCCAAATTTCATGGGTCACCAAACAACGACAATCAATGTTTTATCACGTATGCTAAGCCAAAAAAAAAAAAAATTCGCGGGGAGGGAGGGGACAAAACTAAGACGCTATATGAAGTTTCTCGAGGAGGTTTTACTCCTCAGAAAATTAAAGTTGTGGTGCCCTTTTGAAAAGATGCAAAATCTTCCCAAGCTCTTTGTAATTGAAATGTGTTTGAAGGGGGTAAACTAGAGATTAAGGCGGAGATCTGGGGGTAGAAACGCGAGGAAAGCAAAGAACCTCCGGCGTTGCTTCACAGTCGGTTTCCAGTAGCGCCTCTGCACCTTCACACGCTTTTCGGGCATAAACAGGGCATCATCCCCAAATCAAAGGCAGACCCTCTCAGGGGATGTCCCATTGAGGTCAGTGGGAGCTTTACTTCCAGGTAAGGCACCGCTATACCTGTATTGTCTCCATGCACATGCCAGGAGAGCCACTCCCACTCCGGTCCATGGCCGCTGATTTCTGGCCAGATGTGGACAGGATCATCCTATCAACCGCCTTTGCTCCCAAATCGAAAATCAGGATTCGCTGGGATCTCTTCAGTCTGGCCAAGATATCTGCTATGGTAACAGAGTAGACCATACTGCCAGCGACTCAACGCAGACTGTCAGGAAGGGGTTAAATAACCTGACAACCCTGAGGACCTTGGGCGGTGAAATTCACGGGGAAGGGTGATTAAATCCCACTTGAATCCATCTCGATGGAGGGCAGCAACTTCATCGATACTGACCTGGAGCTGTTGAGGACTTTGTGTGTAAAAGGGCTCAGGACCAGAAAGTGACTCACGGAACTGGATCAGTGGTACAGGTATCACACTGCGACAATGCGGAAGGCAGATGAAGGGCCATTACATTTTATTCTCAAATTTTTCTCACACTTGGTCAGGCCAAAGGAACTGCAGATTGGACTCAGCAAAAGGTGGGTTCATTCTGGCAGTTTCACATCTGGACTAGGCTGGAAGAAGAAAAACCAAAAAAGAACCGAGATCTCAACCTTTCTGGACTTCTGGGAGGTTTTTTTTTAAGGGTGAGGTAGTGGAGAGGGGTGGCATCCTTCCTCTGGGTCCCAACACCATCCCTAGTTCTAGCCTTGCTAAGATAAAACCCCTTAGTTTAAATTTTAAAAAATCCAGGTTTTCCGTGTAATCGTTATTGTTTCTCCACCAGCCCAATAACTATTACTGTAAAACCTGGATTTTAAAATTTAAGTCAAGGAGTTTATGGATATATAACTTTGTATATATGTATATATAACTTTGGCATTTGATGAAAGGACTTTTTCAAATGCCGACAAGGCAGATTTCTGGATGGGAAGAAAGAAGGACTTCTGTAGGGTGTGTCTCCCCCCCCCCCCAAATGAGGAGGACAGCTGCAAAAGTGGATCCATCCAGGTTACAACCCAGGTGTAATGCATCATTGGTTTTAAAAAAAATACCCATAGTCCTGGTATTCTACCTCCATGGTGGGGCAGGGGCGGAGAGGGGATGGGGGAGAGGCCAAGTCCATAAGCCGTAGTGGGTCCTCTAGGCCCTCTTGGCAGGGCAAAGGGACTGGGGTTTGAGGGAGGGGTTTGCTCCATAGCACCGACCTTCTCTTTGAGGCTGAATATTGAGTTATGGAAGGTGGTCTTCTTTGCACCTCTTAGAGTCACCTGGGCCTTATGCCATCCCATCTCCTGCCTTGGCTGAGGTCATTTCAATAAAAGCTACATTTTGGGCAGGTGGCCTGCGGAGGCATTGGTGTGTGTGTGTGTGTGTGTGTGTGTGTGTGTGTGTGTGTGTGTGTGTGTGTGTGTGAGTGAGTGTGAGTGTGAGTGAGAGAGAGAGAGAGAGGGGGGGAGATAGGTGCCCCCCTATTCCCACGCACACTGTCTCGGCCCTTCCTTTCCTCCTCTGTGCTGCAGCCAAAACGTTGTGAATTCGATCCTGATGGGCGTTCAGAGATTGGTAAAAAGAGTGAGAACCCAGCATGTTGGGGGCAAAAAAAAATGCCGATTGCCTTGTGAACCACCCAGAGAGTGATCTAAGCATGAATATAAGTCTAATTGCCATTGCCCTCCCGCGCCTGCTTGGTCAAGCCGGAGCCCTCATGGAGGGGAAAGAAGGTGCCCCCTCCCCTTCCTGGCTTGGCCTGGAGCTTTCGCTCCTTCCCCTTCACTACCTTCACTAGAAGTGTGTGTGTGTGTGTGTGTGTGCGCGTGTGCGCGCTTGTGTGTGTGTGTGTGTGTGTGTGTGTGTGTGTGTGTGTGTGTGTGTGTGTGTGTGTCCACCTCTTGAGGAAGAGCTAAGAATCCTCTTCGGAGCTGCGGAAACTTCAAAAAGAAGCGGAGGCGGAGAGGCGGGGGTGAATTAGCCGGCAAAGCTTCCCGTTATCCCGGATGAAAAGCCACCAGGACCGACGGGACGGGCAAGAGCCGGTCGGCGGAGGCAGCTCCCCCGCCCCTCTGCCTTGCCGGGTTTTCCTTCCCCCCCCCCATCACAGATCCGCCCCACTGGGTGGCTCACCTGGATGGACAAGCTCCTGCAAGGCAGGTAAGAGTAAGTTAAGGGGCCTCCTCGCCTTCTACCGCCCCACCCTCGAGCTCCCGAGCCCCCTAGAGTTCAGGTAAAGAGAAGGACTTTCTGGAGGCAGAGTCGCCAAGCCTAGCCCAGCCTTGACCTGCTGCTCAGGTGGGTCTCGCCTGACAAGAAGAGTCTCCTCCCGGCTCCTTGATTTGGTCCCCAAGTGTGTCCCTCTCTTTCTTCCAATCAACAATTTTGCCAATCCAACAGAACCAACAGAACCTGGGCCTAGCATCCAACTTTTGTTGTCAATTTGGGGAGTTTCTGTAGGGGAAAGAAGGGGGTCCAATAGGTTACAACACCGACCCACCTAAAACAATTTCCACCCTCGTCTCGATTTCCAAGCCAGTAAAATATGAGAAAGTCCTGTTGAGGATCTCTAGATGCAGGAAAGATGACAGAAGAACCTGGAGTGCTGTGGTCCATGAAGTTGCAAAGGGTCGGACTCGACTGGGCAACTGAACAACAACAAGATGCAGAAATATGGTTTATTGGGGAGCGCTACGGCTTTACCTCTGATCCATTCCTCAAACAAACTATAGGATCACTTTGCACCCTTCCAGCTTTCTGGTCAAGTGAAAATGCCTTCTGGACATGTTTGGGGGCTATCTGAGTAGGAATTCTCTTTTTTCTCAACTTATTTTGATGTTCTTGAAAAGTTAGGATTCTTTCTCGCATACTAACTAGTTTATTACTTCCCTTGTACCTTCGCAATAAACTTTCCCTGCTTCTTTCCAAGAGTTAAATTTTCCATTTTTTTCCATTAGGTTTTTTAAGTGCAGAGACTGTAATCAGTATTGCTGATTTACCTACTACCGTTCAGCACATACAGAAATAAACACTTCTTTCAAGAGTCACAAATAAGAAAGGAAAATGAAGAAAGAAATAATAACTTCTCCATGGGTCACCGATATTTTGCTTTGTGCGTCTGCTAGTCGATCTTCCCGAAATCGTTTTAAGAACCACACCCTTCAGTTAATTACCTATGAAATCTGGAATCTTGAAAGCCCTGATTCATCCCAGTGCTGTAACTTTGCATGGCTAAAGGGTCTGAAAACTATCCTAACTTTCCAAGAAAAAAAATGAGCGGCCAAAAAGACAGAAAAGGTTACATCAGATGGGTGGCAACGACGCAAACTCCCCCCCCCCCAAAAAAAAAATACATTTCCAAACAGAGCAATTGCTAACTAGATACTTTTTTCCGATGTCCTAAGTTGGAAATGCTGGACATTTAGAGCTCTGAAACGTCAGGACCGACCCAGGGCAAAACCAAGTAGAATGGCTTCAATAACTTTAGCATAGTTGTTTTTTTTTGGGGTGGGGGGAGGAAGAGAGGCGAGATCCTTTGAGAAACGAGCCGAGGCCCTGGGCCACCCCAATTCAGCCGGGCTCTCCTTGAGTTTGCAGGAGAAAGGGAAGCGAGGGCAGGCGCCTTCGCCTTGCCTTTCTTGGGTTAGTACCATGGACAGCAGCCTCGCTTCGCTCCCAAACGCTCCCTTCGCTTCTTCTTTCTTACCCAAGCACTCAGTAAAGGGGGGGGGGGGGGCGATTTCGCTCTGTGTGTGTGAGACCCCTCTGTAAACTGTCTCCCGCCCCCAAATTCCCTCTCATTTCATTTTGAAGTCTAACTGGGGCCTTACAAACTAGAGAGAGCTGGACTATTACGCTTGGAAAAACTGAGGAGCTTCATGGTCCTCTTCCCAGGCTTTTGCTCTCCGGAGATGACTCAACCAGGGTCGTCCCGGCCCTCCCGATTTTCCATTCCCCCCCCCCTTCCAAGTCCTCCCTCCGGCTAAAACTCCCCCTTCCCCAGATTTCCTGCCTTGTCTATCCTTGGCTTCCGACTTCCCCTGGTCTAAGATCCCCCCTACTCCCCAAATTACTCCCTGGGGTGCGTGAGTCATTTCTCATCCCCCGCCTTGCTTCTCTCCTGATCTTTGCCAGCCCTCGGCTATGGCGAGGGTGGGAGCCTAACTTCTCGATTTCCCCCCACCCCACCCCCAAGTAGATTCCCTCCTCCACTTTGATGGGCGCCTACGCTGAGCAATCCGGCCCGCCAGACAGCTGGTTAATTACAGCCTCTGGAGAGGCACCCAAGAGCCACCACCCAAACTGAAGCTCGGAGGATCTGACAGCCACTCACTTGACAGCCTTCCCTTCCCGCCCTTCTCCGGCCCACCGCTCTCCCCCTGGGACAGTCGGGTCGGTAGGTCTCTGGCTCCAGAACTTTTACCTCCCAGCGACTTCCCTCTTTCCAGCCTCGCCACCTGCTGCGATGGTAGTGGTGGGGGGACTTTCAGCCCTAGTTCCGTTCCACCCCCGCTCCCCGCCCCGCATCCTTTAATTCGGGTTACGCCGAAGCGGAGGGAGAGAGAGAAGAAAGAATCTCTCTTTCCTTTCTCTTTGATCACGTCCCTGTCATTTTACAAACAACCTGAAGCTGCAGCCCTTGTAAAGTCAAGCTATTTATGTGTTCTCTATTTATATCCAACAAGATGCTCGGCATTTCATTAAAAGAAAAAAGCTTCGCTCCTACTTCCTTGCTGTGAGAAGCAGGTTTTCCCCTCCTTCCCACCCTTCACTTACACGATCGATCGGAAATAAAGAGTGAGTAGCTCGAGTAGTTACGGGTCGCCTACATTTTTGTCGAGTGCCGGCAGTCCTGTTTAAAACAATAGCAACAGCATAAATGTGCAAACCCCTGAACTTGTTAATGTAGGGAAAAGCCGAGTTATATTCAGGGCACGAACAAATCAACTTCATCTCTCCCTCTAAAAGTTACACTCCAGCACTGCTGCAGCCGCCTGTGCTGTCGTGAAATGGAGTCACAGAATTGAGTATTTAGTTTCCCACATCAAAAACTTTTATGATCATTTCTTTAGAATGATGCGTGCTCTCTGTGGCTTTGGCATAAGTAACAGAGAAGAAGCTCCAGGTTAAAAAAAAATCAATCGCCATAATAGCACAATGGAATGATTCCTACTGGGGCTACTTCCCCGGTAGCTCCAAGAGCCACATTTCTAACTTGCACGTCTCACCATGTTCAGCCCTATTCTGCCTTATAAACCTGTGCCTAATTATTTTCATTGGGACTCTTCTACCGGGTGGTTTCCTTGGCAAAGTTTTCAACCGAGCCGCTTTCGTCTCCTGTTGCGCTCCAAACCGCCTAAGAAAGAAGGATAGTTTCTAAGTCCGACATAGTGGAATGGGGTCGTTTTCGGGTTTTTTGTTTTTGTTTTTTTTTTTTTTTTTTTGCAAGCGGAACATAGGCAGGAAGGCATCACGTGAAGTTGAAACAGGAACTTTCGGAAAAAAAACTTGTACAGGATGTTTCTTATTCTGAAGGGCTGGGAGTCTTTCTTTCATGCCGGAACTCAAACACCCCCCCACACCCCCCCAATAAATAAATAAATAAATGATGGCTCCTGTTTTTAAAAAACTATCCGTTTGGTTGATGCCCCTCTTATTATTAAGACAACCGAAACAACTGGCTGAGAGAATTGGCTCTTTGCATATTGAAAGCAAAGGAGTGAAAAGGGCTCCTTAAGAAGCAGGGCAGCATTTAGCTCTCTCTTTGATCTGTTTTAGAGTATTGCACTTTTCGGCAGGGTTTTCTCCATGAACTCGCTGGTCATTCCTTTTTGTCGATTTTACACTGCACTTTAGCACCTCCCTTCCTACGCAATCCTCTGTCTCCGCATCGTTTTCCTGTCCCTGTTATTACATGCATGCATGGACACCTCACAATTTAGCTGGGCCAGCTTTGGCTAGTATTTTTTAAAATAAGTTTTTTTAATGGGAGGCATTTACAAAAATGATGGAGCCTTAGAAGAGAAGACAAAGCGCAGGTGATTGGGTGTCCAACTTGATGGTCTTGTCAATTATTTTCTCCTCAATTATTTCCCCCCCAGCTATGGTTTTCCTTGTGATTATTTTCTTTTTCTCTTATTCGTGACATGCGTGGAAAATTCCTCCTCCATTTCTCGCCAACCTCCTGCCTCCCGTAACCCTTCGCAGTCATTTGAAATTACTTTTCTTGTCTTTTGGTCATTTGTCAACGTCAAGAGTACCCTAAACTATCTTGCGCCAGGAGAACGTTTCTTGTGTCTCTCAGAGATATCAAAAGACCCCTGAATAGAGTTTTTCTAGAAATCAATAGTTGCCCATTAATGTTCAAACTATCTGTTGACTCTGCTTGGGGGCGGGGGGCGGGGAATGATGATGAGTGGAGCAGATTCCTCTTGGCAAGATTCTGCAATCAAATCTCAGGACCCTCTTTCTGGCCATGGTGTGCGAGATCGGGTGGAGGCGCGCCTACGTGGGTGTCCTATAGAAAAAATATATCTTTTAGAACACTTTTGAGAAGCGAAGATTTGGAAACATCTGGCTGTCTCTACATGTTACTTTCAACTCCCTTTCCCTTTGATGTCGTCTTTCTGTTCTTTGTCGCTGTCTGCCTGTTTGGTCTGTCTGTCTGTCCAAACTCACAATGCAGTCCATTTGACACCCAGACAGTGCAACCCTAGGCAGTGCTCCTCAAAATGAAGTCCCACCGAGCCAAACCGTACTTAATCCCACGGAAGTGGATAGAGGGTTTGCACCCTCAAGGCACCACGACTGGTCATGTGTGTAAATGCGTTTTAGGAAAAAAATTAAAAAACGGGGCCAGCGTCCTTACAATAACAGGGGGTTTTATTTCCCGCAAGACAAATTTTATTCCTTTCCATAGCAGTGAAAGTGGAAATGAGCAGGTAAACTCAGGAGGAGAATAAAGTTATCTTATTAATAGTTACAATTTTAGCTAGCCATGTTTGGTTTGACAGCTGGCTCTCTGAAAATAGGTCTGTCTGGTGTGTGTTTTAAAACCCCTCTACCATCTACTTGGTTACCGAGACTAGTCAAGGTGACCAATGGCACCGAACCAGCCACTCAGTGCCATTTTGACTGTGCTGGAAACAAACGAGCAACCACAATAACAACGGCTCTAAGCGCTGCTCCTTAGAGAAATCCTCTGTCTACTACAGCTGAAAGTTACACCGGTGCGCTTTGAATGGCTTTCAGGGCGGGAGGAAATGGATCAAAGTAAAGCTTATGGGAGATTTGTCCACCCGAACATGACTGGGTATACTAAAAGGGACGATAATAATAATTTCGTATAAAAAATTATCTGCAACAGTCGGGGACATCTTTTGTTAGAAGAAGAAGAAGAAGAAGGAGAAGAAAAAGAAGAAGAAGAAGAAGAAGAGCGATTCTTTTGTCCTGGCCCAAGTGGATCCGCCACAAGAACCGAACTCTGCACCATTTTCAGATTCCATGGATCAACTTTTAGCCATGGGAAAAAAACACCCCCACACCGGTTTGGTTAACTTAATCCGGAACAGATGGTTGCCGGAGTAGCACATTTTGTATATGCGCGTGTGTGGTTTCAAGCTGATCAAGTTGTAATTTCCCCACCCCCTCCTCGAGCGCCCCTTAGATTTTAGAGCCTTTCAGTTGCACAACCTCGCACTATGAAACTGTCTAATAGCTCTAACTAGGATGACTTACTAACCATGGTAATTTCTCACATAGTATTAGTCATAAACTCCCCCCAGGTCAGGATTTTGTTTAAAAATCTAGGTCAGCTCCGAGACATTGAGCGGGAAAGGAGAAGCACAATTCCTTTAGGGGGACGGGGGCGGTAGTGAAACTTTTAGTACAGTGCCACAACTTTACTTAGTTTAAGAATCTGAGCGTTCTGTGACGCTAACAATTACGTTTGAAGACCTAACATAAAAGTAACATTTCCAAAGAATTTGACCCTCTATTACAGTATCAGCTGTGATTGAACTTGGAAATCCCCCCCTTCACACAGTGAGGTGTTTCCGTACATTGGAATCCTTATAATATAATCAATACAAAACAAAGACAGCTTTAGCATTCCAAAAAAACGGCTTTCTTAAACCAAAAGAATTGAGTAAGAAACATAGAGAATAGTAACTCTTCCCAAAGACGTTTAAACCTGAAGGATCACGAAACAGAGCACGTTCTCCTCCCTTCAGGTGCCGGAAATCAAGGAAAAGATTAAAAGAGAACTCTATCCGGATTTGGTGGCATTTTCAGTATGAATCGCTCTTAATTGTTTTGATCTGTTCGCGACAGAGTAACGCGAATACTAACGCAGTAAGATCAACTTCCATTTCTGCTGAAAGTGTGTTCACGCTGAAGTAGAACCGGTCCAAAGACGTGTAAAACTATTCATTCATTCATTCATTCATTCATTCATTCATTCATTCATTTATTAATCAAATTTCTAATGCCACCCCACTCGCTGAGGTGACTCTGGGTGGCTTATCTGTCTGTCTGTCTGTCTGTCTATCTATCTATCTATCTATCTGGCGATTCGCTGTTCTTAATGCAACGCCAGCGAGTTGTGTTTTGGTCCACCCAAAAAAAAAAGTGGGGAGGGAAAATATCTTTAAATAGACATTAGAATGTTATTAGGAGATGAAATTGGCCAAGACTACGAGGGCTCTTATTTTGCGCCTAGACTGACTTTTATTATTATTTTTTCCCCATAGGGATATTTATAGGGCCTGAATACCTCCTTGGCATTATTTAATAGCGCTCCTTGGCTGGGATTAGGCACCCGTCTTCCGAAGGGAGGGGCCGGGGAGAGAAAAGGACGCCTCGAGGAGTCGTTGCGAGCGCTGAGCCGGGGATGATTGTCTGGCGAGAGAGACAGCGCCATCTAGCCAACAAATCGGGAATCAAAGGCAAGGAAACCGGGCCGGCCTTTGAGCAGCCTGGGGGCTGTGGGGGAGCAGGAGACCCACACTTTCTGCTCAGTGACATCCGGAGGAGGAAGGACCCCCGCTCTACCCCGTCTTAAAGCCACTACTGAGAGTGGGGATTTTTTGGGGGGGGGGGCGGGGGAGTTTCTTTTCCCTTCGCTGTTTCAGAGACGCACGGCTCTAACTTCTTCTTAAGGACGCTCTGGTTTCTCTCCACCAAGTCAAAGCAGCCGCCCGATCGGAGCACCTGGCTGGCATTCAGTGTAACCTTTCCTCCTCATTGTCTCCAACTGCCCCCTTTGGGGGAGAAAGGGGGGGAGGGAGAGGATTGGAGAGTCTACCTGGTTATGTTGGAAAGCACCAAAGTCCTGAAACTCCTCTCCTTGGCTTTCCTGCCTCCATCGCCCAGATTTACGAGTCCGAGGGGACACAAGAGTTTCGATGCGTCACGAAACCTCCCTTTTTATTAAAACAAAACCCCATTCAATTTAGATCTGGGTTGGCACGGGTTAGCATCCTTCAATATGGATGCTCTCGTGTGTGTGTGTGGTTTTTTTTTCCCTAAGGACTCCTGGCTCGGTTTAGTTTGCACCTATAAGACAAACTAAACAAGTCTCTCTCTCTCCCTTCTTTATTGTTTGATTCTACTCTTCTTTCTCTCTCCCTCTTAGTTAAAAACAAAGGAGGAGCGAAGAGGAAAAAAATAATCAAAGAACCAACCCGGCCTATTTGCAATCCGTGTTTACATTAGTTCTGCAAAATTAAACCAAAAATATAAAGCAAATGTTTTTTTGCGGGAAAAGTATGGCAACCACGACGCAAACGCGCTGAAGATGACATATTAGAGAATTGTTATAAACCCTTTCCTGCTTGTTAGGAAATAGACACTTCCGACCAAGAAGGTCCGCCTTGGCTTGCTTTGGGAACGTTTATTATTGCTGTATATTTTTTTTGCCACCTGCTGGGGGGGGGGGATTTTTTACTGCACCCATTTCAGTCAAAGCATGCCACCAATCGCTCTCCTAACATCGTTGTGAGGGCTTTGAGCTGTAGATCATGAAGCCTTCCCAAACAGGCGACTTGGGTCAATTGTCTTGGCTACTTGGCTGACCGTTGTTCGACATGTACATTATAGAAAGGCGAAATTGCGGGTTGGGGATGGTGGTGGTTAACCGATCCTGCCGCCTCTCCAGATTCCCTTCCCCCAATCCTACCCAAAGAAAATATTTTTTTTGAAATAAAAAAAAACCCCACCCTCCTTGTAAGTGGCGTCACTTTGAATCGAGGAAAGGATCCCCCGCGTCCTTTATGATCCCCCTCTTACGAGGTCTGGGTGGGCTCTGAGCGTCCTGTTTTGTGAAATTCGTGGGAAGTCGCAGGGATAAACCCGCTCTGTCGAGTTGGGCTGTCTCGAGTTGTTAAGGTCCCCTCGCAGAACTAGAAAATGCATCTCAGAGAAACGCAGGAGGAAGGGTAGGGAAAGTTGCTCTGCTTGTGAAATTCTCCCCACCCCCTATCGCCTCTCTCCATCCAGATTTTCTTACTCCCGAAACCTGCTCCGCAATGGGGGTTCCCCAGCCTTTTAAACGAGCATTGATTTATTGCATTTAAAAGTAAATTTACACACACACACGCCAACATCATTCCGTTCTGTTCCCCCCCCCCCAGACCTTAAGATTTATTTCCTGCTTAGCGCTTGTCTGACAAAACCATGTCCTCTAACTTTATTACACCTCGATGAGGAAATCTGTCTTTCTCCCTATCTCCCCTCCCACCTTGAATTTATTGGTCTTGTTACCTGGTTTGTGGGGAATGGAAGGAAAAGGGGAGGGGAGCCGGCGAAGAGAATCCTGTGCAACCAGAAAGCTTGCAGTTAGGGAAATGAAAAAGAGGGGGGGGAAAGAGAAAAGTAAAAAGCTAAAATACAGCCTAGGCCCGTGATGGCGAACCTTGGCACTCCAGATGTTCTTGGACTTCAATTCCCAGAAGCCCCCGCGAATCCACACGAATGGGTTTACTGTGATTCACCTGGCCCATGCCGCCCTCGTTGCTCCTGGGCACCTTTTACTTCTGCTTCCAGGAGCGACTTGCAAAAGCACTGTTAAAACCGATCGTAGTTGTGTGTTGGTGTTGTTGGGGTTTTTTTTGGTGTTTTTTTTTGGGGGGGGGACACAAAACCACGCCAAAATCCAGCCTTTCACCCTATCAGGCTGCCTCTGAGAGGTAAAGGCCCAATTACCTAATCTGTGCCATGGCTGATCTCCGGGGACTGGGCTGCACTTTGAAGCAGTCCTTACCGTACAGCTTCATATGTTTTTTGTTGTAGTTAGTTCTCATTAAAAAGGCTACTTCCTTCAATCTCCCTGGTCTACTGGTCTGTCTACTTCGTCGCAGGCTCTTGAAGGGAAAGGCTTTACATCTTACCAGGGAAGAAGATTCTGGGTTCGGGTTTCTTTGGTTTGAGGTTGGGGGTGAGGTAGGTGGGGGTGGGGGGTGAAAGAGAAGAGAAAGGAAGAGGAGGTAGGGTTCCCCAGACCTCTTTGGGATAGGGACGTAAGAAAAAGGTGAAGGAACTGTGTATGATGATGTCTTGGCACAGAGACAGGCAAATAAGTGTGCACCACAATACATATAGAAATAAATGCATCTATGATATGTGTGTGTCTGCACTTTCACCTGTCTGCTGCACACGCATGCATGCACGCACACAAATGCATATACTGTATGTCTATATGTATTGTGGTGTACATTTATCTGTCTCTGATAATCTGAATTTATCTCAGGGTTTAGGGGGAACATTGGGAAAAGGTCGCCAGAGAGGCAGGCGGTAGGTGTGTGAATCTTCTCTCCCCCCCCCCCTTCCTCCTTGCCCAGCCTCGTTTCTTATGGAGGTGTCTAATAATCACTGTAGGGGCCGTCAAGTTGGGGACACTTTCTCGCTGGGTACACTAAAAGGGACGATAATAATAATTTCGTATCAAAAATTATCGGCAACAGTCGGGGACATCCTTTGGAAGAAAAAGAAGACAAAGAAGAAGTGGCTGCCACCAAGACCACACCTTTCAAGAACCACACTGTACCTTTCTCCCCCATCTAGGCTCTGTCCTCCTTCCACCCGGGAGGCCTTTGCCCACTTGTTGTTCAGATGGACTACATAAACACTAACTTCTGGCCTCTTGAGAAGGGAACAGCCCAGAAGGTGAAATTAAGGCCCATCGGCCTAGTTCTGAAATTCCTCCCAAGTCATGAGTTCGCCTACACTGGCTGGCAGGATAGCGCAGTCCCGCTTCTCAAAGGGTCCCATCCTCCGAAGGGGGGGGGGAAGCAGATTTCCCCAGGACCCCACCTCTCAGCCTATTCACGCCAGGCTGTGCATCTTTTGGGGTCGCCCTGTGAAATGGAGTCTCACTCAGAAAACTCAGGCGCCTTTCTTCTTCTTCTTTCAGTTTCCTCCTCTGTCCTCGCCATCCTCCCTCCCTCCTCCTCTCCCTAGCCCAGGATCTCCACTGAGCAGGCCCTGGGCCTTTTGCCCTTTGCAGGGACAAGGAGCCCAACCAAAGGAAGGCTTACCTACTTCTCTTATGGGCTCTCTGTTGGAGGGCGATGCCCAAAAAGCCTGGGATCGGTGTGTGTGTGTGTCTAGGATTGGAACCCCTTTTATGACACGAGTGGTAGTGGTGGTTCACTGAACCCCTGGCCCAAAGCCCCTGGCACCCCGAAGGAGAGTCTGCCCACCTAGGAGTGGGCGAGGACGAACTGGAAAAGGCAAGTCGAAGCTCCCTTGCGGAGCCTCCATAATCGGCGCAATTTAAGGACGCTTCGAAAATAATGCTCCGAATTGGAACCCCCTGGGCTGCGAAGCGGCCGGAGTTGAACTCCGCCTCAGTTTCAAGAGCACGGATATCTCTTCGGTGAGGTTCAGGCTTCCTCCACTTAATCTTTTCCGGATTCAAACTACTCGGCTCCAGTCCAACAGGAGAGCTGAGAAGGTCACGGGGTGGGGGTGGGGATTGGCCTTGAAAAGGTCCTAAAGGGAGACCTATAGGTGCCGTCCTTTACTCACGAGGAAGCCCCCATCTCCTTAATTACCTTGCTGCTGGAATACACAAGGAGTTCTGGTTCGTCGGGACAGGGGCTATGGGTTATGTATCAAAAGAATTCCCCCCAAAAAACAACAACAAACAAACAAACAAACCAGAGGACACCCACCGGTCAACCCTGCCTCTCACGAAGATCTGAAAGATTCAGATTTTAAGTTTTCTGGGCCTGAAAAGATAGAAGGGAACCCTTTGAAGCGTTGGTGGTTTGTGCCTTGCTATCTCCCTAGGAAAGAGGGAGGGGGGAGAGAAAAACCTCAAGGGGGGGTTCTTCTCTTCTCCCCCCTTCTCCAGCCTTTGCACCCCAATATCCCTTCTGCCATCGGAACGCCCGTCCCCGTCGTTTGATTCTCGCCCCGGGTAACCTGGAGGTCAGGCGACGCCGGATAATGTTCTAGCTAGCTCATCCCTAATCACCTTGGATTTGACAGGGCGATTTCAGAGAGGGCGAGTAAAGGACATGGTGGGGCGGGAGAGGGAGGGAAAGAGAGAGAGAGAGAGAGAGAGGAGGAAGGGAAGAGAGTTTCCAGGCAGGTTTGACTGAAAAGGAAACCCCAAATCGAGGTTAGTGATCTGTGGGTAAGCTCAGAAGCTAGAGCTCTGGATCTTGTGGCCTGGGAAACAGGGCAGCAAGCCGTTGATCCGCCCAAGAAACCTGGCATCATCCTCCCTCTCCCTCACTCCCCCCCCCCTTTGCAGCAACAATAAATAGCCACTAATGAATCTAGTTGGCCCTGCTTGGCCTCTACCTGACTGGCCAGCCTTCAGGGCGCAAACCCGGGGCGAGCCAAGCCAGAGGAACCAAGCCCAGAGGGTCCCGACGCTTTCTGGTGGCCTTGTAGGTGGCGAAGGCGAGACCAGTAGAGGAAATGGGCGAATAAAACGCCCCTTAAAATGCTATTAAGCACGGCAGACGGTGCCCAGCTCGCGCCTCGTTCCGCCTTGATATGCAATTAAATTACAGCAAATTCCTCTTTAAATAATTTCGTTCGGAATCCTTCGCTAAGATTCAAGGATGTCTGAGGTTAAGTAGCTTTTAAAACGTCAGATCTAAATGGCTTATGCGATGAATAGCTACCTTTAAATCCTAACACCATTATAAATATGCTATACATGTAGATGCCAATTTATCTCTACATATTTCATTTTTCCCCAAACAAGGAAAGCTAGATCGTTATAACAACACAACCCTCCCCTTCTCCATAAAGCTCCTTGACATATTTGATTTTTATAAAAACAGATGTTAATTCCACCTTCTCTTCCAAGCCCACCCACACTCTTGTTTTATGACCAGCTACGTTGGGAGAGGCAGTTCTTTGCTTAAAGACTAGTAGCCCAGGCCCCTTAGACGTCCCGGCAGCACACGCTGAGCAAAGGTTTTCAGAATAATATAAACATCTGGAATTTCTGTAGCAGCAGCAGCAGCAAGGCACAAGCACACGTCAAATTAGTGAAAAGGTCTATAAAAATTGAGAGCCGGCGGGATGTTGATGGTAAGCATGGAGAGCCAACGCACCTGCCCCTAAGCCCTCCCGCTATAAATAAATAATATTTTAAAATGCACGCTTTGCTGTGGTGCTTAAGGGACGGACGAGACTTTCTGGAGCCTGGCCAAACATGCGTGTATTTTCGGTGAAATAAGGTGTGTGGGGGTTTTTTTCCTGCAACACACGCAGAGAGTATATGTTGGATCCCATATTAAATTGGCAAAGAACCTCCTCACAAACTCCAAGAATACACCAGTCCTGACTCTTTCTCCTTCCCTTACGTGGGAAAAAATACACAATAAAACTATTTTTTTAAAAAAAAACACACCAAAAAAACTATTCAAAGCACAAAACAAAATATTCGACTGCGAGGTCGCCGAGTGTCTTATTCCAAAGCAAGCTTGATCAGGGTTAGAAATGGCTGTCTCCATCACCGTTCTCTTCAGACGTGACCTAGCTCTTTCCTTCTCGTTCATCAAGTGTAAGATTTCCCATAGTTTACTCTCTCCCTCCCTCGTTCTCCTTTCGCCCCATTAACTAATATGTTTGAGAAAGGTTCTTGTTTGCACTGAGTTACGTGGGGACCAGAATATATGGGAGGGCTTAAAACTCTCTCTTTCTCACACTCACTCACTCACACACACACTCACGCGCGCGCGCACACACACACACACACACTCACAGGGACGGCACAGCCTTCTTTTGGCATAACAATTAACTGTATGCAATATTTATAAACTTGCAATGTTTGCCATCAGGAAAAACCAAACGTAAAATGGGTGGAAGTTTAATAAAGAGACACCCAGAGATTGATCAAATAGAATGAATAAGCACGCCTGGATTATGCATACGTCGGTGCTTTTAACTAATAGGCGCCGATCTTGTGTTAGAAATAAATTCCATTGGGGTCGACGGCGGCGGGGGGGGGGGGGGGGAGGCTTTTCTATCTAGTAAGGCAGTTTGCCTCCTATTGAAGTTAATCCACCGCCCACTTGCCAAAGTTCCCTTTGATTTGAAAAGGTCAGGACTGTATCCCAGGAATACATCCAAACTCTCGATGACAGCTCACTCCCACGTCGCTAAACTGGGCGGAGGGCTGTGCATTGAAGGGTTTTTTTTTTTGCCGGTGGTGGGGGGGAAGAGGAAGGGGAACGATCTGGTGTCCTGCTAGCTGAATTCTGTCACTTGAAAAGTGTCTTATGGGCTGCCTGGCAGGTTCGTTTCGAAACCTGCTCTACAGATGCATGTCCATAAATTAGCCAAACGCATAAGAGGCGTGAAGGCCACAGTGGCCCTTTGGAATTGCGATAGGATGCTCTTCGATTCCCTATTTATCTCTTCTGACTCCTCCCCCTCCCCTTTGGTAGTTTTTTTTTTAAAGGCGACCACCTGACGTGACTGGGCAGCGGGTCCTAACGCAGCAGACGGAGGGGGTCGGTGATTTTCTCTCACCACACCGGGCCTCCGTCACTTTCCCCAGCCTAGCCTGGAGGGACCTCAGGAAAGGGAAGCGCCTCCCGGAGCATCTTCTGCAGCATCCCTCTTTTGCGACCTGTGTGTGTGTGTGGGGGGGGGGGGGGAGGGTGAGGAGCGAGGGAGGGTTTCTCGTGCCACGGAAAGGGATAGGTGGGGCTACACTTACGTCACACTTTACCAGGCACAGAGGAACCAGGAGTTGGGGGGGGGGGCGGCGGCGGGTGGGACCAGCAACTGGTCCGCTCCTCTCGACAATTGGAAAGTTTAGCGTTAAAGCTGAGCCGCAGCCTCCAGAGTGCCCCGTCTATGTCCCCTCAAAGCCCGCGCCGTAATCAGAGAGTCCCATGTTTGTGCTTATCGTGGTCTTTCTCTAACAGCCTCTCAAGCATAGTGTTGCGATTTCTGTCGCCCTCCTACAGAGCACCCCAAAGCCTCCTCTGCCTCAGGTTCAGGACAAGCATCCATCCATCCATCCACCCATCTCCTCCAATTCTCCTCTACCTGTAGGTGAAACTGATCCAGGCACAGACGTATAAAGGCAGACTTTTCACTCCCTCTTTCTGACGAGAGCGTTGTGCCCCTTCATTGCGAGACCACCTCTTGGCCTGCCTTCCCTGCGTTGGCCCCTTGGGTTTGAGGAGCTTTCCGGGATCCTTATTCTCCCTTTGTGCATCTTGACCCTGATCTCTGTTGTCCTGTGAGAATTGCAATCTCAGTCCCTGTGTCAACCTTTGCCAACAGGGAACATTTTCCTTTGAGCACACCTGTTGCTCTAATTCGCCATCCAGTTGTTTGCGTGTGTGGGAAGAGTCTTTTCTGCAGTTCGGGACATCCCACCTCCCGCGTTGGCATCTTGCAATCACTTACCGTTTTTTCCAAGCAGGGCTTCCACCTTCCTTCCTTCCTTCTTCTCCTTTGCCCAGGTGGAACCTCGCCACACCCTGGCGTGCCTGGTGGTTGTCTCAGGCCAGTGGCCTCGGAAGAAAAACCCAACCCAAACGCTTCCTTTCTGTCCTGGGCTGTTGCTTTCTTCCAGTTTCTCCCAAGCCCATCCCATACTTTCCCCAGGTTTCTGCCTGCTCCATCCCCTCCTCATCGTGCCTGGGCAAAGCCCTCCATCTAGACCTCGCTTGGGAAGCGCCTGGCCCCAGAAGTGAGGCCTTCTGAAAGGAGTGCAGATTGAGACATATCGGGGGTCCCTATAAAAGGGTCACTTCAGGAGGGAGGTTGGGCACAAAGTTGGGACTCGTGAGTGGCATTCCTGAAAAGCCTGCATATTTAAAAAAAAAAAATAACAAAGCAGGCCCCCAAAGAAGGGCTTAGGGGCAGAGAAGGGGGGGGGAGTGTGGGGGAAGCAGACTGGGAGAGAAGTTACTAAGTGACAAACATCTGTCAAAACGGGCTAATTTGCACGCTTTATGGCAGGAAGAAACTGGCCTGTGTGAATGTAGGTTTCGAAAAGGCAGAGGGGATTTCTCCCCTCCCTCTCCGATATGGGAGTAGGCGTGTGAAAGAGTTTAATCCTGATCAGTTTCTAAAATGGATATGAACTAAGCAGAATGGGGGAAGTTTGAACCGAAAGGTCATGCTGGCCTTTAGACTCAAATCTTCTTTCAGCCCCATGCCATCCTTTTCTTCTTCCCATTGTAAATGCCGGGTGTGTGCGTGTGCAATCCAAACGTTTTTTCGATTAAAAGAAAAAGAGGGGGGGAGACCAAAAGGACCTCAAGTAACTTGCGGTCCCCCTTCCCTCTTTTCCCCCCTCCCTCTCCTTGAGAAGAGATTGTATTCTGAAGCCCAAACCCACAGTCTCATAATGGCAGCAAAAAGGCTTGGGTTTTTAATTTGCTCCAGGAAATCTGAAGAAGAACCAAAGCAAACTGCCTGGCTAGTAGTGAGGGGAGCAGGGAAGTCCCTCGGGGAGGTAGCAAGGACAGTGGTGCCAAGTGCGATCCCCTCCCCTCCCTAACACCCACCCACCCACCCTGCATCCCTTCCAAGAATCCGAGCAGATCTGAAAAGCTTACACCAGCTTTATAAAGAAAGGGGGCAGTTAGTGGGTGGGTGGGGGGCGTTTGGGAGATTTGACTGAGCTGGATTGACTCGAGGGCAAGGCTGTTCAGTGTGCAGGGCCCGCAGAGAAGCCTGTTTCTCTCTTCGACAGCAGAAGACAAAAGGAGGAGAAGCCTAGTGGTGAGCTGGATATCTCTGTTAGTTGTCAGCTCAGGTCTCGGGGCAGGCAAGGAATGCTAATCAGCCCGTGCAGTTGGGGGCTGCGGATCTCTCAACACAGTCACGTCATCTTTCTCTCTCTCTCTCTCAGGTTCTCTCTCTCTCTCTCTCTCTCCCCCCCCCAACCCCCGCCTCCCCTCGACAATTATTTCACTTACATTCCTCAAGCAGATGCTTGGCTTTGCGCGCACCCGCTGCTCTCGACAGCCAAGGCCTTCTTGCGCCTTCCCCAACTACCAGAGGAACCCTCCAATAAGAATTAATTGTTAAAAAGATCCCACTCAAGCCCTTCAGGGATTCCCACCCTTCCCGGGTAAAAATCCCTCTCTCGCAGGAGTCCTTCAAATAGATCTTGGAAAGATCTGGATTCAACGCTGCAATGGAATCGGCTAGGGCCGTGATGGCGAACCTCGGCACTCCAGATGTTCCTGGACTTCCCAGAAGCCCAAGCCCCCTGTGAATCCACACAAATGGGTTTACTGCAATTCATCCGCCTCCCTCTTCGCTCCCGGAAGCGGAAGTAAAAGGCACCCAGATCCGCTTCCGGGAGTGACGAGGGTGGCGCGGGGCTTGGGCTTCTGGGAATTGAAGTCCAGGAACATATGGAGTGCCAAGGTTCGACATCACGGGGCTAGGGATCTGAGCATCTGTCATCCCAGTGCATACACTTAAGTAGCTGCGTCTCGTGCTGAATTAAACGAGGCAAGGGGTTTACCTCGAAGCGGCAGGATCGATCGCTGACCCCAAGGTGCGGCCGATGCTTTATTTATGTGCCTGAGCCACGATATTATCAGCGTTAAACGTTCCATACAGCGAATGTCTTCCTAAATCAACAGACAAGGGATCGCTTCTAGCCCATGGCTGGGTTTCTCTGCTTCCTGAGATACCTTTCGCACGGCTCCGGTTGTGTTCAGTCCTGCTTCTGACGTGATGCCCGAGTTCAAGAGGGGAAGAAGCCTTGCCCCCCCCCCAAAAAAAAACAAAAACAAACACAAAAAACCGGGAAATGTGCTATATCTGATGTGTCATATAGCCACGATTACTCTTATTTCCCCCAAACTGCAGGTCAGTCTGGCCAGGTTGCTTTCCAAGGCTGCTGATTGTTATCTTTATTTGCTCAAACTGTGTGTGTGTGTGTGTGTGTGTGTGTGTGTGTGTGTGTGTGTGTGAGAGAGAGAGAGAGAGAGAGAGAGAGAAAGAGGGAGAATGGTGGGGAAGAGAGAGCCAATTTCGCCCGTCTTCGCTGTTAATTGCTTTCTTTCCTAGCAATTATATTTATAAACCGATTTGCTGCTTTCTGTGTTACAGAGAAAAGAGACCAGCTTTCCCAGCACGTCAAACGCCTGGTTCTCTCACAGCCACCAGAAGGAGCGTCTGCTCCGAATGCGCCCCGTTTCCATAGGAGTAAAGCCTCCTCAGTTCAGCAGGCTTGACTTCGGACCCAGCCGATCTCCGGCCTACGAGGGAGGGTCGTTCCAGGATCGGGTCCTTTGCCTTGAATCTCCTCGACTCCAGAAACTCGAGCTAGTAGCACACCCCTTTTTGTGCTGGATGTCAAACAGCAAACGAAGTCCAAAAGCAACAGATTAAAAGCAAACAAAGAAGAAAAGCAGCAAAAAATAAAATAAATATTATCTCCTTCCCAGTAGATCGAGTGATCTTACCAGTGAACCTTCCCCCGTTGACATTTCTGCCCTCCCTTGTACAAGAGGATTTGGCTTCGTGTAGACACAGATACGTAGCAAAACGTGGGCTTTTTAAAAAATTCACTTGGCAAAGCCTTTCCCTACTAATACCGAAGTGTCTGGGTTTCGGCCGTTTACTCAATAGATTTTGGAAGCACAATTTTCGGCATCGTTGCTCATGAGTAAATCCCTCTGAATCCAGTGTGCCAAATAAATTTAACATGGGGCTGTCGCCTCGCTGGCAAGTTCATCCCACAGAACTTGGAGAGGCTTACTCCTGAGAAGCCCTGTTCTGAAGGAGCCTGTGGGAAGGAGAATCCTCAAAAACTTAGGCGTTTTTAAGGAAATTCCAGGCATCAAAATAGACAGTAGGAATGGTGTGTGTGCGCGTGTGTGTGTGTGTGTGTGTGTGTGTGTGTGTGTGTGTGTGTGTGGTAGGCGTTAGAGTGAGAGTGAAGCTACTCTACTACTAACCTTCCTTTGCCTCCTTCCATCTTAACTTCAAAATTCCCTTTACTTTTCCAGATGTTTTGTGCTGACTGGTCATTTTGATGTGTGTGTGAGAGAAGAGAATTTAGGGAGAATATTTCATTCCAGGGTCTTTAAGGTTTTTGTTTTGTTTTGTTTTAAAGCAACGGGCCAAACGGGCCAAACTGCTGACAAGGAAGGATTATAAACGAGGCTGCGCTTTCAGATAGATATCTCAGACGTGAAATTGCGCCCAGCTGGTTGTGTAGGCAAACAAATAGGCCCATGTTCGAGGCTCTCGACTTGCGGCATGATTGAATAGGACACGACAGAGGTAAATGGCTCTTTAACTCATTTAGCGAAAAAACTACTTTGCTTCCCCAGTCAAAGAGTCGGTGAAGGGCATGGATCCGGAGCAAGCCCCTTAAACAAGAGTTTTATTGGCTTCCTCTTGTGATCCCTCATAGCTCCACTCTCTGGACATTCCCTTCCCCGAAAGGTCTTGACGTGCCATCAGCTGCCTAGAAAACCCCAGGCAGAGTAAAAAAACAGAGGGGCTCAGGTGTCCTAGAAAACCTTCTAGGGTGATAAGGATAGAGGGAAACTCTGAAAACTTATTAGTAATGACAAAGCCATGAAGCTAATTACACTATACAGAGTAATGTGTGGCTCAAGTGGCTAAGACGCTGACTGGAAGGCGGGAAGTCAGCAGTTCGATTCCCAAGTACTGCAGGACAGAATGAGCTCCCATCTTTGTCCCAGCTCCTACCAACCAAGCAGTTCGAAAGCAAGAAATTGCAAGTAGATAAAGTAAACAGCATTCCGTATGCTCCGGTGTCTAGTCATGCCTGCCACATGACCACAGAAACATCTGCAGAAGCAGACAGTGCTGGCTCTTTGGCTTTGAAACATAGATGAGCACTAAACCCTAGAGTCGGATATGACTGGCTTTCTAGCAAGGGAAACCTTTATCTTTAGTAGTGTGTGTGTATATATATTCTATTTATTAGTACTGTAGATATGAAGGCACTATATATACATACACTACATACATTGTGTGTGTGTAGTACTGTACATCTATAATGCCTTCATATTTACTAATGAGTTTTCAGTTTCATTGACTTCACAACCCTAGAAAATTTTCAAGGTCACCTGTCTTTATCTATGTATCAAATCTATTTAATATTTTATCTAAGACATTTTATACCACTTTTCATTTTTAAAAATCCTAGTCTGGTTTGCAAAACAGAATTCAACAAGTATTCCATTTACATCTGGATGGGGTTGTTTTTTTATCACCCAAATTCATGGTAGCAAGATTGCAGGTAGAGATGGAGAGAGAATACTCTTAGTTCTTTGTTTGTTTTAGGAAGAAGGAGAGAAAATAATAATTATTTCAAGGCAGCAGTCAAAAAAAGACTTGGAGATAGGAGGGTCCTCTAGAAGATGAAAGTCAGAAAAACTAATACTCTTTTGTTTTTGTTTTTAAAAAGATACACTTATTTTAGGTTGCATTAATAAAATACTGCATCCCAAGACTCAAACCACAAATCAAGAGGGCTGACTTGTAAGTAAATAAAATGTATCACACATGTTCTGAAAGGTCTACTGCTGGTTGTCTGTCTGTCCAAAATTACCAGGTGAATAATGGAGCTATTTCAGTTTGTGGGTAATTTTTTTTGAAGAAAATGTCTTTTTAACTTTTGTGTTGCAATTTTTCTTTTAATTTTTTTAAAAAGCAATATAAAATACTTTCCAAACACTTCAAAGAAAGATAAAACTCTCACCCACTCCCTGCAAAAATGGAATCATTTTGACTTTCATTTGGTACCTTTCTAATTATTTAAAGAATGAAATGTATGGCAAAAGGCAAGATTTCAGATTAAAGTATGGAATTCAATTTTCTTCTTGATGACTCAGAATGCAAAGGGGAAAAAACAGATTTGTCTTTTAGCAAGGAGAATGGCCTTCAGCTTCAAAGCTTTCTCTATCTTAAATATCTCCATCTGAGTATTTTATGTGGATGGGGCTCAGCCTGCAACACATTTATTTATTAATCTCCCCCTTCTGCCAGGTGTGGTTAACTCTAATTTAAAGCTTGTTCTTTCTTTCCCTCTCACTAAACTCAAAGACATCAATAACTGGATTCCTTAGCTTTTATAAACAGAACAAATTATTTTTATTTGGGGAAATTATGAAAAAGATCTCAGTATAGCTATTGTATCATTAACTTTGGAGCTCTGTGAGACAATCCTGTTTGTCGTTAAAAAATCACTAAACTTCTTTCTGCAAGACAGTAAAACTGAAACCCAGTCCCAACTCAACCCCACATGTCATAGATGGAAATAAAGCTCCATTGATGGAACCGACCTCTGCCAACAGTTCTTACAACTCACTAGGGTGGTAGCTAGAAACTTTGACTTCAAAAGCGTGCCCCAGGTACAATTCAGTGCCAAGCATAAAATGAATTATTTGAATTGAATAAAAGTACTTGTTCCATTAACTACTATGGGTCCAAATACAATTCACACCAGACCAGCTTAAACTTTTGCTGTACAGGATGAATGCAACAGTATGTTTACAAGTTATTGTTCTACATTGCAAAGGTATCGCCACCCCAATTATCTTATTTTTTTTGTGTTTGTTATATTACACAATACTTAATGGCAGGTGGCTGGGTGGGTGAATTCAGAGAAGGCCTCAAGCAGGGAAGAAGAGTGGACAAAGGCTTATTTTAGGATTTTCTAAAATGGCTGATTGTTTTTTCGGAGCTGAGAATGGGTAAAGGAGCATGATCAATGCAACAAAAGAAGAACTACTTTAAAAAGAGGTGGGCTGTGTTTCAGTTTGAGACATGGAAGGAAGATCAAATCCATTTTAGTAGAGGCCAAGCCATGGATAGGCTGGGTGGGGTGACCCATCTTCAAGGTGATGACATTTTGGCTTTTAAAACAAGTGCTTTGAAGGATGCCACTGAGCTTCCAAACGTGTGTCTTTGGGTCCCTTCTTGCATCCCTAAGGGGCTGAGATTTTGCTGTGTTGTGGGTCAAACTCTTCCAACACGGCTTCCTAAAGTGATTTGACAAGTCCAGGACAGAATTTTGCAGGACTTATCAGAAAAGTTGGAGGACAGCAGGAAAACCCCATCCCTGGGAAAGCATAGTTCTTTCCTACAGGCTATTCAGTACCTCAATTGTTATAGTTCCCCCTCCCCCCTCTCTTTCTCTCCTTTCCCTGCATTTATTGCAAATAAAATTCATTTGTATTATTGTCCTCCATGAAGTCAAAATGAGTGGAGGTGGGAAAAGTGAAGAGGGTGAACTGAGAAACACTATTCTGAATTCCTCTGGGAGGATAGGCAGAGGAATTTACTTCTGATGGGAAGAGAAGTAAATTTACTTCTGATGGGAAGAGAATATTTTTGGTTGCCTCTGTTTCCCAATTCACTAGCTTTTTTCAAGGGCTGTCTGGTACTAAAAGGCCTGTGGTGACACCCTCATTGCTCTCGTCTGGAAAACTTGAGGCACCCTAGCTTTCGGCAGCCAGTCACCCCATTCATCTGCCAATAAGGACCGAAGCAGACATCCTCCAGTTTGCCAATTGAAATTGACTAGTCCATAGAGGCTGCTGGCAGGAACGATTATGCAGCTGTAAGTGGCCTCCATCTAGAAATATACTCACTCTTCTCTCTCTCTTTCTTCCCATCTACTGTGTCTAGAATATTAAAAACACCCCAAGTGGGTTGGATTGAAGGTTCTTGCTAATGCACACAACCCAACACCCCCCCTAAAGGCAGAGAATTGGTGCACAGGAAGGAGAAATGTATACAGCAAATTGGGAAGGCAAGAAGCATCGCTGGTGCCTCTTCCAAGTGAAAATCCTGCCTCATCCTTGGAAATGATAGGAGGGCCAGAAGGAGGCTGGAGATTGGGAGATGTGGCTTGAAGGGGTGGGGACGGCGAATGTTATTTTTAAAGATTCGGATTTATTAATACATTAAGAAAGAGCTCCCTTGGCAGTGTGTGTTCTTACAGCTCCGTCTCAGATTCTATAAAACATTAATGGGCTGAAAGCTGTTACAGAGATCTGCAGCTCCAAGCCAAAGTCTTTCCCTTCAAAAGGGGTTCCACTCGAGAACCAGGGAGGGAGGGAGGGAGGGAGGGAGGAGGGGCTTTTTGAAGGAGACCCAACATTAAGATTCAAGGAGAGGCGTCCATGTGCCCACGGGAACAGGGGCACATGTGTGCCCTTGGGTATGTACACATGACCAAGCATCTCTCTCTCTCCCTCCTTTTAATGCAATGTCACAGCCACCCCACTTTCTACCCTTGATTTCTCTTGGAGGCACATTTCCCTGTAGCAAAAGAGAACCATAACTGCTGCTAACTGCATGGAAAAGAGAAGCAATCTGAGGATGAAGTACTGGTGGGGAAGGCCCTAACCGCTAACCTTTAGGTTTTGTACCAGGGACTTCATCTTCTGGGCACCTTTACCCAGAATCCAGGCATTTGTGTGTTGAGTGAGTGTGTAGGGACTGGGGTTAATCCAAAACTGGAAAGTGGGGATGAGAAAGGAAGACATTCCACAGTATTAATAACTCCTTTCCTATTCATTTTCTGTATTTTGCATACTCAAGGACTGAAACCATCAGTAGGCTAAAAGGATTCCCTTCGCCTCCACCTTTTCTTCTGCTTTTATCACCAAACTCACATAAATGACAGCTTGGGAATGTCTAGAGATGGTACACCTTACCAGCAGCATGGCCAATTTATATATTTTTTGTTGGGGTGGGGGACATTCCTATCCCTTAAGGTTCAGATAAAAGTTACAAGAGGCAAAGTGTAGGGAGTGAAAAACCAACCAACTCCCTCGGAAAATTCAAACAATGGGTTTGTATCAAGGCACAAGAACTCATGGCCTGGCATGGGAGTTCGTTGAGGATGGTGCGGTTGGGTTTCTTTCTTTCTTTCTTTATGCTAAATTCATTCATTTATTTATTTTTATGTTTAAATTCTCACTTCAATTTTAATTCTTGAAGAACAGCTTCGACAACATATATCTCACTCAGTTATAAGAAGCAAAGGGTTATATCAAAAAAATATTAGTATAGAATCACAGGAAGCCTGGTTTGGAACCAGAAAAATAATAATAATACAAAACAGATATAGATACATACACACAGAACAATTCCTTGTTTTTTTAATAATTATTTGGAAAATGTTATCTCCCTCCCTCTCTAATTCTCGTTTTTGCTTCTTGTGTCCCCCACCCTCTTCTTCTTTATGCGCATACGGTGTTTTTAAGTTTTACAAAAAAAGTGAAAATAAAGCCTAATATTTTACAAAACGAAGAACCATGTTCGTGGTCAGTGTTTGCCTGTGGGCCCCCTCTTTTCCCCCCTTGCCCGCCCCTTCCAAGTCCGCTTCAGTTCTGCGGTTTTTGTTTTGTCTTAAACGCGTGTTTTGTTTGCTGTACAGAAAAGATCCACCACAGTCCATCTGTCCATAGATCCAAAGAAAATCCGCTCTAGTCTTCTTTTGGGGTGGGTAGGTGGGGTTATTTTTTTTAAAAATATTAAAATCCCTTCTGTCCTCTTTTTGTTTGTTTAATTGTTCAAAGTTTCCCGTCTCAGGGTTAACAGTTTCTTCCACAAACACGAGGTGTCCATCGCGCCATTTGGGCCAGGGGTTCGGTCCTAGGCGAGTCCTTCCGTTTTTTTTCTGAGATTACACACGTCTCTCTCTCTCTCTGTTTCCTTCTCCTCTTTCCTTCCTTCCTCCTCCTCTCTCTCTCTCTCTCTCTCTCTCGGGACACCCCCACCCCACCCCTCCCCCAGCTGGGCGCGCCGGCCTCTGGCGTGGGAGGCCCTGCTGCCAGCGGTCCTGCTCCGGGTCTCTGGTCCAGGGAGGCCCCGAGGGAGGCGTCTCGGGCTCTAGGAACACTGGATGGACATGTAAGGCCAGTTGAAGCTGCTGCCCGAGAGCAGCATGTCTCGGATGAGCGTCTCGATGGGGGTTTTACCTACCAAGCGGACGAAGAAGAGCTGCTCGATGACCGAGGAGGAGACGGTGCGCAGCGACGGCAGCCGGAGGAGCAGCTTGCCGAAGCGGCTGGGCTGGTTCGGGTACTGGCTCCGCACGTACTCCTCCAGGGCGCACTGGGACTTCTCCTGCAGGCTCTCGATGTGCGCCGCGTCCGACAGGCCGCAGGCATCTGCGAGGGGGGTCGGGAGGTCGGCGGGGGGGGGGGGGGGTCGGTCGGTCGGGGAAAAAAGAGAGACAGACAGACAGACACACACACACACACACACACGGTTAGCGAGCGGTGGCCAACAGCCCCATGGATCGCCCCCCGCGCGCGCTCCTCCCCCCTCCCGCCAGCAGACAGGAGCAGCCGAGCAGCCGCGACCCCAGACGCCCCCCTCCCCCTCTCTTTGTGTTGCTTCCTTCACCTTGCAAATAAATAATGGAAGACGCGGAGAGCGACCCACCGGAGCCATCTTTCCCCTGCCAGCCAGCCAGCCAGGCGGGCAAGGGAGGCAGGGGAGCAGCGATCTAACCCCCCACCCCACCCCCCGCCCCCTCCACCCCCCAGCCGTCATCCAAGGGAGGGAAAAATGCGGGAGCCACATTCTCTTCGTGTGTCTCCCCCTCCCGGGTAGGGATACACACACCCCACACACACCCCATCCCGGAATTCTTCTAAGGGTGTGTGTGTGTTTAATGCCGTCTCTCTCTTCTCTCGCCCCCCCCCCCCAATTCGAGGCTTTACTAGCCCCTCCGTGCCCCCCCATCAGCTCAAGGCAAAGGCTGGGGGGGGAGGAGGAGGAGAGAAATGGGGCCAGGCAAGCGCGTGCACAAATGAGTCCCCGCGCCAGGCGAGGATTTGGAGCCGCTCGCACGGAAGGCTGCCATTTCCATTTCCGACACAGAAAACGAGAGAGAGGGAATGAGAGAATGGAGGGAGGGAGGGAGGGCGGCGGTGAAAGGGGGGGGGGCTTGCTTGCTTGCTTTGTCTCGTCGGGATCTCAGAGATGGAGTAATTGAACATTGGTCACATCTCTGTAAGCTGTATAATCATTGCCAGGGAGAGGGCTCAGATCTCTCCTCAACCAGCCCCCCCCCCCCCTACATCTCTCTCTCCCCCTCTAACCCCGCGCCTCAAGCCCTGCGCTAAGCAGGCGTCGGCAGCTGCTCTCTCGCTCTCCCGCTCGCACGCACAAAGCTGCGCCGGCTGCTCGGCTTGCACCGGCGGGGCTGCTCCTAAAGCTCCTTGGCCAAAGAAGGCCGCCCGCCGCCAGGGACGCCTCCGTGGAATGAATGCCCCGGCTCACCTCTTCCCCACCACAGGAAGTCTCCTCCTTGGCTCTCCTAAAGCAGGGCCATTACATAAGGAGACACACCGACCCCTGGCACAAAAAATATTGGACCTCACCTTCCCCTCTTCTTCTTCCTCCCCCCTCCCTCTATTTCTCCTCCTTCCTTCCGTCTTTCCTTTCAGGTCATAGCAGAAAGAATTGAAGGACTATTCTTCCCTTCTCCCCACAATATCTCATATCTATCTATCTATCTATCTATCTATCTATCTATCTATCTATCTATCTATCTATCTATCTATCTATCTATCTATCTATCTATCTATCTATCTATCTATCTATCTATCTATCTATCTATCTAAATTTTTATGCCACCCACTCAGGTAAAAACCCGACTCAGGGCAGCGTATGTTAAAAACATATAAAACATGTTAAACACCCTCATCCTCCCATCCATCCACCCTCATTACTCCCACCCCATTTAAAACCAAACTAAATGCTAAGAAGGGGGGGGAATGCAAAGACACAGAAGGAGGACACAACTGGACTAGTTGGGGATGAACCAGCAGGCTGGGGCTCATCTATCTATCTATCTATCTATCTATCTATCTATCTATCTATCTATCTATCTATCTATCTATCTATCTATCTATCTATCTATCTATCTATCTATCTATCATGATGGGGGCCAGAGGGAGAACGTGGAAGTCACACATTTAGGCGGTGTATTATTCGAAGGCTAGAAATCTGAGGCCCACTGTTGTCTCGCCCATTCAAAACAGAAGACCTGTTTTCTTATATTAATAATATATACTTCAAAACACCAGGATCAGAAGCTAGCAGTCAGTGGAGTGAGATGGTTTAACATGATCAAAGGCAGCCCTTTCTGATATATAGATCTATCCATGAATCAATCGCTGGGTAATGGCCCCCAAAAGACGTTGCAACGTTGCAAATGCAAAATAATGACTGTAGAGAAGTGCTGCAGATTTATTCAGACACGGGGTATCTGTGTGTTTGGGTGTTCACACGCACCCATGTTTGCCTTGTTTGAATATGTGGCATGCAGCCCATAATATGTCCTTCTATCTCTATGTGTACATGTATAGTTTGTTTCTTAGTTTAACTATGATTATTTTTATGTTTGAGTTAGCGGGGCTTCTTTCCCTTTTAGAGCTGGCCCACGAATTTTATGTCCAGGCTTTTTGCTTCCAGCTTTAGCTGAAATAAACCAAGCTATAATTCAGGTGCTTCTGAGAAAAAGATCCCCGGTGACTCAAGTTACAGACCAAGGAGCACTTAGATGTACAATTACCCACGCCTGACTGTTGTGCTAATCCATACTTTTGCCATCAATGCAACAATCACTTGCCACAGTTAAAGTGGTGGTGGGGATGGAGTTAAAGGGCGGTAGGCAGGGTGGGAAACAGGTTGCCATACACCTGCACCCGCAGAGAAGGCGGCCTGGCCTTTATTTGTGGTCTGCAAAGGAAAGGATGAAGATGTCCTGAGAGAGATGGACAGTCGCAGATCACCTTCTGCCTCTCTGTGCTAGCTTCATTTTTGCTATTTATGCTAAAACGTTGCAGATGCAGCTTTTGGGAAAGACCAGAAGGAAAGTTGTGGTGGTTTCCTATTTATGGCGAGACATCCGAAGCTCATTCTCTAAGCTGGTGAATTATTTTATCTCCTCTTTCACCTCCAGCCCAAGGCAGTCATCAAGACCTTGAGAACAGTCATGCACAAGAAGAACCCCATCTCTCTCTTTCTCTCTCTTTTTAAAAATAAATTATAAAATGCCTCTTAAACCTGTTGTCTCTCTTTTAACCTACTCTCTTCAGGCACCTAAATGAAGCTTTAGCGTTCATATGGTACCTCTTACACCAAGTACTTCATTCTCAACCTCCCCTAAATTCCCAGGCAAGGGGGGGGGTGTCTCTAGGATCAGAAGATGCTTAGAACTACCACTGTATAACAAGAGGAACTGAAAATTAATTAAACAATACATGCTATCTGATTGATTAGCTGATCGAGTTAAGATGAAATAAACTCAAGAAGTAAAGCAGTGCACATTCACCTTCTGTAAATTACATTTCAGCATGGGTGAGGGTTGTGAAAGGATGAGGAGGGTGGGGGGGAGGGAAAGAAGGTGTAGGTGGAAATTGTGTGTGTCCTGCTTTTTAAGATGGTCATATATCTTCCTGCAGTAATTATTTCTCAATATTTCTTCCTCCAGTCTATGGCAAAGAAATGACATAAATAAATAATCATTATTGTTCGGCACATGCCAACCTGGGCCTTTGTACTATGGGGAATATATTTCATGTAACACATCCAGGAGAGTTTAGTGCTTAGAAAATATAGTTGTAATCAACTTGTGTATAACGAGAAATCAAAGTTCTTATGGCACAGCAGATAGATTTATTGAGCTGATCTGATCTAATCTGTGAGATTTTATCTGCCGAATTTGGAGGTGAAGGGGAAATTAGAAGGACATTATTTCATGGAGTTTACATGCATTTGTATGACAATCAAAAAATGCAGGGCAATTTCCATGGCTTTGTTTACTCATGGGACAGCCTCCAAATTATTGCCAGTAAAAATAATATTCTGAGCCCAACCGTGGCTTTTTGTTGCAAGCCAGAGAAAGAAAAAAGCCAAATAACTTCCAAGCCATTTAAAACATTGATCCTTCATCTTAAACACCACTGATTTGGATACAAGACTCATTTTATGATTAGGGTCAGGTTACTCTGTTAAAGCCTGGGGGAACCAGGTGGCTAAACATGTCTTTCCGATTCATCAAATGTTGCTTTAAAAGTTGGGCGACTTGCAGAAACACTTGCCTTCTGGCTAGAAATCAAAACAAGGTTAGGTCCAAGTGGAAATAGGTTTATATGAGATTTAGGAGGAAAGGGGAAGCTTTCTCTTTATCATCAGTTGCTGTAGTCTTGATTAAAAGGTGCAGGATATGCAATTAAATCTATCATCCATATGAAAATATCTGAGCAGTGTTTCTACCAAATCACCGAAGGAAAGGTTGGGCTAGGATTTGAGAAAGAGGGTGCCTCTTTGGAGGTCAGACCTATTTTTGAGCCAGGGGTCTTTGGTGGTGAAGCTCCTAAAGCAGCTCCGCGGTCTTTCTTTAAGGCCTCTGCCTCCTGGAAGCTGGATTTCACACACCCCCTCCAAACTTGCTAAGTTATTCCTGTCCCTTGGCCAGTTTTTACCCTAACGCTATCACCCACATGAATAAATTGGTTAACAAAAATGTGTATGGGATTGCACGAGGACTTCCCCTGAAAAATGTCAACAATTTTCTCTTTCTGTCAGTTTTGGAAACAAAACAAAACACAAAACATGCTTCTGCCTTGGACAAGCCAAAAGATCAAACACACCCAAAATATCTGTTCGGCAAATCTCTCCTTAGTCTTAAGATATGTGCTTGATCCTCTGCAAAGAACAGAACCCTTGCACTTCGTTCCTCTTACCCCCTCACTACTGACTGACACCACCAGTACCACCCAGGAGCTGGGCTTGCATTTGCAGCCAGGAGGGGGGCAGTCGCAGTCCACGGCTATCACCAGCGTCTTGCATCTCAATCATATCTCTTTGCTAAACACATTATCCAGTGTTCAGATCAATATTCATACTACATTTGCTACAGTACAATACTGTGCAAATTTAAGAGTCATTTGACTATAATGTAAATACTATTCCTCATGCGGGAAAGGCAACAAATATTGATGGATTCATCTTCCCGACTAAAGGCCTCTAAGATGCCTCTGCTAACTTGATTCCCGAAACCTTTGCATGTCATCTGAGCCCAGGTTTAAGAAGAGACATGAATAATTTAGGATTGGAATCATGAAGGAAAAAAAATCCCTACCCAGAAAAGTTTATTTATTTTTTCTAAAGGGGCTAGATTTCTCTCTCTCTCTCTTTCTCTCTCTCTCATGCACAAACACATGCATGTACAGAGTCTCAAATGCCACTTTCAAACCTCCTTGATCATTATTTTTTTTTAATTCCTTGCTTTCTGAGGTTTATATAGGTGCATGGCACAGGTTAAAAAAGGAGAGGATGTCTTGTATTCTTATAGGCTCCAAATCATCAGAGTACTTCAAAGATGATGTTAATGTACTCACATGCAAAGTTACCTTGAACATCTATCATAAGAAAAATTGCAAATGTGCACACTATCCTACCCTTAATTTGAAATTTTTGGATGCAACCTGCCTGGTTTTTTGCCTGGTTTTTATTTGTGTGTTTTTTAAAAATGAAAATAAGGTGAAATGTATCTTCAGCCCTGAGGCTGGATTGGAGTTCTCCCTTTCTTTTAACAGGGAGGAAGAAAGCCCTATTTTTTGGCACGGAAATCTGTTTTAACGAGCCCCGCTAACCACAGCAACTGCAAACATTGATAGTTTCCGATGGAGTGGAGAATCAGACAGCAATAAACTAGCATTATTTATGATTTATTTGTGCACTTTCCTTCCTTCCTTGAACAAGATCTGCCAGAGCAACCCTTTCAACAAGGCCTGAAACCTCATTCTTCCCTTCTCCCTCTCCCTCTCTCACACACCTATCACAGGAAAGATGTGTAGGAAATGTAGGCTTCCAGTCCCAGCCAAACAGACACAGGGACACACCTACACACGAGGAAGTGGGAGCGACAGTCTCCTACTGCTGAGCTTTGTCAATTTCACTCTAGGCCTACTGTAAGCCGCCACCGACCACGGCCAGCCTTCCCTAAGGCTGCCAAGTTGCCACCGACCACATCCAGCCTTCCCTAAGGCTGCCAAGTACGCCTGTGCTGTGTTATCTAGGCCCTTCTTTAGAGACAGACGTTCTGCAGAAGGCCCTCTGCCACTCGGCTTGCAAATAGGTCCCCCCAGCAGAATCTGGGCGACGGTCGGAGGAGGAGAATGGTAAGGGAGGGTGGTGGTGGTTGTGTCCCTCCTGTTTTGAACTGATCGGCAGCGTTTGTTGCCCCGGGGCTCTTGCTGCCAGAGCTCCGTCCTCCCCGCCACCCCTCTGGCCCATTCCCCGCCGTGCCCCCCCCCCCCCCCATCCCATCCCTGCGGAAGACTGACCTGACGTGAAGAGGACGATGGCTTTGAGGCAGCTGTACTCGGCGGAGTCCACGTGCAGCGCCTTGAGCTTCTCCACTTGCTCCTGGAAGATGCGGATGTGGTCCATGAAGGCCACCACGCGGTCGGCGGACATCGGCGAGGCGTGGAGGCCGGCGGCGGCCAGGAGCGGGGCCACGTGCAGCGGCATGGAGCACTGGGCGGCGTTGAGGACGAAGAGCTCGCTCCAGGTGAGGCGGAGCAGGGCCACCTGGTCGGTGATCTGCAGGTCCGGGAAGAAGGGGATGTTGCGGGCCCACTCGACGGCGCTGAAGAGCAGCCGCGCCGCCAGCTCGCAGATGTTCTCGATGCCCATGATGTTGTTGGGCTGCATGCACTGGCTCCCGTAGCGGGACGTCGGGTAGGGCTCGGCCCGCAGCAGCAGCGAGATGTAGCCCGACAGGTAGCAGTGGCCGTTGAGCGGGTCGCCGTTGGTCAGCGCGTATTGGCCCGGGTTCGGCTGGCTCGGAGGCATCCTGCCTCGCTGAACCGCTGACGAAAAGAGGGAGAAAGAGAGAACAGGAGAGGAAATGTGCATCTAGCCGCCTGGGCCGGACCCAAGCCCCGCCGCAGCAAATGAGAGAGAGAAGGGATACGCTCCTGCCTTCAAAAAGGCCCTTCGCGGCAGTGGTACTATTGCAAAATTAATAATAATAATAATAATAATAATAATAATAATAATAATAATAATAATAATAATAATAATAATAATAATAATAATAATAATAATAATAATAATAATAATAATACGATGGCAGCAGCAACTACCGTCGCCGCCACCCCGAAATTTCGAAGCAGAACCCCCCACCCTCAAGTGGCTCCGTTTCTCCTCTTACCAGAAAGCCAAACAGCCATTGCCAGCCAAGGTGGAGCTCAAAAGTTGATGGTATTCGGAAAGGCCATCAAGCTAAGCCTCCCTTTTATTTATCAGTCCTCAGGCCCCCACTTAACAAAATAAGCTAATGAAACAAAAAGACCCCCCCCCCCAAACCAACAGCATCAGCAAAAATAAACCCACACACACCCCTGTTTAGAAGGGAGGTGGAGATTGCTTAGCTTTTCCTAGTCTTCCAAGCTGTTTCTGCCTCAGCAATCAAGTGGCAACTTTTCATATACTTATATCTCTCGTATATATCTCTATCTATATAGATATCGGTATGGATGTGGGTATGGATATATACAGACATGTCTGTATCTCTCTTTTTCTATGTGTGAAAAGCCATGTCTAATTTTTCAGTGAAAGTGCTCTCTGTTCAAAAGGGAGGAGGCAAATGAAAGCAGGTTTTGTACCTGTGAAAGAGTTAGTGTTAAAAATTAAGATTTTGGACTTACAGAATCCAAACATGAGTGGCAAAGGAGGGAAGGATAGTCTCAAGTCCTTTCCGTGTAGATGCAGATGTAAAAAATTCTGTCCACTGCTTTGGCCAGAGAAGGCAAACGTTTGTGACTGCAGGAACGCAAGCACACACACACATACATACATACAAACACACACACACACAGAGAGAGAGAGAGAGAGAGAGAGAGAGAGAGAGAGAGAGAGAGAGAGAGATTCCACACCAAGCCAAAATGTAAGCATGCTTGGAGTTCTCAAAGCTGAGCAAAGTTTGTGCAACTGCCTGTTAGTGTTTACTTATTAAGAGCCAGTGATTTCTAGCTCTTGAGATATAAATAAAGATAACTTAAGGCAAAGAGGTGGCCACTAAGAGTTATTTCTAATGCCTAGTAAACGAATATTTTCCATATCATAAGAATGTATGTTCTCTTGAGTGTCTTCTCCTGTTAGTCATACTTTTGATGTGGAAGGGGAATCTAATATTCTCATCAACTTGTCAGATCCCCTCCTTCCTTCACTCCCCTTGCAAAATTATACTTTCAGACCTGGCAGCTGGGTGTTTCAATTAAATGCACACATGGTTCAAAGATTGCGAAGAGATTATCTGCTTCTACACAACTTTCTATGCTTATTCTCCCCCCTCTGTTTCTCCCAGACGCCATCCTGCCAACAGCTCTCTGAAAGTTACAAATGAAGTTGTCAGTGGCTACTTTAAAAAAACAACACGAACCTTTCCTTTTGGGACAAGGGTAAGACTGTTTCAAAAATGCTCCAACTTTACTGCACAAATTGGACTGTTTGGCTGATCTAACTCATAGGACACAATTTAACCTGAGACAGGAAGCTGGTTTTTAACTAGGAAAGTGCTAAAAGATTTGGAGGTGGGAATTAAGGATTCCTCCCACAATTAAGTTTTGGCACAGAGAAAGAGAGAAAAAAATGAAATGAAAAGCAGATTAGGAAAGAAGCATGAAAAATAAAACAACTCTTCTTTTGAAAATAATAATAATATAGGCACCAGAACATTGAAGGTGATCATTTTGTTTTCAGTGGAGGGTGGGTGGGAAATCATATTCCAGAAACCATGTCTTATGCTAACATTTAATAATGGTAGTGATGATGAAGAATAAAAAGAAATAACGGAATACAATATTTTAAGAGATGCTGACTTTTGATTAGGAAAGAAAAAGAGCAGCAAGCAGAGGTTGTCTGTGGCAGTGGGAAATGGTAGGACTATAAAAGCACTGATATATTTCACAAACTTTCCTTTGGAAACTGGAGGAAGTCAAAAATAAGGCCGCCTCTCGGGAGGCAAAGGGAGAGAAGCCTAGCAGACAGAGAAGGGGCAAGAAATTCACAACACAGCAGCATTTCTCTCTCTCTCTCTCTCTCTCTCTCTCACACACACACACCCCCCTCTTCCCTGGATTTCCCTACTATAACACCATTTCCACACAACTCTTTCAGTTTTCAGCAGGCTGGTGGCCTGGGAAGGGGTGGTGGTGGGGAAGAGAGAAGGAGATAGTTGGACCTTTGTGAAGTATGATCCCCACCAACTGGACTCTTTCCCTTAGTTTTAAAGGCAAGAATGAAAGCAGAACAAAACCGAGGAAAATTAAGAGTCAAGATGGAGAGAGGGGTCAATCTAGAATGCCCTCCCTTCCTCTTTCACTAGTTCCAAGCCAACAAAAGAGGGAGAGAGAGTCAGAAGAAGGGCTATATGCTGGGGGTGGGTGGATAGCATCATTAGATGATGATGATAGTACTAGTAATAGTACAATAGTAGTAGTAAGAGTAACAGCAACAAGAGTAAATAATGGCTCTCTTTCTGATGAAATCAAGAGATGGAGCGAGTGATGTTGGTGTTGGAGGTGGAGATGGGGGGGCTCGGAGAGGGAGGGGTGACACTAGCATTCTTCTCCCTCCTCCCCTCCCTTCCTCCCCCTCCACACACACACACACACACACACACACACACACACACACACACACACACACACACACGCACGCGGTGGTAGTGGTGGTGCAGGGGGAAAAAAAGAACAGACTAGGGAAGAAATCATATTCACCTTCCCGCCTCATGCCCACTTTGAGGCACTTCTTGAGGCGGCAGTACTGGCACTGGTTACGGTGGTGCTGGTCGATGGGACAGTTCCTGTTGGCCCGGCAAGTGTACGTTAAGTTCCTGCGGACGCTCCGCTTGAAGAAACTTTTGCAGCCCTCGCAGGTGAACTGCCCGTAGTGTTTGCCGCTGGACTTGTCCCCGCACACCACGCACTCGATGTGCTGCTGCTGTTGCTGCTGCCCTCCTCCGCCGCCTCCTGCGCCTCCGCCCTGGCCGGAGCCCTGCTGGCCCTTGTCGCCCGGCGTGGAGGGGGCGCCGGGCTGGTTGGGCGTCTGTGGCGTGTGCGGAGCCGCCGAGGCCCCTTGCTGCGGGTCCCGGCCGGGCTGCGCTGCTCCGGTGGGGCCGCCCCCGGCCACGTCCTCCTGAGCATCTCGCCAGCTGCTAACTACCATTGCCATATCTCGGGCCCACGGAAGAAACAAAAAACCCGGGGGGGGGGAGGTTTGTTTGGTGGTCGTCTGCCTGCCGGGAAGAGGCCGGGAGGGGTGGGGTGGGGTGGGGGGGTCGGGGTGGGGGTGGGGGTGGGGTAGGAGAGAGGAGGCTGCCTGGGGTTTTTAGGGGGGGGGAGAGAGAGAAAGACAGAGGCGAGGGATCGGGGCTCCTCTTGCCTCTCTGGAGCTGCTGCTGCTTCTGCTCCCGCCGCCTCTTCTCTGCCGCCGATGATGATGATGATGATCTCTTTCTGCTCCTTTTGCCCTCCCCTGCCCCCCCCGCCTGCCCTCCCTGCTCGCCCGCTTCCTCCTTTCTAGCGCTTTCTCCTAAATTTTTTTTAAAGTCCAAGCTTAGAGGAGAAAGTAATGGAATTCCAGAGGGGTTTCAGACCCCCCCTCTAATGGCCTCGGCTTTCCACCCACCCACCCACCCACCCCCTGGCCCGATCGCCGATCGGGGTTGTTTTCTTGCCTTTCCTTTCCCTTCCTTTCTTTTTCGCCTCTTCCTTCCTTTCTGGTTCTTCAAGTTGCGAAGCCGGCCGTGGGGAAAGGCATTCAAGAGGGTCGCCCCGGGGAGGAGAGGGAGACGGAGAAGGAGAGAGGCAGGCGAGGGGGAGGAGGAGGAGGAGGAGGAGGAGGAAGGATCGATCGGCTGGCCAGACCCCCGCCCGGACAAGCGCCGTCTGAGGACTCGCAGGATCTCCCGGTGCCCAGGAAAGGAAGGCAGGCGAAGGCAGGAGAAACCAGGCAGGCGAAGGAGACGCTCCTCCGGTCCTCGGCGCTGCAGTCGTGAGCGAGCGCTGCGGGGGCTGCCGCGTCCGTGGCTACCGCTCGCCGCCGGGGCCCGTCGCGGGGCTGGTGCCTCCTCCGTCGGATCCTGCCCGTCGCGGCCGGCGTGGAAGCGGCCGAGGCCCCGCGGGTGGGTGGGTGGGTGGCTGCCTCGTCCGCGGCTCAGGGCGCGCGGGTGTCCGGGGGCCAAGAAGTCCGAGGCAGCGCCGCGCCGTCAGCCATTCAGGAAAGGCGCTTCGGGGAAGCTCCGGCAACCGCGACGCAGAGGAGGAGGACGACGGAGAGGAAGAGGAGGCGAGAGCCGAGTGGAGGAGGCACTTCGCGGGGACGCCGATGCCGCCGTTGTTCTCCTGCGCAGCCCTTCGGCTCCGGTGCCTCCCGCTGCAGCCGCCGCCGCCGCCGCCGCTCTGGCTTCTGCCTCGCCTGCAGTCGCCGCCGCGGTCCTCGCCGCCCTCTTCGCTCTCTCCGTTCCGGCCGGATCGGGGCGAAGGCGGAGGCGCCGCCTGGGCTCTCGCCTCGCCGTCCACGGAGGCTCCCCGGCCGCCCAGAGTATGGGAGCCGCGGCCAGGGAGCGCAAGCGAGGCTCACCCCGCGCGAGGAAGGCGAAGACGGCGATGACGGAGGAGGAGGAGGAGGAGGAAGGAGGAGGAGGAAGGAGGCGGAAGGGAGGGCAAAAGCCAGCCGAGGAGAGAGATCCAAAGTAGGTCGAATAAATCAAGCTCTGCCTGCGCCGCTAGCTGGCCCGAATCGCCGCAGACCGCCCGAGCACCAGCGTCTGGTCTTGTCTTCTTTCGGGCAAGAAGTGGGGGAAAAAAGGGGGAGAAGGAAGGAAGGAAGGGAAAAAAAACCCGGAGCAAAACAGACGCACAAAAAGGCCCCTCTTTCAGCAGCCGAGAGAAAAAAAAAACCCACAAAAAAAACCTCCCCTAATTTTTTTTTTTTAAAAAAAGAAATAAGTCTTAAAAATTGACGATATGAAGAGGTTGAAAAGGCGCTCCGTCTGCTCTTTCCTTTCCTTTTCTTTGCGGTCCTTTCTCTCTCTCTCTCCCTCCCTTCCCTCCTTTCTTTTTTTTCTTTTTTTCCTTTTAAGTTTCCTCTCTCTCTCTCTCTCTTGTCTCGTGGAGGAAGGAAGCGAAAGGCAGAGAAGGGGGAAAGAAGGGTGGAGGAAAAAAAAGAGAGGAGGACGAAGAAGGAGATAAAGGGAGAGAAAAAAATTCCTTCAACTCATAGAATATGCAAGAAAGGAGAGAGAGAGGGAGAGGGGGAGAGAGAGAGAAAGAGAGAGAGAGAACCCAAAACTGAATGCGTTTAAACGGGAAGACTAGCAGAGCAATGTTTCCGAAAAGGGGATCTGCGCGAATGTCTGTATATAGTGAACTTTGACACGACTATTGAAACTGACACGTTTCTATGGAGATCGCTGCCTTATATGGAGCTCATGTCAAGGAGCCAGGAGAGGGGCTGCTGGCAACTGATAATCAAAGGCGACTGACTGGTCAGAGCCCTGAATTGGGGGGAGAGAATATGGGACGCTAAGGTTAGCCAAGCCTCCTTCACTCCATTGGCTGAGGTCTCTCTCCTCTCCCTCTCCCCCCTCTCTCTTTCTCTCTCTCTCGCTCAACCCCCCCCCCCCCCCAAATTCGCCTTTATTCTTTGCTACCTACTGACTGAGATGGGAAGAAGCGAAAGAGGGAAGGAGAGGGAGGGGGAGGGAAGGGGTGGGGGAGGAAGAGAGGGAGGGAGGGAGACAAGAGGGGACGAGGGGAAAAAAGAGTGTGGGGGGGTGTTCTTCTGACAAGCACAATTTACATTGAGATCGCCCTGCTCTGCTATTTACTTTGAGACCTGATTAGTATGGGTCGTCTATGGTCACACACACAGACACACACGCACCAGAAAAGAAAGGAGGAAAGGCGGCGCGCCGTGGGGGGGGGGGGGTGGTGGAGGGTGGAGGGGGGGGGAGACGAGAAGGAAGATGCATTGCGATAGGGGGAAAGGGGAATTAAAAGGAAATTATTTTGGCTCCTTCTGAAAAGTTTTTTTAAAAAAAGATTAGATTTCTCTGTCTATCTTTGGGGGGGGGGGTGTCCCCTCTTTTCCAACCCCAAAACAGCCTGATTAGGAATTACAATGTTTGGGTTGGAATCCATTGTTTAATGGCTGGAGTAGATGGCTAAGGAGATTCCATAAAGAATGTAAGTATTTATAAATACATTTATGGTTCCATATGTTCCAGCTCAATACGCCCCCTCTTCCCCCTCCCAACACCCTGCCTGCCTCCCTTTCTTCTTTTTTTACTATTAACCCGGTTTTGTTATGTATGTATTCGTGTGTGTTTTAGGAAAAAAAATACGTTTCATTGCCGTCACTCCTACGTAGGAATTTGCCTGGTCAGAAATCAATACCCTATTTTATTGGGCGATTCCCCCATGCTCCACCTTTTATGCATACGGTGTGTGTGTGTGTGTGTGTGTGTGTGTGTGTGTGTGTGTGTGAAAGAGATAGATAGAATATATAGACACACGTATATATCTAACTATGTATTTACACAATATACACTCACATATATAATTTACGCGTCCCTCCATCTATTTCCTCCTTCCCAGAATGTTTTTCAACAGCTTAAGTCATGATTAATTTAGAACGAAAGTAAGCGATCGTTTTTACTGCCTCGCCGAGAGGATCGATGCCTGCACAGGGAAGTTCAAGTCAGAGAGGAAGGGAAAATGCGAGCCCGGAGGAGGAGGGTATGCTGGGAACCCGGCGAGGGTGTGCGGTGGGGGCGGCCGATCCCCCGCCGGCACTGCTGGTGGGAATCGCTGGATCGTGCTGCCATCTAGCGGACAGGCTTGGTCCCCCACCCATTTGCTACTTGCGTACGTGTGTGTGTCTGTGTTGGGAGGGGGCGAGTGCCTCCCGGTAAAAGAGCACGGAGAAGGCACTAACAAGGAAAATTCTTAATAGGCATTTCCCCCCCTCATTTGCTCGTCTCTCCACAAAACCCGCTCCTGTATGAATGGGTAATCCGCGTCAACGATATCGTATCCGCTTCCGGATCTCCCCCTAATTTCTTTTTCTTACACTATTTCCCCTACGATCTTATCAACTTTTACCAAAGTTTCTACACAACAGGCCAGGTCTGACGGACAGAAGGGACACCTCAGTATATTACTCTGTTCTCCAATGGAAGCAGAAAGAGAAATCATCATCATCATCATCATTTGCGCGTGCGGCTCAAAGTTTCTCCACGTTTTCCTTCTTGCTCTCGATCTGGTTTCTAAATTAAAAAAAATATTTTTAAAAATACAACTCTTCGGAGCCCTGCTGGAGGAGAGACTCGAAGATCTGAAGACACAGTATGCCATTTGGCGGCGAAATAATGATGGGTCTTCTCTCTCTTGGTCTCCCCCGCCCCCCCCCCCTCCGTTTTCACTGCCAAGGCGTCTCTATTGTAGATTGCATTGATAAAAAGCATGTTATTGAGCCCTTGCTTGCCTCTCCCAACCCCCCTCTCTTTCTTTCCCAATAAACTCTCGGTGCTGTCTTCTGGTGGTCACTGAAAAGGTGAAACGAATAAGATTAAAACACACACAGTCTCTCACACCAGCTCTGTATGTATATCGTCTCAGACTTTATTCCCCGGACTGTGGAGAGACAGGGAGGAAAAAAAAAGAGGCAGCGCAAAAGAAAGAGAGAGAGAGAAGAGGGAGGGAGAGGAAGAGAGAGAGAGAGAGAATGAGCCTGGGAGAAGGTACACAGCGAGGCTCCAGCTTCTTGACAAGGTTGCTTCGGGAAATCGGGATCTGCTCGACTTAGAAACAGCCACCCTTCATCCAAAGGCAAGTAGCTTTTCCTTTCTGTAGCCGGTGGAGGTGACTTTGAATCAGCATCCTTTTGCTTAGAGTCCGCCTCCCCCCCTTCTCTCCCCCCAACACCTCCTTGGGGGCAAGAGGAGCTCTTCCCCCAAAGCTACTTTTGGACCCAGAGAACTTTATTTATTTCTTTTTTAAAAGACACTTTCCCAAACCGGCCTACCTCTCTCTCTCTCTCTCCCCCCCCCCACCCGCCCTCCCACCTCCCTGACCCAGTTCCTTCTCCTTGGCTGCTTTCCTCCAGGATCCCCTTCCTTGGTGGGGCCGGGACTGCCCTGAGAAGACGCCAGTTTTGGGCCTGGATGGGATTTTCCCCAACCAGATTTCCTGTGAAGGAACGGATAGGGTGGGTGGGCGAGTGAGAAACCCAGGGCGGACGTCGAGGATCGCCGTGTGATGGAACACCTTATAACAGGCAGATGTTGAAGTGGCGGCCAAATAAACACGCGAGGAAATCAATGGACTGATCCACCCGTGTTCATTGAGAGCCGTTCCTTCTCTAACTCATTCATTAATTGAGGCGCTCGCACGTTGATTTATTTATTTGGCTGCTACTTCCACAGGCATGTTGTCCCCCCCAGACTTTCTTGACAAATTTCCCCTGCTGTCTGCGGGGGCAGACTCCTAAGTCCAAGGTCCGTTTTTTGAGGGGCTGGAGGGCTCTTTGGCAAGTCCCTCTGGGGTGGATGGAACAGGCTTCGGGTGGAAAATCAAACCACTCCTAATGTGTCCCGTGTACAAAGTGGAGTCCCGGGTCCCCCTGTCCCTCCCAGCGAGGAAGGGGTTAACCGATCCATCCCGAGGGAGCTGCGTGTCCTTCTTGTGCCAGGACATTTCCACTTCTAAAGACGGAGGATGCCAGGGTGTGCCTGCAGAAGGCTAGTGTCAGCCTGCTAGTGTGTAGGTGTCTTTCTCTTACTGTACCTGTACTTTGTTTGCTATTTGATCACCTAATGAAAAGGTCGATTGCCTGTTTATCTGGGGGTGGAGGAGTGTCAACAGATTAAAGGGACAACCGTGAGATTCCAGAGAGAGAGAGACAGAGACAGACAGAGACAGACACAGACAGACACAGACAGACAGACAGACATCCCAGAAAAGAAAAGGCCGTGACTAATAGATGCACCCTCGAGCTCAATTATGCTCCATGCCTCTTTTTTCCAGAAACCGGTCTTTGTCCAGTGCTCAGCTTTTGCCACAATTTTAGAGGAGGCTAAGGCTTGGAAGTCAGCACCCATTCCGTCATGATTGTATTTATTTAGGAAAGAAAAGGCATAGAATGGTCGTTTTGTTGGCTCTGCAAGGAGATCCCCTGTTTAGGGAGCTGGGTTATAGGGAGATGGATCACAATCCAGGCCTGGAGAAAAGAGATCCTTCCCTTAGAAGGAATATTACAAACTTTCCCCAAAAGAAAAGATATTACTTAGTCCAGGTCAACCAACCTTTTGTCTAAAAGAAGCTGGCTCACGTTCAGATCTGGACATCTTTTGTTAATCTCCCTCTCCCCACACCCCTCTCTTTGGGAGATCTGATAGCATCTTTTTTTTGGAGGGATGGGAATTAAATAGAGAGAAGGTTCTATGTAGGTGGCAAAAAGGCTTCTCGTGGGTTTTTGCATGTATTTTTTGAAAGATCAGAAGATAAACAGAGGACAACTTTCTGGTGCTGAAACTCTTTCCAAACCACGTCCACATGGATATCATCTAGGTTTCAGTGGTAGTTTTCTATGTTGATCTTGGGACAATTAAACCGGTTGAACCTCAAACAGTAGCATTGCCAGAAGCCCAGAAGCCATTCTCAGATAGTTGTATGTAGTGTTTTTCAGGGAGAAGGATGAAAGAGAACCTGAAAGCAGGCGCAACCATGATAGAGGGATGGTGCTGGAATAAAACATATTACTTGATGTTTTTCACATTTTGGAAATATGGGGTTGGAAGGGCTTGCTGATAGATAGCACCATTAGGGTCCTAGGGAATATATATATCCCTTGCATGCCCAGATACCAGAGAAAAAACCCCTTTCTGACCCCTGTTGAAGCTATTTCCCATCATTTAATACAGATAATTTAAGAAAAGAAAACAGCCTCTCCATATAAAAGTGGTGCTAATGCCTTCTTAACTGTGGAGGGGGTGGTGGTGACAAATCATATACCTGTTTGGACAGAATTATCTGCGTACTGGGTAACCTTTGGTTTGTTTTTAAGGCCCGATTCCCTGGAAAAAGCAGGGATCCATTCTACGTAATGTATTTACTATATTTTTGTACATTAGATACATTTATCTTTTAGAGCATCCCTTTATGGGAAGACTTGATAGAATAGCGGTTCTTGCTCTCTCCTAACTGGTGTGGGAAAAAAATCTGTTACATTCTTTTAGCAACTTCAAGCAGTTTCAGTCCCCAATTCTGCTCAGGGATCCAGCTGCAATTCGTTAGGACATGACATTTGGAAAGTGCTTTTTAAAAAGCTCACATATGCCATTCTCATACGACACAGATCAATTTAAAACAGACCCAGAAAGCCATACGGAAGGCGTGCTCTTAATCCTGTTCTCTCACTTTCACACACTACCAGCAGGCTGGGCCTTTTGCCCCACCAATCAGACAGAACTAGCGCTTTCTTCCAACTTTTGACAAGCTCTGCTTTTGAGCATCTGGATACTCGATCCATCCATCCTTCTGATTGAGAAGGCAGCAATGGATACCCCCCACCGTTGCCTAACCTTCACTCCAATCCTTTCGAAGCACTACTCCCGGGTTTGGGCCAATATGAATGGCAGTGTCAACAACTCCTTCTCTGTCCTCCCCTTTCCTCCAGGAAAAGGACATTGGCCCCACAGTGGGTTTTGGCCAGAGTTTCCTTTCCGGGAGGCAGGGGGGCTCTTGAGACCACTTTCAAGAGGCAGACCTTGGCAGCAAAGGCTTAGCAGCTTCGCCGCTTGCAAGATTAACGGAAGTAGGCCACATTCACTGTCAGTAGTGCCGGGTCATTCATTCATTCATCTATCCCCACCCCCCTGCCTGCCTGCCTGCTTTCTCTAGCTAGTCAGTTTCCAGCAAAATGGAACTCCCGCCCTATTGGAAAGACATCCAATCTATGTCTGCTTGTTTTCCTACCATCGAGTGCTACCTTTATAAATCTAGTCCTACACATTACAGATATTCTTGATCATCTCTGTTTCTCCTTCCTCCGTGGCCACTTCTCATCCATAGTCGGTCATCTCCAGGTGAAGCAGGTAGGCTCCAATGGATCTTGGATCCTCTGCTGACATAACCATGGACAAGCTAGAGTTTTGTTAAGCTCCATTCCTTGCACTCCATAAATAAGACATACAGTATGTGGCTTTCTAAGACAAAGCTGCAGCACGCCCACAGCCCATCTTCTTCACCATGTGCATGTTAAGTGCATGAGAAGGAGGGTGTCACCAGCATCTCTACAGTTTCACAAGAGCACCCAAGTGATAGGAACTAGTTCTCAATTATTTGTACTCTTACTTTAGGAGATTAGGTGTCTGGTTAAGGGATATTTGCTACTTCAGGGTCTGTCTATATCAGGAGTTCTCAACCTTTTAAAGCCAGGGACCAGGTCACACTCCCACAGACAGTTTTGGGGGCCGGACAGCCATTTTGCTCTTCCTCCACCCATGGCACTTCCTGGTGTGGTGGAGGCGGTGGCCCCCACCACATGAAATGGTGTCATGGGCTGCATCCAGCCCACAGGCCTGAGGTTGAGAATCCCTGGTCTATATGGAGCATAGGCATGGGTGTGTGTGTCAACCACACAGATCTCTCTATCCCATTTATATGGAATATATATTTATATGGAATAAATATAAAGGAACATATTTTGGGAAAGAAGAGAAGTGTGACCATATAGAGAGGCTAGGCTTTGTTGCTTCAGCTACTAATCAGATATATTTTAAACAGTTCCTTTTAAAAAAATCCTTCACCATAAAAAACCAATTAGGTTGTATATAGCATTAAATATACTTTGGGAAATAAAGCTGAGCAAAATCAATGAGATTTACTTTCAAGTCAACGTAGTGAACATGACAGAGCTTGGAGGTAGTTTAGACTAGAGAAAGCCTCTCCCTGGGATAGTGGAGTTAAGATGACTGCCATAGTCCCGCCTTTTCATTTAAAGGCAAGCTGGACAAGGGACAAAGAAGGCGGCCAACTTGTGCTGGGAGGTCAGTGGCCTTCACCTTTGCTGAGGTTCTCCTTTAGGCAACCTCGACTAGCTAAGGCAAAAAACAAAAAAACAAAAAACCACTCCCTGGGCCTCTCAAATAGCAGAAAAAGCAGCATTCCTGGCAGCCCTGCTTGCAAGATGGTGGAGCAAAGTTGGGCAGGAGCTTCCTAAAGCCTTGCAGCCTATTTGCAAAGCTATGGACCCAACCCTTGACCTTCTTATGGTTTTGGTTGCCAATGGGCATATAAGAAAAATCAAGTCCTCTTTCACCATCTGAAATAGAGAAAGGCTTCCTTCCTTACAAAGGTCAAAGTTTTACCACTCAATGCTAGGAAGGCTTTCTCAGGTATAAGGACTGCTATGCCCAAACAATGAGGAAATTTCCCAGTAAAGTGGTTCACACAACCCCACCTTTAGAAATGTTCAGCTTAATTGTGGGTATCCTTCCCCCCCCCCCCCAAGAAACCAACTATAGTCTAGGCCATACTGGTTAGGTTTTAGCCAAAAAGGTGGTGAAAGAAAGAAAGAAAGAAAGAAAGAAAGAAAGAAAGAAAGAAAGAAAGAAAGAAAGAAAGAAAGAAAGAAAGAAAGAAAGAAAGAAAGAAAGAAAGAAAGAAAGAAAGAAACCAACCAACCAAACCCTAGGGCCTTCTTCCATCAGATTCATACCTGCCTCTGCCACCCTTCTCAACCTTCCTTCCTGCACAAAATGCTGAATTCTCACAACCAAAGGTTTATTTTCTGGGCAAATAAAGTTGCAGCAGAGATGTAAGTGCAGTAAACTGGGATCAAGAAGATTGGGAATAGAGAAAGTATTAAGAAGAAGAGTGAGGGAAAGGGAGGGAATACAGGAGCATCCTTTTGCTTTCTTAGAGGATCTTTCCTTTCCAGGGAAATTCTGTAGAGACCACGTAGACAGGACCCTTGAGGCCTAGTGGGAGTGGGCGTGTAGAGGTAGCTGTAACAACAACAGGCATGGGGTTTCGTGGGTTTTCGGACATGAAAAGTTTGCTAAAGGAATTGCAAACTTGTCCTCTCCTGTCCTGGCAATACGATCCCCCAAGCTTGCAGAACCATTTCCCATAATAGTCACCTGTCACGGATCCCGTTTCTTTCATAATAGGGATTAGTCCATCAAAAGCTGGGTTACTTTGGACTTCTTGATCTTAATAACAAGAGTAACCAAAAAATTAACAATATCAGAGAGGAAACCAAACCAAACCAAAAAAAGACAAAAATGTTGTGGCACCTTAAAGACCAACTGCTGTGTTTTAATGTTAGCTTTAATATTAACATAGTCCACTTCGTGAGACATAAGAGTGAGACTTCATTGGCCTAAGTTTATACACATCAGGTCCAGAGGTACACCATGGTTGGCTAGCATAACAGATAAGTTTACAAATCCGAGTGGCTTTTTACAAGCGGCAATAACAAGAATAGAAACAGCAATAATAAGGAAGAAAAAAAAGGGGGGGGGAGAGAAAGAAAAAAGGACCAATAAAGGGGGGGGGGGGGAGAAAAAGGACCCCCGACAAATCCTACTCAGAGGCGAAGTTGTCGCCTGTCACTTGGCTCCCTCGGTTGGAGGCGCAGATGGCGCACAAGTTGGGCGGCGGGTCGGGGGTCGCCCAGGAAGGCCGGGCTGTTGCTGTCGGGTGCGAGCATCACTCCAGGGCTCATCCTAAACTCGATACAAGTAATAAATCTCACTTTTCACCCAAACTGTCAGGGCCCAGATATGTTTATTACAGGCTTGTTCTGTCAGGCAGTGAACAAGAGAGGGAGGGAAGGAGAAGAAGGATTTTTAAACGGGAATGTTTCTTGTCGTCTTCTTTTCTTTTCTTTTTTGTTTAAAAAAAGTCGATGAAACGAACCGCTCAAGCAGACCATAAAGAATCGTGCCACACTGAAGCAGGCTAAGGGGGGGATTGGGGGAGGGAAGAGGAGGGAAGCGGCTGAGAGACGATCAGGGGAGGGGGGGGGGGGGCTCATAAAAAATCTGAGTCCTTGCAAAGTGGGGGATTGGAGAGGGGGAGGGGGGGTCGGTCCTAGGCGAGAGGGATCGGTTTTATTGTTAACCCCTTGCACGGAGGCTTCGGGAGCTGAAAGGGCAAAGGAGGGGGAGGGGGGAGCCCCCCCCTGTCTTTTGTCCCAGCTGATCCTCGGCTATTCTGGCGACTCAGGTTGGTGTGAAAAAAGACGAAGGAGGTCACTTGAATTCGCCTTTTATCTACTCCTCTTTTCTCTCTGGATCAGCAGCTTTGAATAGGCGCCATCTAATCGCTCTTCACAGAAAGAAAGTGGGCAAAGCCACGCCAAAATGCCTCCGCTCGGGAAGGAGGGGGACCCCGGTGTGTGTGTGTGTGTGTGTGTGTGTGTGTGTGTGTGTGTGTGTGTGTGTGTGTGTGTGTGTGTGTGTGTGTGTGTGTGTGTGTGTCGCATTAGGGCTGCTCCTCCTGGCAGGCCTCAAGCCAGGCGCCCAGGAGAGCAGCAGAGGAATGGCCTGGCAGGCGCACACGGCAGGAGCCCCGGCGAAGCGCCCCTGGCCTGGCAGGGCTTGGCTTGGCTTGGCCTTCCCCGCCTCGAGTGGAGCCGATGATCTCTTCTCGCATTTCCATCACAACGCCTCCTCCTCCTCCTCCTCCTGGCTCTGTGTCGCTTGGCCAGCAGATCCCAAGGAAGCTGAAGCAGCCAGGGCCTACATCCCTTCCGGCAAACAGGCGCCCGCCAAAACTTGATGTCTGAGTCGCAGAGGTGGTTTATTTTTTTTAAAAGAAAGACTTATCCCCAAGCACTGCTTAGGCCCTTTGATGACATCCCGTGAGCTGGGGGGGGGGGAATTATGGGGGGGGGGCAATCGGTCCTTCTTTTTCCTTTCCCGCCAGTACCAACTGGATCTTCTAATCTAGACACTACAACTAAGCTGAAGGTTGATGAGACCTTAAAAAAACTTTTATCTCTTCTCCACCTTAGCCTGAGATCTAAGTTGTACTTCTACCTACCTACCTACCTACCCATCCTTCCCTCCCTCCCTCTGCAAATTTAAGCTTAGTTAGAATAAATTATCTATTTGTTCCCAAAGACGACTCCCTGTTTTCTTTTACTAGCCACCACCCCCTCTCCCCCTAAAATTGGAAGCCTTTACGAGCCAACTTTCACTTTTTCTTGCCAAGACAGTAAGAAATAACCCTAAACCACACAGACATCATGTGTGTGTGTGTGTGTGTGAGAGAGAGAGAGCGAGAAAGAGAGAGAGAGAGAGAGAGAGAGTACCAAGCAACTACTCTTGGCCACTCCTGTTCATCTACCTAGAAAGTTTCTCTTTTTGGTACTTAAGTCTAGGGATGCTTTGGGCACATGGTGTGACTTTCCTGTGGACCCTCTCCAATTTCAGGAAGCCACAGTCTCTCTTCCCTTCCAGGTCCAAGGGGGTAAAGGGGCCTGATGGAAACTCACCTCTACTTAAATTCTTGGTCCTGCTTAAAAGACTTCTGGAGTTCAAATCCAGAGCTAAGCTTGCTTTCCTTGTCTATTCTTTTCCCTCCTTCTCTAATTTCCAGATCTATTTGATCAGATATTGTGTGTGTGTAGGGAGGCATCCTCACATTCCCTACTGCAGCAAAGGTTAAATTAAGTAGAAGGAACCTGACCAGTCTATATTATGAAGTTGTGCTGGGGCGTCAAAGCTCTGCTTAATGCCTCACTTCCATCTCACTGTCCGAAAGTCTTCATCAGGGAAATCCTTTTAATTGTCAGCATTTAATCTTTAGGAGAAAGTGGACAAAGCACATTCTTTCTCTCCTTCATCTCCCCTGGCCCTGGTTTTTCTCTCTACGAAAATTTTATTCTATTTACTTCTGGGGCGAGGCAGTTTAGTCGGTTCTCTCTTCTTCTCGGGCCATTTGTCAGCAAGAAAATGACCGGCAGAACATCTGACTTCTTTGGTTTTGTGCTCTGGGCTAAACAGAAGTCCTCTAAAGCAATCCTTTAGAGCAGAATTAAAAGGGGGTGGGGTGGGAGAGGGAAAAGGAGAAAGATGTGTGTGTGTGGGAAATCAAACAAAACTCAGAGAGCAGCACTTAAGCCTCATCCATTGGGCTAAAGCGACTGAAAGTCTCCAAAGACCGAGGCAATATTGTTTTTGCAAATGGCCGAGGGGGAAGAAACACATGTTTGGAAATTGTGAAGTCTTTTTACCAGCGATGGGGGAAAAATATTTGCGATAGGGATGGGGAGCCAAGGGACGTGGAAGTACTGCTGTCAGGATTACTCTGCAAGGTAGAAAAGAAATGAAAGGCAGCTCCAGCGCCGTGGCAAACACTCATCTCAGCGTGGCAAGAAGGAAGCCCTGATTCGATGACCGTTTGCTAATGCAAATAGGAGTGAATAAATAAACCTCAAACCGGTTAGTTTGGGTGTAGTAGTTTGGCAAGACTAATTGCAGACAATGGAGCTGAAATGACTTTTCCAATTAGCTGCTGGTTGGAGTTTAGTTGGAGGAACTGTCAGCTCCACCGATGGGTAATTGCTTTATTGCTCACAAAACTATCATCTATTTAGAACATATGTGCTAATTACTGTGGATGGGCACTAGGGAGGAAAAAAAGAGGGAGACCATAAATCTATTAGCACTTGGAGAAAAAAAAGTCCATGGGGCTTATGAGCAGCCCATGTCTCTTCCATGGGATGGCTGAGGGGTGGCCTCCCAGCCGCTTGAGTCAACCACGCACCGCACTCCGCTTCAAGGCAAGATCCGATTCAATCTCCTTGGAAAGGCAAAGTAAATACTGTATAAGATCCCATTCCCAGCCCAGTCAAATGTCACTTCTGATCCGGTTTAGTGCTGTTTAGTGCTGATCAAGCGCGAGAGAAGGATGGTGCAAACTGATCTTCAAGGCAGCACGCTTGGCCTTAATTGAATGGAGACATTGAGTTGAATTACGTTGGCGATACGGATTCTTCTAAGGAGCCCTTTTCTCATCAACCATGGCCATAAATCATTTCCTTCCCCTCTACCCCCTTCTTCTCCTTCCCCATCCCACCAAAAAAAAAAAAAGATTAGTTTAGAAATCTTTTAATTGGATTATTCTGGAAAATTAACCTCCTTCGGGCTGGCTAAATTTTGTGTACCAAATATTGAAGATTAAATCCGCCTCACTTGAGAAAGGGAAGAGATAGTGTGGAAACAGAAGAGAAAAGAGGGGGAACCTTCCCTTTTGTTGGGTGGGTGGCAATTATTTATTTGCGTTGGTGGAAAAAAGCCGAAGAGGTAGGCAAAGGAGACACCCTGGGGTGCATTTTCAAGGTGCGCAGAATTCCCCAAGAAAAGCCGAAAAAAAGTTGACACCCTTATTTTGTAAGGACGTGATTGTGTTGCCTCGTTTTAAGGCGATAAGCAGAAGAAGCTCGGAGTCATCGATGGGTCAAGCTTAATATATTTTAAATTATAATTCTTCTCCACCTTTTTTCTTTTTAAAATTTTCTGAAGCTGCTGCTATTATTATTATTATTATTATTATTATTATTATTATTATTATTATTATTATTATTATTATTATTATTATTATTATTATTATTATTATTATTATTATTATTATTATTATTATTATTATTATTATTATTAAGGGAAGCCACTGGATTACTCAGCAGGCCAAAGGAAAGGAAAGTGAAAGGAAATACAGTACAGCCTTTCCCTTTTCACATAGGCTGCAACCTGTCTTTGATCTGGGCGTTTCCCTCTTTTCTTTTGGGGCAGCAGGAGAGGGACAGAAAGTAAATAACCGAGAAAGGACGGAGGGAGGAAAGGAAGGCTTATCCTCTTTCAAGACCAATTTTAGGAAGGATTCAAAAAAGGCAAACAAGACGTGTGTCCCTTCCTCGCCACCTTCCTCGGGTTTTCCATCCTCCGTTCCTTGAAATTACCAGAATACTCTGACTTGGAAATCAACGGATTTTATTTTCAAGTAGGCAATGCCAGAAAGCCAGTTAGGAAGGCAGGACAATGCCAAGGACATAAGCTTGCCTTTGAACCCCACCCCCACCCCCCTTACAGTAATGCCAGCAGCAAATTCATAGTCCACCTTTTTGTTTTCAAATGGAAGAGGGAACTCTACGATTCTTCCCCGACTCCATAAACTTGTCTGAACTGGCAAGCGGTGTTTATCAATGCGCGTTGGTGGCTGCTGCCAGAATATCCCTCGCCACCCGGGCCCTCCACCTCTGAACTTTCCCGTCTCGTGAATTTTCTCCCCCCCCCCCCCCCGTTATCTTTAATTCTTTTTTCCTTATCAGGGTCTTGGAAGGACCTGTGTGAAGGCAGAGATCAGGAGTCAGCAGCTCCATTCTTGGCTGCCCGCTGCGATCTCTTGAGCGAGATCACGACATCGCTCTGAAATGGGATACCTCACTTTTAAACCCAATCTGGCTGTTAATGGCAGCCCTCTGAGGTGTGGTTAATTGGTGGGGATATAAAGGCGTAATGACTTCACAGGGAGACGGCAATGAGCCTTTAATGTACCTTAAAGAAAGACACTGCACTCGGGTGACATGATGGCAGCTCTCCGGCAGAAGAGCCTTTCTGAAGCGGATTCTTCGCAGGCAACAAACGGGTCACTGGACCCTCACGATCCTCCCTGCCCAGAGGAAGAAAAGCAAGCGAATCCCTCCCGTTCTTTAGGCGACTTTTGGGCTAGGGGTCATTGACCTCGGCCTTGCCCCTCCCTGCTTTCCGATTGAGATGATGGACAGGGGAGACCCCCAAAATGCCCCACTGGACAGCCTTGGGAAATAATTTCTTTTCCAGGCCATGCTACCTCGCAGGGTTGTCGTAGGAGGCAACAATAAGCTAAGCCATTGAACAAGCGCCCACTTGATTTCACCTTCCTTCCCCAACCCAAAGAAGGTGCCTTCTGGCGAGGCCCCTAGAGAGAGTGGAATCTAGGGCCCCCAATCCGATTTTAGAGGCTGCCAAGACTTTTTCCATTGCCAACCGGCTTGCCTTTCACCTGAGAGTAGGTTAAAATTGAGAGCAGGTTAAAAATTTTGCAACGTGACTCTTTCTATTCTGAAGGCTTCCGAGAGACGAGGCAAGTCCCCAATCTTTAGTCCGGACAGACCGATTTATCCTTGACTGTCCTACATAGGGGTCAGTGGGTTTTAAAGCGGGTGTGTGTGTAGGGGGAGTGGAGGTGTGATTTGGGACGTAGGGGGACTGCGATGTGACTGTGTTGGAGCATCACATCTTCAGAAGTAAAAAAAGGTCTATTAGATAATTATGATCTAATAAGCGTGTATATGTTATGTACCTAATCTGTTGCCCTCTCCAAAAGAAAGACTCAGAGAAAATACCTATATAAAAATACACCTCACATCTGAGGCCGTTATTTTCTCCCCCCACTTTTAGATCAAAGGGACCTCTACCCAAAGTAGGGAGAAGTTTACAGCTCTCTGTAGGTCTGTGCCTAGGGCACCTATAGCTCCTGTACTGGCCGGTGAGTATTTATAGCTGATTGATACGGCGTCTTTTTTCAGGTGCACTACGCCCCTGTTATATATTTGCACATCGAAATGTCTTCATCTAAGTTTCATGTCCTGTTTTACCAACCAGTTCTGCCAAAATCATTAGTCATGCAGGAACATCAAATATAGTGTGTATCTGTTGTAGCATTGTATGTTTGCGAAAAGCATGTGTGCCACATACATTTTCCATACGTCACCTGTGGAATGAAGTGGGGATAGCCATGTTGGTAAAGGTAGGAGCTGGGCATACAGCTAAAATAACAGGATTTTTGTGGCCCCATAAATTTTTATTTGGCAAAAGGTTTTATGCACTGTAGCCTCCGATACTTCCGAACAGGTGAGCTACCAATCATGAAAGATTTTGCCAAATAAAGCCTGTTAATCTTTAAAGTGCCAGGAGACACTTCCTTCTGCCCGTTTTCTGTGGAATCAAGGAAAATGAATACTCTGCGATTTCTTTATAGTTCTATTATTTTCCCACGCCTCATAAGCAAAACAAAGTGAAAGAAACAACTTCCCTTTCCTGGAGGCTTTGCTAAAATGTTCCTTTTGCAATAATACTGTTCCTTTCCTCCCTTGGACTCCGTCACCCATTAAGTAAATGTTAATGCTAGAAGTATTTAGCAACCCGATTTTCCAGACTCATGTACTTGGGGAATCAATGGAATTTCTGCCAAGCCAATCTGCCGAATCTTCTGTAAAGGACTGAAATAGGTGGACTAAAAATCTTTTCAGCTCTTCATGAGATTGAGCTGTAGGGTTTCGGTCTCTGCACATTGCCTTCCTAAAGATCTAACATTAACAATTTACAATAGAAGGCCCCACGTGGCCTGGGAACAAGATCATGGATCAAAGTAATAAACTAGATTGACTTCCCTTTCCTTTGACTTTCCGCTTCTGCTGTACATATACTGTATTTCCAAGGATCCTACCTTCCTCCTCCAGGTTTGAGTTCTCCTTGGAAGCAGATAGGGTAATTAACCCCCTTCATTGCATTCCGAGAAAGAGATCGCAGGTGTTTTAGCTACAGCTGTTGAATGTTATCTCGAACTCCAGGAAGGCAGGGCAAAGGAAAAAAAAAATCTCCCCTGGAAAGGAGGTGTGTGTGTGTTACTGTCGGGGCATACTCATGCCTCGTCTAGGTAAATATAAAAATTGAAGGGAGTCCCGTACAGTTCAGACGGATTTATTCCCAAAGAATCGTGCCTAGGATTGCAGCTTTAATTTGAATGGTCCCGTACGATGCTAGACTAGGATGCGGCTTTCTTGGGCCGATTTACACCAAAACCAGTAGAATTTATTCTCAGGTAGGATTACCATAAAACCATGATCCTCTAAAAAATCTTTGATAGAAGGAAGGGACGTCCAAGGAAGATTTCTTTTCGAAGAATAAACATCCAGGGAACGGGTCCCGAAAGCTGACGCATGCTTTCTTGAGAGAGGGAACGATCCCACAGAACTCTGTGGTGTCTGCAACTCTGTTGAGCGGGACAGGGCTTGTAATTTGGAGCAGAACTGAAAAGGCATCCCCTCGGAGTCAAAACAGAGCAGCTGGCAAGCATTTAAGCGAAGCGAAGTCCGAGGTGGGTGCGTGTTTGACTCTCAAGACTCCGAGGCCGGTTCAGAGATCAGTGGGTCCCAGAAAGGGAAAGAGAAGATGATGGAAAAGGCGTGTATGACGGGCAATGGCTGTAGGATACCGAGGCGTAGTGTCGCTTTTGTGGATTCCGACCTTAAAATTAGCCAGCTCTTCTCTTGCTGAAGCCAAAAGTTTTAGGGTGAAGGTTAGGTGGAATTCAGAGCTGCAAGAACAAGAGAGCCGCTTTAAAAGAGGGACAGGCAGCATCGTAACAATTGTCTGGCAAACAAAAATAAGCAGGTAGACAGGCGCTCTCTGTCTCTTCCCTGTAAACTCTAGGTGGGCTTGGATTAATTCCCGACTTTCAGCTTTCAGACCGATCCCACTTGGATACACTCAAGCTCAACAAACTGATAAAAGAAGCTCTGTTATGCCCTTTAATTTGTAAGGGAGTCCCGTCAGATAAAAACGGAGCTTGCTTTGGAATAAGAAGGTAAAAGGAAGAGATATAAGACTAGGCTTGTTTATTTTTTAATGGTCGGTGCTTTCTTCAATGGGAGAGAAACCGAGAGAGTAATTCCAAGCCAGTTCTCTGCTGGTCTCCCAAAATGAGCTGGCACCCGTTCATGCTGATAAAAATTACATACTCACAGCAGATTTAAATGATCTTTCATATGAAACGAGTGGATGTATGTGAGAGTTTTTTTTAGTAAAAAAATTAAGTTCTATCAAAGATCCTTTGTGGGAAATTCTTCTCCTGTTTAGAACCACCAAGCATTGTTGAAGCAAAAAAAAGGACTCTTTTTATAAATGTACTGTATATACTGTACACATATTGAGCACATATAAATAGAACTTTCCCTGCTTAATAGCATTTAGTTTATGGTTCGGTTACTAGTTTTCCCCCATCCAGTAGAGCTGCTAAAGGAGGACCAAGTCTGAGATTGAAGCAGTTTACAATCCAATAACTACTTAACCTGATGGGCTGAGATGTCATGAGATTGGCTGAGATCTATTAGCTCAGGCCTAAATCGAGCCTCATCTCTAAAGTTAAACCAGAGTTCGTGGTATTCTATTCCACCCCTTGATGCAGGTTCTCTGACAGGCACAGTTTCTAAGGAGTTTCAAGAACCGGACCTTTCATCTAAACCTCCTGGCATGTTCTCCGGGAAGGCAGAGACACTTGGCTTGAGACCATGCTAGGAAAAGAGGCATCAGATAGTTCACCTGGTCCTGCGAGGAAGCCCCACAGAATTTAACGAGGATGGATCCAGAGGGGAGAAGACACAGTGATGGGCAGGAGATGCAAAGGCCAGGATCCAGCACAACTCCTGCCCCGGAAGGGAAGGGAAGGGAAGGGAAGGGAAGGGAAGGGAGAGCTGCACTTCTTTTGTGTGGAGCAGAGAAGCACGAGCTTCTCTTAGCCAGGATCGAAACCTCAGGTGCGCTTCAGTGAAAGTTCACGCCCAGGTATTTATTTGAGGCGCAGATCTAGTGGCCAGTCCGGCCAGATTATCCTGCTATGGTAATAGAAGTAGACCATCCTGTCAGCCACCCAAGGCCGTCAGCTGGCGGTTAACTAACCTGACAACTCTGAGGACTAATGGCCTTGGGTGGTCCACAGGGAAGGGTGATGGTCTCCAAGTGGATTAAATCCCACTTGAATCCATCTTGATGGAGGGCAGCAGCTTCATCAATAGTGTTCTGAGGCTCATGACCAGAAAGTGACTCGGAACTGGATCAGTGGTACGGGTATCACACTGGGATGCAGCAGGCAAATGGCATTATATTCTCAGGACAATCTTCATGGCTGATCACCATGGGGATAGCCAATATTCGGAATCGGATGCGACACAAGAAAAAGAAGATCTTGCGGCTCCCCGCCGTTCCCTTCTCGCCGCGAGGTTTTCTGGATGGCGTCGGAGTAGACGGGAACCGGTGAAACCGACGGCTTAGAAAGAAGGAGGAGGCCAGGGATGCACGTGGGGTAGGGAGAGATGGAGATCGGACGGAAGGGGACCTTTATGGAACAAATCAAGCAAGTTTGACACCTGGGGAAAAGAAAGGACCCATCCTGCCGAGCACGAAGGACGGCGCCGCCGCTAAAGCGCAAAGGCTGAAAGGGTCGGAGCGTTCCGGCTTTGCCACAAAGCCCGCTTCCAAAGCCCTGCCTGCCTGCTGGCCTGCCGGGGGGGGGGGGGGGGAGGGAAGCGGTGTGTGTGTGTGTGTGTCTTAAGTATGCTGGGGGGGGGGGAAACCCGTGGAGCACAACGGGACTGACCCCCAAGGAAACGGCGTACCACCAGATTGCCATCGGAAGCGGGCTGACCGGACAATGAGAGGCCAATGACCCGACGGGACTCAGGGGCCTCTCTTAGAAATAGTCGTATTAAACCCCAGTTTGGGAAGTCTTAGAACTGGAGAGCATTGGTTTAATGAAACTTCCTCTCTGGTCAGTTTGTATAGGATCGCAGCCTTCCCGGGCACTTTCAGTGCGTAAAGAAGCGCACCCGATTCAGGTCGGTGAAGCGTCTCCAGAGGTCCCTCCTTCAACATAAACTAGCCAATTCTTAATCTACCGGCCTGCAAATATTTCAGACTGTCAATCTCATAATCTTTAACTCGGGGTGGCCAGGGGAACTGGGATTTGAGGATGTGAACCCTTAGAGTCCACCGGATTCCACCCCACGCCTTACTAGGAAACCAATTCTGTTGCTTTCAATGGGATTTACACCAGGAGTTGGACAAAGCGAAACGAGGGTGGAATCGATGCAGAACGCTTCTTCCCAGTCCTGGAAGGCTGAGTGCACGAAGAGGAGAGATGAAAGTCTCCGAGAGTAGGCAGAGCACTCTTTGCCTTGGACTCCACATCATAAATTCTAGCTAAGCAGAGCTTGGCAGTCCCATAGAACAGGAAAGGGAGACACCTACACCTCCCCTCCCCAAGTTTTGGAACATCACAGGGTGCCTCAGACCACATGTGTTTCTAAGACTGTGATGGCGAACCTTGGTACTCCAGGTGTTCTTGGACTTCAATTCCCAGAAGCCCAAGTCTGGGAATTGAAGTTCAAGAACATATGGAGTGCCAAGGTTCGCCATCACTGTTCTAAGGAATTAAATCTTCTAGTCCACTCCATGCTACCAGACCCTGATTCCTTCCCTAGTCTGCCTGTTCTAGGTTTTTTATTTTTAGATTACAAGTAAATGGTGGAAGGCATCTAGTTTGGTGGCTTCTGCTCCTCTTCCTTCCTGCCAGGCATCTCCCTGTTGAAATGCCCCAGATGGAGCCCTACAAGAGGGGCAGAGGCAGGGAAAGCTTCCTTCTTTGAGTTTTTGGCCTTGGCCAGTCAGAAGAGTTGGGCTAGAAGAGAGAGACAGCATCATCACCAGTGCCATCATTCTGTGCTATAAAGTGGCTTCCAAATTTATGACCAGCCTTTGAATTAATGACCTCCCAAAGGCCAAGTGATTAACAGGCCTCCTCAAGTCTTGAAAAACAAGGCTATAGGTAACTTCAGTGAATCAATTCCTCTCATGCCTTCCACTCTCCTCAGCATTACTGACTTTTCCAGTGATGTCTTGTTACCATATGTCAATAATACAATAACCTTTGTTTGCTCATGTTAGCTTCTAGTGAGAGTCCAGGTTTCTCCATTACTTGTCAATTGCAGTCTAAAACCCACTTACTGTATTTTAATTTCTGTTTGTCTACGGTGGCAACCCTAACAGGTCTTTTAGAAGAACCTTTGTGTCCTGTGTGGTGGTATATACTTAACTCTTCTCCCTTGAAAACTGAATAAGAGAGAACTTATTCTATATTCTAGTTTCTGTCTTTAACTTCCAACTATCCTTGGATTTCAGTTCCCATATAGTACAGTTAATGGTCAAGGATGATGGGGAAAGGTAGTCTAACATATCTGGCGTAACACAGGTCAACACTCGTGGTCTTTCTAAGAAAAAAAGCATTCCTCAAAAGAGGAAACTTTTTCTGCCTCTCCTTCTTTATGCACATATACAACACCACCTGCAGCACTTCAACAGGTCAGGTTAAACTCAGGGGGTACCTGGCAGGAAGGAATAGACAGAAGGGATGAGAATGAATCGGTCAATGAGACATCTCTGTAAGTTCATTTGCAGAGGCAGGGGACTTCTAGCACTAGCCTAGGAATGTCTACTTGGAAGTAATCCCAACTGAGCTACATGAATTTTTTACTCTTGGCTAAAGGTTGAATCCTTATAGCATTTCCTTATAGATCCTTATGGCATCTGCACATTTGACAGACATGACGTGTATAAGATCCACCTTTCATTTATGTAATGCCATAAGTAGAACTGTTGCCACTTAGGAAAAGGTTGGTTCTTGTTTAATAATGGATGCCCCTCACAACACCTAATTAGGGTGCAGTCCTTTATACCCGTGCATGGCAGTAAGTCCCGTTGAGCTTTGCAGGGCTTATTTCCAAGGGAAGGTGTGAAAGCTCTGTGGTTCTGTAATGCAAACTCTATCTTCCCTGCCTCTGACATGCAATGTCTTCGGCTAAGTCAGAAAGGTTAGATTTTACGGTTTAAACTACCGAACATTTCCACATACCTGTCAGTAGGCTTATATATACACAGAGAAGTAGGAAATCTTTCAGTCTGTTGACTTACTGTGTTTTTAGCTGGTCACCCTACCAGGAAAGACATTATCTCTCAGTGCCATATGTGACAATATTTAAAAGGCATTTGTAATGCAGAGAGATAGGCTCAGGAAAACTAGGATCAAATCACAGTGACTATTTATTCATTTATAGGGTAACAACAACAACAACAACAACAATAATAACAACAATAATAACAATAAAGCATTGCCTGGAGCAATGCTTTATGACTTTGCATTCATTCATTGCATTATTAATTATAAAAATTAAACAGTCATAGGTGTAATTCAACCAATGTGGATTTGAAATGTTTTTTTTCTACTGCTCTCAGTATTTTTCAACCTGTTCTTGATAAGTTCTTTGGGGTCATCACACCTGTTCATCCATGAGTACTTGCCTGTGGCAACTGAGAGTCTATTAATACTTAGACATTTGACGGATAGGAGCTCCTTTACTCAACAAAGCTACAGGCAATCCACTGGGTCTTCTCCAAGAAGGAAGGCTGTGTGTGTAGTGTAGTTAAGTTTGAGAGTTCATGATTCTAGCTCTCACAAAGCATGATGCTTCATGAGTGAACTTGGGCCAGATGCCTATTTTGCCGGCTGGTGATAGAGAAGAGAGCTATGTGTACTACCTTGAGCTTAGAGGAAAGGTGAGTTATAAATATAACTAGAAGATAGACAGTAGATGTTCATAGGACTTCAGGCTCCTGGCTGTTTGCTTTAACCACCATTCTAAGAGTTCTCCTTTCATACTCCTTTTTAAAATAATTTACCTTGTTTGGACATGGCAACATGATAGATATGGTTATTCTGAAATACTTATTACAGAGTTTAATGGAAAGTATGGCATCATTTAAAAGCTGACTCACCAGTAGCCCAGGGAGGTTCCTGGTAACTGAGTCAAGAAAATCGGAAATCTCCTCAGCCTAAATCCAAAATATTTGGCTTATTCACTCTTTTCTTTCCTTCTAATAAAGCAAACTGCTGCTGAGCCAGATGTTGCAATAAACCTGGTTGATGTGTGAGCAGGTAATATAGGCAGGAGTGACACTGTTAACAGAAAACATCTAATTAACAGTGACTTCATTTGATTGGGAGGATGAAAAAGCCTTTTTAAATCAATCCAGATTTACTGGCCTCAGCACAGCCGATTTATGACTCCAGAGGGCTGAAGAGAGTCTGCTTTCCCTCAAGATGTCATCTGAGGGGGATACATGGCTAGGTGAAGTCATTTGGTTAGCCTGTGGAAACCCCAGGAGTCCCTTGATTTTGGGATTGAAGTCAGTGCTGCTTCTTCATTTTATTAAGAACAGACCAAGCCCATCAAGGAGGCTCTCTTGGCTTCTTGAAGCAATTAGGCCCTCCCAATTAGCATACTTCTCCTGACCCCAAAGAGTTTCTCCTAGTCCGTGCATTAGGCAGCTCTTTAAAGTAATGAAAAAAATGGAATATACTAGCCTAAATCCACAATTGCCAGTCGTGAGCAGAGTGGACCTACTGAATCAATGGTTTTTTTTAACAGTAGGAGTTTGTTTACTATTCACTGATTGATCCATAGGTCTACTCCGGTTGGCTCTTACACTTGGATTTGGGGCAGGAACAACATAAATCTGAACAGATGAGGTCACATGTAATCAAGCAGTAAGGAAATCACAATGGATCATAGGTACTGTAGGTTCCTCTATCTTGACAAGAGGAGCAAAAGATAGGGAACCTGCAATCTTGCAGATATTACTGGATTTTACATCCTATCAGCCTCAGCCTGCCTGGCCAAAGATGATGAAAACTGTCAAGTTACACATTCTCCACTCCTGCAATACTATTTCCTCTAGATAAGAAGGTGGCAACCAGATGTCCTCCAGAAATACTATAATATACTGCAATTTCCATCATCCTTAATCATTGACGATGGCACCTGAGGCCTGCTGAATTCTGACAGCTTCTGGGCCTTTAGACATGGAAGAGTCTAGTGGCACTTTAAAGACTTATAAAGGTAAAGGTAAATGGTAAAGGTTTCCCTTGCTGGAAAGCCAGTCATATCCGACTCTAAGGTTCAGTGCTCATCTGTGTTTCAAAGCCAAAGAGCCAGTGCTGTCTGCTTCTGCAGACGTTTCCGCGGTCATGTGGCAGCACGGAATGCTGCTATCTTCCCACTGAAATGGTCCCTTTTTATCTACTTGCAATTTCTTGCTTTTGAACTGCTAGGTTGACAGGAGCTGGGACAAAGACGGGAACTCATTCCATCCTGCAGTACTCAGGAATCGAACTGCTGACCTTCTGCCTCCCAGCCAGCATCTTAGCCACTTGAGCCACTGCAGTCCCACTTAAAGACTTATAGGGAAGCTTAATTTTGGTAAGCTGGATGGTGCCACATTCATGGGAACAGTCTCTTTGATATGAATAGGTTCTCCCAATGTTGCAATACTCTACTGAGGAGGGCCACACAATCTCAATTCTGTGCAGACTTAAAGCTACCATTAAATATATATTCATGATAATTGATGACATGGCTTTAGTTTGTTCAGAAGGCCAGGTGAGTGACAGGAGTTTGGGGTTACTTTTTTGAGAGAGAGAGGGAAATGCAATCTGCACATATCTAGAAGTGTTCCACTTTAATAATGCTTTGCAAAGTTCAGGTTTGACAATGGAAATTAAAATGTCTTTCTTTCTCCCCCTGGTTTCTGCAGAGCTTTGCTTGTTGCTGCAGAAAGGGGAAAAAAGTGAAAGAAGGAAGAATTTTTCTCTGCTTTTCAAGGCAGGATCTCTGACTGCAACCAAGCAAGGTCTGTGTGGCAGAGCTGAAGGGTCTTACTCAGTGGCATGAACAGAAAGGGTCCTCAAATAAAATTTACCTGGTATGCCACTAGACAACTAATACACACACACTGCCATCTAAAGCACTTATTCTACTCCAGAGGGAAGACTGTTAAACCCATAACCCAGTGACGTTGAACCACTAGGCATGTAGGCATTCCTACAATCTCCCAACCATTTATAACAGTGGTTTAAATATCTGGCTATAGAGCCACAGACTGGGAGTTTGATTCCCCACTGTGCCTCTTTGATGGAGGCTGGACTCCATAAGATCATTCCAGCTATGCAGCTCTAAGATTTGGTGGCTAGAAAGGATGGTAGCTACATTTTCTCCCCAACAGAGAATAAAGTACAAAAGTATGGAAAACTTGTACTGAACCCAGAGAAGAGACTATACTTCAGACCAGTTAAATGTCAAAGATTTTTTAAAGAAAAAAAAATACCATGCTTTTCTTACAAAGGAGACTCAAGGTGACTTCCAAATAATTTAAAACCACAGGTGGTTGCACAATTAAAAATGAATTCCAACATTAAAAAAACTAAGCAAATTAATCATAAAAAGTTAATTTTAAAAAATAATTTCAAAAGTGCATGAAGTCCTTTTAAAATTATTTAAAAATACATTTAAAAAGAGTGGTACTGCAATTTCACTGCAAGGAAAGAAAAAGAGGCTAGAACTGCTTAGTTCCATTTGTTGTAATTTTTGATCTTGCTCCAATTGGCTAGTCTGCTCCAGGAGTCTTCATGAGCTCCATGTACCACAGCCTGAGTTTAAAAGTATCCAACAGGACCAACTGATACACCTTGAGAGCACCAGTTATGTTTTTGTGACCTTGAAATTAGTGGGACTGCGGTAGCCTAGTGATTAAGATGCTGAAATTGATGACTGGAAGGTCGGCAGGGCAGCAGTTCGAGACTTGAGTGCTGCACGATGGAGTGAGCTCCCGCCTCTGTCCCAGCTCCTGCCAACTTAACAGTTCAAAAGCAAGAATTTTAAAGTAGATAAATAGGCACAACTTTGGTGGGAAGGTAAACAGCATTCCATGCACTCTGGGGTCTAGTCATGCCTGCCACATGATCACAGAAACATCTGCAGACCTGGCTCTTTGGCTATTAACAGAGTTGAGCACTGAACCCTAGAGTCAGATACAACTGACTTTTGAGCAAGGGGAACCTTTACCTTTAGCTAACCTTGGGACTAGGCCACTGAGATATACTGTGTGTGGGGGCTAGTCCAGTGAAATCCATTCCCTATTGTAGAGACCTCAAGGCTGCTTCTTTGTAGGTTTGGGTGGTTCATTGGTAGCATCTAACAATACAATGGATGCAACTTTAACACTGAGCACATTCAAGACAGAGGTCAATAGAAGGTGTGTAGCATTAAAACTCTGAGGCAACAATTCTATATCAACTTACTTTGGTGAAAAACCCACTGAACTCAAAGAACTTACTTATGAATAGAGGATTGCACTATAAGAGCATTCTCTTAGTGGCATTGTTGCAATGTTCAATTAGAGCATCACTCCCACAGACACAAAAAGCTCCTTGAGAGTTAATTATTCCTTTTAAACCTGCCAATGTTTCGGCCTTCTCTACCTTTTTTTTGTAATAGAGACTATTGTTGGCTATTAATGGGGCTCCAATCTATTTTTTTTTATTACGTTGTTTGCTATGTAATATTTTTAAAAGACATTATTTCTGCCATGGCGCAGTCTTATATTGCTGTGTAGAGTGCACTAGAGGGTAAAAAAGGTGGAGGAGGTTACTAATAAGAGCAAGAATGAGGTAGGTGCAACTTTATGCTACATTTAATGTTAAGCTTTGCCAGATAATGGATGATTATCTGTTGAGTTATCCAAGATAGGTTAATTATTGTGGGAAATATTGCTCTCTGTCTGGTTCATGTATATGAGCTCCCAGGGAGGCAAGCTAAAAGTATGCTCCTTTGGAAGTTAATCCATTAGAATTAATGGGACTTATATTTGAGTAAAGAGATTTCAAATGGTTCTGTCAAGTTCTGTATCTGTACAATGTAAATATGCCAAGATTTCTGAAGTTAGAAAAATATTTATTTATTTATGTTCTACTTATATTTATACTCCACCTTTCACCCTAGAAGTTTAATATAATATGAAAGGCTTCCCTTGCTTTCATTTTATCTTCACAATGACCTTGTGGGATAGCTTAGACCCACACAATATGACTGGCTTGAAGTCAACTATGGAATTCATGGCTAATGGGGAACTAGAACTTTAATCTCTTGGTCACAACTCCACAAGTTTATCATTATAGCATACTTGCTTTTATATTGAAGCAGGGATTCTCAACCTGCAGCCCGTGGGCCGAATGCGGCCCATGACACCATTTCATGTGGCTCCCCCACTGCCTCCACCACACCAGGAAGTGCCATGTGCTGGAGGAAGGGCAAAATGGCTGTCTAGCCCCAAAGCTGTCTAGCCCCAAAGCCTACCTAAGGGCAACCTCCGGGTTGGAGAGATAGGCAGGATATCTCTCAATATCATTTCCAGGGAATCCTAAGCAGGTGAAGGCATCTCCTTGGGAATACCCTGAAGGAAATGGTGAGCCACTGTGTGAGACAGAATGCTGGACTGGATGGGCTGTGGCCTGTTCCAGCAAGGCTGTTCTTATGTTCTTATGTTCTTATGAGGGAGCGTGACCCGGCCCCTGGCTTAAAAAGGTTGAGAACTCCTGTGTTAAAGCAAAGTAATCACACTTACATACCACCCCATAGTGCTTAGTGCACTCTCTGGGCAGTTGACAAGTCAATTAGCATTTTGCCCCCAACATGCTGGGTACTCATTTTACTGACCTCGGAAGGATGGGCGGCTGAGTCAACCTTGATCCTTGGTCAGGATCAAACACACAACCTTTTGGTTGCAGGACAGCAGTTTAACCACTGTGCCACCAGGGCTCCTGGAATCTTAATTGGCCCTTGGCTGAGCTAAGCATCAACCTTGAAGCAATTCCGAATGCCAGAACTCTGCTATGGAACCACTGGAGCAAAGAGCTGGGAGAGAGAAAGATGTAGTCTCTTGAATATATGCTGGGTGCATTTTGCCTACTAGTGAACAGAACTTGGACAAGCTCCTTTTTTGGACTCAAGATCCCAGGAGTCATGCGGGGCTGGAGTGTCTTGGGCAACTGTAGTACTAAGAGGTAACTTTTCCCAGCTCTCCTGCTCCTGATGCATAGCCAGCTCTTTCCATATACAAGCGCATGCGACGTGCAGGAAGTTTTGAGTTCCATTGCCGCTTGTCTTTATTTTAACAAAATAACCCTGGACTATATGTGGAACAGTATGATTCATGTGCTGGATATGTGATAAGAGGCCTGTCTGACAAAGGAAGTTTAGAGACAGGCATTTGCCTCTCTGTCTTTTGACCCCTGCATTTTCTTTTCTGGGTGGCCACAGAATGACCTCCACTCCATTCCCAAGCCTGGACTGCTGGAATAGATCTTCCCTTCTGAGTATTTTGACAGATTGGATCAAATATTGAAGGGGGCTTTTTTTTAATGTTCCGCACAGTGTGAAGGCTACTGCACACCCAAACTCACACTCTGGGAGGTGTTTTCCCTACGCTGCCCCCTCTAGGGAAACAAGCATTCACGCCAGTTTTTGCACCCAAACTAGTAAAACCTCTCAAGACAAAGCATTTGCTGGAACACTAATGGATTTTATTTTGTGCTAGACATTTGGTTTGGACCATTAGCATAGGATTGCCTGACACACTTAGAAACCAACAATCCACAAACACATCTGGGTGCATCCAGCACCTGGGACCTGATAGAGAGAGAATGATCCATGGCAGCTATACTCATGTCCAAACACATATAATTTCATGGAACTGAAAATATATGACTGCCCTGATTATAGTGGCACTTAGATTCGAGATCTAATAATACAAGAAAATAAAACAATCTTCCAATAATTGCCACAGCTTTCTCGAAGTACATGTGGAGTAAAAGATTGCGACAACTCAAGCATGTCACGCCACACAAGCCAGTGTACAATTATCTCATCTCTCCAGCCTCCTCTTTCATCTCCTGTTCTTTCTTGCCTTCCCACACTTTATTTCTGTACCTTACTTGTTTTTCTTTCTCTCCCCTTCTTTCTTTTTTCCTATAAAAATTAAACGGCAACAAGCAGTTTGCACTAAATAAAAACATAACTACAAAACATATTGTTAGTGGGGTACATGGGTAGGAAAAAAAAGGATAAATTATATTTCACTTATTAAAAAACTGACCTGTCTCATTATCAACAACAAGAAAAAGATAGCCTTTTTCATGCAGTGGAATAAGGAGCATATATGCAGCTGTTGAAATGACCCGAACTGAAACTCAGAGCTCCAAATGTGTGAACAGCATAGAAAATATTACTTTTTTGCATCTAGGATTCTTAGAATCCCATAGGCAGTGACTATGTTGCCAGGATGATTCTGCAGCTTCTAGTTTAAAAAAAACAACTAACAAAACAAGGTACACACACACACACCAAATAGCCACCCCCAAAACATTCTGAAGTTTTGAGAGGACATAGCTCAAACATCACAGCATAGAGCAGGAGTTCTCAACCTTTTAAAGCCGGGGCCCAGGTCACACTCTCTCAGACAGATTTGGGGGCTGGATGGCCATTTTGCCCTTCCTCCACCACATGGCACTTCATGGTGTGGTGGAGGTGATGGTGGGCCACATGAAATGGTGCCGCAGGCTGCATCCAGCCCACGGTCCGCAGGTTGCGAATCCTTGGCATAGAGGATAACAACGGTGGATGATTCTACATTGCATTACTGCCATATCTGTCTGTTGTCTCAAAAATGCTTTTGATCACATTCCATAACTTACTTGCTCTGGAGAAGTTCCACAGATTACAGTAAGAAGGTTTAAGTTGTTGGACATGGTTTACTAGCAGATGTCTTTTAATTAAATTTCCCCAGTAATATCAGGTTCTCCAGAGAGAAAGGCAGATTTTTGTGGGTGTGCTCATAATTGTTCAGATGACAAAGCATGTCCCATTGGCAGCAACATCAACCTTGCAGCACTCTGACAAGAGAGTTTCTGATTGCTGAGCCCTGAATGCAACCTAGCTCCTTTCTAGGCATGTGCACTAACTTTGAGCAAATGTATAAAAGTTATGGGAATCATGGGTATCTGTGCAATTCTGGGGCGACTAGTTTACCAACTTTTACTGAAATATAGTTACATTCTTAGTATATTGTGAGTGTGTGTGTGTTCGTGCGTGTATGCACGTGTGTGCGTGCGCATATGATTCGGCAACAATGATTGTTGTATAGGCTTTGAATGAATAGGTCACACAATAAAAGTGCTGTGTCCCACCACAATTTCTTCCATTTCTTCCAATTATTGGGAAAGTATTTTTTTAAAAAATGGGCTTCATGAAACACAGGTATTGTCATTGACTGGGAGATGGAGAATATAAAAGCATTTCCTGAAAAGTTTAGGGTGGGTTGACTTCACTCTGTACAAGTTATATTTGGGTACAGAGCAGGTCAAGGAGCTTTCAGACAATCTTAGCATCTAAGATAGATGAGTGGGTAGGGAATTTTCAGCCTTTCCAATGTTCTGGATTATAACACACACTATGGTTGCATGGGGGCATGGAATTTAATTCCTACATATTTTATAGATTGTTATGATTTATTTCTGTTTTGCAAAGACAGAAATTATGGAGTATTTAAGATGTATCAATCTCTATACTGTTATGAGCGAAAAGACAGGCAGGTTCCAGTTGCAAAGAGCTAAATAATTTAATAGAAAACAAGAAAAACAAAGGAAACGGAAGGAACTGAAAGATAAGTACTGTACACTGGAAAGTAGGATGCCTGAAGATATGGATCTTCTTTGTTAAAACCTAGTTGTAATTAGCAGTGAGGATCAATGTAATATCCAAGGTGCATGAACCACAGACAAAGCCCTCATGGGGAGGAGGATTTACTTCTGAGAAAGGTTGAGGGCAAAAGAAGAAGGGGTTGGTAGAAAATGAGATGGCTAGATGATGTTGTGGATGAAGTGGGCACAGAGTTGGGCAAGTTGAGAGTGATGGTGGAGGATAGAGGTGCCTGGCATAAGATGGTCATGGGGTTGCAAAGGGTCGGAACTGACTATGCGACTGAACTACTACAACAGCAACAGCAACAGCAACAGCAACAGCAACAGCAACAGCAACAGCAGCAGCAGCAGCAGCAGCAGCAGCAGCAGCAGCAGCAGCAGCAGCAGCAGCAGCAGCAACAACAACAACAAATCATTGGCAGAATCCACTTTTACACTATTTGAAGCACTGTAATAATTGCAGCAAGTAAATCTAGTTTGTAGAAAGAAGGACAATTGGACCATTTTCTTACCCATCCAAACCCTAGTCTCTGTTCTTTAGGTTTAATAGTGTGAATTTCTTGCACAATGGGGACAGCACCAATTTGTATGTCAATCTTCAAAGCCTGAATACTTTAGTGTTATGTTATACCATCTTGACATGGGGGAAATTGTAGTATGATCTTGAGATGGAGAATGTGTTGGTAATTAGGATTTCAGTCACTTTGTATAGACTGTGTAAATGCCTATCGTAGACTTGGAGAAGAGGTAGAATATTTTAGATACTTAAAAGGACTACCCTTCGATAGCTGGTCATGGAAAAACTGGTGTATGTATGTTTGTCCTTGGGCTTAATCTGTAGTGGTATTTAGGACTAGGTGTAAATTGTGCTGCTGAACCAACTGGACACAGTAACTCCAGTGCTGTTGGATTTAGTATACACATACACACAAACACTTGTGAAGAAGTTCCAACACAAAATTGAAAAAGAGAATGCTGGAAGTGATACAAAACTACAGTAATAGAAACTCAGCTGAAATGATGACTACAGATCAGAAAAGGTACCACCAAATCCAAGTGGATGTCCACATTGTTATGAAGCAGTGTTGAGGAAGTGTCAAGAAGGCTCTGTTCAGAAAATGCATGCCTTGTTCAAAAGATGAAAATAACAAGGAACGCAGACTTTTACAAAGGACAGGTGAGCAGAAAATAAGGAATGTTGATGGGGTATGAAGCTAGATTGACAAATTAGAAATAAAGAAACCATTGGCTGAAATCACGTTGGGTTGATTCTGTCTGCATTACAGGAATAACCTTATTGCCATTGACAAATTGCAAGTGATTAAAAGCTTTATTTTTTTTTTTTGCCTTGCACATCATTGTTTCTCATTGTTTCTAAGTTGTACGCACATTGAAATAAAAAGCAGCTGCAGTGGCTCAGTGGTTACAAAGCTCGCCTTGTTAGTTGGAAGGCCTGAAAGTCGGCAGTTCGAGGTACTGCATGACAGATTGAGCGCCTGTCTCTGTCCCAGCTCCTGCCAACCTAGCAGTTCAAAAGCAAGAAATTGCAAGTAGATAAATAGGGACCACTTCGGTGGGAAAAGATCTTGGGGACGTGAAAGGAGCCTTATTTGGGCATCCCTTGAGTGGTGTTCCTCCTGCAAAAATCCTTTCAACCCAGAATAATTTCTGACATGAAATTATTATACTGAAATTAAAAAAAGGAAGTCTTCAATCTGCTGCTGTTGCTGACTGTATCCCATTGTGCAATGGGAGATACTCAACAGGATTTTGACAGCTGGATCTTATGTATGGAATGTGCTGTGCTGATCTTTGGATAGAAAGAACAGCCCAGCCCCTAAGAGCAGACTGTGCTTCTAAGGACTGGAAAGTGGCTAATGACCCAAAACATGCAAATTAAAGGATCCAGAGAAGATGAGCAAAAATATGGACCATTTTCTCTGATCCATGTGAGTGAATAGTAGAAGTCATTATTAAGGAAAAAACAAAGTCTACAGTCACATCAACATTGTCTCTGCAAAGGGCAGTTTTTGTCTCAATAGATACAAAGTTATTTGAGAGAACCCATAAGCAAATAGAAATGGGGGTTTCCTGGTAGATATTGTCATATCATGGCTATGAAGATTTGACAGTACAGTGGAACCTCATACAACAATCCCCCTGTATAGCAACGAAATCACATAACAATTAGGTTTTGGGGGGAAATGGTGTCCTGCATAACAATTTTCCCTATGGAAAAAACCATACAACAATTTTTCAATTGGAAAAACCACTTAGCAAAAAAAATAAAAATCATTGTATGATGCATCCCATAGGGAAAATCGCTATACGATGCATACATCGTATAGCAATTGTTCCATACAACAACGAGCCCTGTGGAACAGATTAAAATTGTTGTATGAGGTACCACTGTATTTGAACTTTTGAAAGTTTTTGAAGAAGTCACACATTCAAAGGTCTGAAAACCATGGTTTGCTTACTATGTGGATCAGTAAAACATTAAAGAGCAAAGAAGAGGAATAACTAGACACTTCTCACAATAGCGTGGTAAAGTTGATTCCCCAAAGGAATGCATTAAGAATGGTTTCTTTCTTTCTTTTTAAGCACTGAGCACTACAGTGGCCAGGTTTTCTTGATGACACCATACTGGTTAAATAACTAAAGAATAACTTGTAAGAAAAGAGAATTGGGAGTTGCAGCAGATGCTAAAAAGGGAGACCCAGCATGTGGTTGTCATGAGGGGTTGGGGAGGGAAGAGTCTAAATCCGTGTTACAGATCCTTCAGACAGGGCATGAAAATACACTGCCAAAGTCATATTGCCATTGCACATATTGATGGTGGTATAATTGCAACTAAAACAGTGGCTTCTAGTCCAAAAAGAATACAGTGGAGCAGGCAAAGAGTGATCAAAAACAGTGATCAAAACATTCCACAACTACTATGAAGAAAGATTACAAATAGTCTGGCCTTTTTAAAAGAAAGAAAAATGAGAGGACACATCAGAGGTGTATACAATTGCAGATGATCAGAAGAAAATGTATAGGTGGTTGTTCTCCCTCTCTCACATAGGATCATCGAATAAAGTTGAATGATGGAATATTTAGGGTAGACTAAATAACGGACCTCTTTATACAGCATATATTTATAGACCCATAAGAAGTATTGGAACCCATCAACATGGACAACTTTAGAAAGGGATTAAGTCTGGAATGCTAACATTGGAAGGTTCCCCAAGGCTAAGCCTCCAACAAAATACAAAATCCACAGCTGAAACATTCCAATCAAGTTTATGGAGGATAAAGCTGTCAGTGGCTACTAGTCAGGGTGGTTGCCAGCTTCTTCTGGGATCAAAGGCGGCATGCCTAGAAATATCCGATTTGGGAAGAATAATAAGAAAGAGCTACTATTTTGATATCTAGTGTGTCTCTGTAGGAGATGGAATGGTGTAGGTAAAGGTAAAGGTTTCCCTTGCTCAAAAGCCAGTCGTATCCGACTCCAGGGTGCAGTGCTCATCTCTGTTTCAAAGCCGAAGAGCCAGCGCTGTCTGCTTCTGCAGACGTTTACGTGGTCATGTGGCAGGCATGACTAGACACCGGAGTGCACAGAACGCTGTTACCTGGTCCCTATTTATCTACTTGCAATTTCTTGCTTTCAAACTGTTAGGTTGGCAGGAGCTGGGACAAAGATGGGAGCTCATTCCATCCTGCAGTACTCGAGAATCGAACTGCTGACCTTCTGCCCAATTGGATAAAGTCCGATTTGGATAAAGTCCGATCTGGATAAAGTTGCGGTTTTCATGTACACAGTATAGGAACCTCGGATAAAGTCTATTTTTGGACGTTATCTGATGCCTCTCCCATTTGATTCAGATAAAGTTCAAAATTGGATAAAGTCCAAACTTGTGGAACGGAGTTTGGACTTTATCCGAGGGTCTACTGTATCTAACTTTTTTCCAGATTCCTAAATACAATCTAAGTTCAAGATTTGACACTATCCTAACCAGCAATTTAGTCTATTGTTTCAGCAGAACTCATCAGTTGCTTTTGGCTGTGTTGGAAAAGGCGGCTTCTGGATCCAGATGTTTGGTCCTTTGAAAAATGCTCTTCCTCTTCCTCCTCATCTTCTTCTTCAAACTACTTTTTGCTGAGTTCATTCTACAGTTCCTTTCACCTGACCTAGTGTGAGAAAGATTAGCTGGCAACACAAGGTTGCTGTTACCAGGGTATGCCCGATTGTGGCTCAAAAATATCACAATCTTCGATGAGGCTCTTTCTGTGTACCCCTCTTCTGTGAAGAGAAGGATGGCTCAAGGCCATCCAGAGACAGATGTGCTACTTGGAAACCTCTTTCACCACCAGATCCTGTGGCCAGTGCTGACTATACACTATCCAGTGTCCAATTATACACAATGTGGTATGTCCATGACAAAAAACACCCTGTCCATTATTACTGTGGCCACTCATGTCAGGCATTAGGTGAGTCCTAAGATTGAACTAGGGATTGCGGTGGATTAGTGGTTAAGACTCTGAACTTGACAGGTCAGCGATTTGAGAGCCAGGTCCTGCTTGAAGGAGTGAGCTCCTATCAATGTCCCAGCTGCTGCCTTCCTAGCAGTATGAAAGCAAGAAATTGCAAGTACAGTAAAACATCAACTTACATTTGCTTCAAATTATATAAAATTCGACTTACATAATGATTTTGTGCTAAAACCATGTCCCTATTTACACGATTTCCTATGGGTTTGCTTTGAGTTACATAAAGATTCTTTTTCCTATGGGTTTGATTCGAGTTACGTAAATATTCATTTCCCTATGGGTTTGCTTCGATTTACATAAAAATTTCATTTTTCCTATGGGTTTGCTTCGAGACACATAAACACATTTTTTCCCTGTGGGTTTACTTCGAGTTACATAAGAAACCGATTTGAGCAAAAGCCTACGGAACAGACATTTTTTGTAAGTTTTTTTTTTACTGTAGATAAATAGGTACTCCTTTGGTGGGAAAGGTAACAGTGGTCCTTGTGCTTCAGCGTCTACTTATGCCTGCCACATGGCCATGGAAACGTCTGCAGATACAGACAGCGTGACTCTTGGGCTGTCAAGGAAGATGAGCACTGTACCCTAGAGTCAAATACGACTGGCCTTCGAGCAAGGGAGACCTTTATCTAAGCTTCAACTAAAGTCTGAAAAAAATTAGTCTTTTGGATTACATTTCTCCCTGATCCTGAAGAATCCCCCCCCCCCCCAAACAGTGGTGAGTTAGCTTCAGTTGAACTCTCCCCGGGTACCTAGGAGGGAACTCACAAGCGTGGGTGCAGGTCCGGAAGCCACTTGAGCGACACAGAAAGCGGTGCCAAACTGAACTCCAGGGATTAAAAAACTTCCCGGTTAGGTTCGGCCTCTCCAGGGAGGGTTCGAGAGAGTAAAATCCCCCTTCCTCAGTAGATTCGAAAGAGGAGAGATTTTCTATTCCAGCAAACCCTAATCTGGCCTCTCCGAATCTTTGGGGATCACTTTGACAAATCTCGGCCCCCACTCGATGGGACCACGATCTCGTCCATGTCTTGGAGCTTGTGTCTTCCCCATCCCTCTACAGCAGGGGTGCCCAAACTACGGCCCTGTGGGCTGGATATCCGGCTCCCGAAGCCAGTTCATCCGGGAGCGATGAGGGCTTTGCGGGCTGGATGAATTGGCGTTGGGGGCCATATCCGGCCCATGGACCAAAGTGACCGGCCTCCTGAACCACGTGACTGGCCCTCGGCCCGAAACGTTTGGGCACCCCTGCTCTAGAGTAGACCAGCTCTCGCCTTTCATCCTGTTGGGTCCGACAGCGATGCCCCCCTCCCCCCCCCGTGGGCGCTTCCAGAGCCGGTGGGCGCTCGACTTTGAGCCGCTGCGAAGGTCAGGTTGGCTTTTGCCAACAGGGATGCTGCTGGCCAAGGCACGATCCGTGCCACTGTGCCTTAAGGGGCTGCCCGCGCCCGGCCGTGAACCGTCTGGGACTCTTGTGGGTTAAACAGCCAAGACCACGAGCTTTTCAAAGACAACGGTCTCCCTTTGAGCTTGGAAGCCAGCCGTGTCCGGCTCTAAGGGGCGGTGCTCATCTCAGTTTACAGCCAAAGAGCCAGCGCTGTCTGCATCTGCAGACATGTCCGTGGTCATGTGGCAGGCATGACTAGACACCGGAGCGCACGGAACGCTCTTATCTTTCCCGCCGAAGCAGTACTATTTTGTTGGAATGGCTGGCTGGAAGGAAGACGTGTGGAGGAAGCCGTGCGGTGAAGTCCAGCCCCGACCAGAGTCGGGGGTAGTATTTATTACCCTGCCTTGGGGTTTGTGACACGTGCCTAGGGCACTCGTGCTGCCCCTAGACAGAAGGCTTGCATACGTGGCATTTTCTGGTGGTCAGCTGCAATGTCAGCTCTTGGAAGTTGCCCTGTGGTTAATGGACAGTCCGCAGTTAATTGCCTTGGGCTGGCGAAACCCATTGTTCCTGCCCTAATCTCGGGGTCTATGTGTATTGACTCCGGGTATCTAACTTGTCCTCTGTCTGCCTTGGCTTGTTTGCCCTACTCTATTTGCCCCCAGCCTAGGTTATGATTCATCTCTAACTAGCGGCTAGCCCGCTTTATCTTCCCAATTTCCTTTCCCGCCGAGGCCGGTTGATCCCCGGATCTGTTGACACCGAGCAAACCCCTGGGGAGAGGTTTAATTGCCAATTATTCCCGTGGGCAACCCACATATTTAAAGGTAAAGGTTTCCTTTGCTCGAAAGCCATTCGTATCCGACTCTAGGGTTCAGTGCTCATCTCTGTTTCAAAGCCGAAGAGCCAGCGCTGTCTGCTTTTGCAGACGTTTCCGTGGTCATGTGGCAGGCGTGGCTAGACTACTTATCTACTTGCAATGCCTTGCTTTCCAACCGCTAGGCTGGCAGGAGCTGGAGCAGTCGGCGGGCGCTCCCTCCCTTGTGCGGCACTCGGGTCTCGAACTCTTGAGCGAGCTTTTAGGGACTCATGAAGCGCCCTTGGCGCAGGAGCGCCTTGGCGCTGGGCAATGAATTAGGCGCTTCTTCCACCTTTTCGGTACCCCTTTGGCTGGTTGGTTTGGTGGCTTTTTTTTGGGGGGAGGGGGAGCCCAAGCGTCGAAACTACTCGGGAGGAAGGCTTTAAAACGGGAGAGTTTCCCGTAAGAGCTTCCTCGACGGGGCGGACAAAAGGAGAAGGCTTTCTGCGCGGGGAAGGCGGTCGTCGGTGCCTCTTTTCTGCGCGTCAAAGAGAACAGGCGCAGAGGCGATGCGCCAGGGCGATCCAGGGCGCCGTGGAGGCACCGTCGGGGGGGTTTAATGCCAGCCAGACACCCGAAACCGACGCCGCTCAGAGTCTGACTCAGGTGTGACAACACCAGTCCGCCCCCCACACTTTTTAAGCCCCCCACGCTTTAGAAGTGTTTATACGTCCCTTCAACGGTCATCTCAGGAACTCTTTGCCGGACGTAAACTTCGCTGAGCACAGTGGGTTTTCCTTGTGAGTAGTGGCTCAAGTGGCTAAGGCGCAGACTGGGAGGCGGAAGGTCAGCAGTTCGATTCCCGAGTACTGCAGGATGGAATGAGCTCCCGTCTTTGTCGCAGCTCCTGCCAACCTAGCAGTTCGAAAGCAAGAAATTGCAAGTAGATAAGTAGGGGGAAGGTAACAACGTTTCGTGCGCTCCGGTGTCTAGTCATGCCTGCCACATGACCACGGAAACGTCTGCAGTAGCAGACAGCGCTGGCTCTTCGGCTTTGAAACAGAGATGAGCACTCCACCCTAGAGTCGGATACGACTGGCTTTCGAGCAAGGGAAACCTTTAGGGCGCCCTGATTGGCCTTTTCTAGGACCGTCTGGGCCATGAAACACAAGCCGAGGGAGGGGTTCTAGAGCCAGAGATGCCGGTACCGCCGCCTTCCTACCCGTTTCAGTTACAGAACCGCCCAGGTGGTGCAAATTATTCTGATTTAATGAAGGCAGCAACAAACGTGTTGTCGCGGACGTGGTGGGAGCCGTAATAGAAAAGACAATAGAAAGGTCCGGATCTCGAGTCCTACGGTATAGTTCGGTGGTGGGGAGGGATATGGTCCCTGTTCAGCGGGGTTTAACATCAACCTACTCATATATGAGGGGCCGGGGTGGCTTGGTAGTTAAGACGCTGAGCCTGACTTTGAGACCTGAGTGCCGCGCGATGGAGTGAGCTCCCGTCTCTGTTCCAGCTCGTGCCAACTTAGCAGTTCAAAAGCAAGAACTTGCAAGTAGATAAATAGGTACCGCTTTGGCAGGAAAGGTAGCAGCATTCCATGCGCTCTCTAGTCATGCCTGCCACATGACCATGGAAACGTCCGCAGACGCAGACAGCGCTGGCTCTTTGGCTGTAAATGAGTACCGCCCCCTAGGGTCGGATATGGCTGGTTTTCGAGCAAGGGAGACCTTTACCTTTACCTTACCCATATGAGGGGTTTTGGTACAAATGACATGTCTCTGAACACACACCTGCTCAGCGGAGAGTTCTGCTGAAGTAAACGGGAAAACCTTCCTCCCTAGAGCAGGAGGAAGGAGGAGATGCCAGAGGAAGGAGGAGAAGCTCATAAACAGGCTACCTGCAAAGGTACAAGTAAACAAAGATGGTATTGTTTCACCATGGTTGGGTCAAGTTATTCGGAACCAGTGATTTTTTTTAGCCAGCTTTTGATCGCTTGGTGTAGTTCAAAAGCCTGACATTCACACCTTGGTGCATCCTTAACTCATGAAGCTAGGATTGTGTTCCAATCTGTGTAAGCCAGGGGTGCTCAAACTTTTTGGGCCATGGGCCGGTCATGTGGTTTAGGGGGCTGGTCACTATGGCCTGTCGCTCCCAGAAGTGGAAGTAAAACATGCTCATAGGGCGCGTTTTACTTCCACTTCCGGGAGCGACAAGGGCTTCGTGGGCCAGATGGATTGGCATGGGGGGGGGGGGGCTGGAGCTGGCCCCTGGGCCATAGTTTGGGCACCCCTGGTGTAAGTGATTGTGAGCACAGGGTGTGTTTTTTGGGGGGAAGAGTAGAGGAAGGCATATACTTTGGATTGATCCGTGTGAAGCAGAAGGATGTGATGTTGTAGAGAGTGTTAAAGCAGCAATTGTTGACGGCCTCCGGGGCCAGACGGTCTGCTTAATTTCTGGATGGGGTGGGTGGGAACAGGGCACAGAAAATGCAGTCATTCCCCCTTTGGTATCTCACACCAGCCGCGAGGGTGAAGCAAGCAATCAAGTGAAATCTATCCTCTTTAATAAACGGATTCTTCTGTATTTTCCCAGTGTTGGTGTAAGTTGTTGTCTGCACTGTTCCCCTGGGCTTTTGCCTCTGCTCCCTGATTTGGTGTATAAAAGCAGTCCTGAATGATGGATTACTGTGTCATTGCAGCCTGCGAAGGATTAATTTGTTTCATTGATTTCTCTTTAGGCAGATTGCCAGAATCCGCCGCTTCCCACCTTTCCCCGAGACTTCCAGCAGTAATAGACAGTAATAGCCTAAGACAAATCAGCCAGTTTTGTGTAAAAATAGAAACGCAGAGGCTCTGGGGAAGAAGTGGATTGCCCATGCTGTGTTTTGAAAGTAACAGGTCTGTGAATATTTTAAAAGAGGGTTGTAAAAAAAGTCAACCAATGAGAGGGACACAAACAAAACTCAAAACAGGAGGACTGTAAGAAAGGCTGATTTAATTTGTGACAATTGAGAAGTAAGGCCAGATCATCAGGTTGACATTTCAGCCTCTGGAACTTCTGCTTGAGGCCATCAGCAATGCATGGAAAGTTGTGAGAATCTATGGGCATGTGCAAAATGTCTTTCCCTTTTTGTGTCAAACAGCGGCCAGGCAGGGCCATAGCCAGGATTCTGGATGGGGGTGGTGGGGGTGGGGAGGCATGAATATTTTTCCAGAAGGGGCAACAATCTCTCTCTCTCTCTCTCTCTCTCTCTCTCTCTCTCTCTCTCACACACACACCACATTGGCATCTTGGGGTGAGGTGTGGACAGGCTGTTAGCTGGGGGGGGGCACTTCCCCCCCTGGCCACCCCCCTGGCTATGGCCCTGGTTACCCAATGGCTTTGGCCCTGGTTTCATGGATGAAGCACAGGTGTAATGCTCAGCCAATAGGATCGATGCCACTGTTGTCTGTGGGGCATGCCTTGCACCCAACAGCAATTTCATGTTAGCATCAGCCCAAATGCACACACACCCAGCCCCTTCATTTCTACCTAATGAGAGGCCATTGGAAATCCATTCAAGGGCAGGCTGTTGGTGTTGTGCTATCAGCGTCCATTCTTTGCTCAGAAGAAAAAGAGGGGAAACATGTGTTCATTCTTTTTGTATTAAGTGCCGGCCTATAGCTAATCTGTTATTGATCTGTCTCTCTGTCTGTCTGCCTGCGATATTGCTAAGCTACGTCAGCTGTCCGAATCCCCTCCCAGTGAAATTTGAAGAGAAAACTGCCGGATCAATTTGTCTGGAAGCCTTAAGAGGGTCATTTGAGTGGAGGCGAACAAAGAACCACCCCAGGCTAGGTGGCCAAAGAGAACCGGCACAATATAAGAGGCAACTTCTCCTCCTAGGCTAGTTGTCAACGGGATCCACCAATCCATTTAGGTGGATTTACTCCCACAGATGGATATAGGTGTCAAACTACAGTAATTTAAGATCAACTCCATTGGCTTTAGTGAGTAGATGATAGGATGGGTGTTTCAGTGCTTTAAATTTAACTTGGTAGTCTGATCTTAATTGTAAAGGTACTTTAAAACACAGACATGCAAAACAACATTCCCCAAAATCATTTTTGAAATGCAGACTACGCTGCCAACATTATTTGTTTCCTTTGATGAAAACGTATATTGATTCATTAACCTTAACTTACCTATTGAGTATAATTAGTGGGCTGTCAATCTACTACAGCCTTTAAAAAAAGTTGATTAGCTGCCTAGCTTTTAAGTGATGCACCAATGACTTGACATGCTACCTATATTTGGAAGGAGGTTAATGAAGGCAGCCATTTCAGATGGATAGCCGCAGTCATTTGGTTGCAGAAGAAACCACAAAGAGTTGTGGGGCTCCTTAAAAGCTAAGAAGTGACAAAGTGGGCTGGTCTATGTCCCCCAAGACTCTTTCTCATTTTCTACTAAGAAAAAGTACATTAATGACTGTGAAAATGTTTGGGATAATAATAATTTCATGTCAGAGATTACTCTGGATTGAAAGGATTTTTGCTGGAGAAACTCAGCTCATGGGATGCCCAAATGAGGTTCCTTTCATGTCCCCAAGTGCAGCTCTTGGGTTTCAAAACCCGACCTTCCAGTCTCCAGCCCAGCATCTTAACCACTAATATGAGATTCTTTGGTAATAGCTTTATTAGTGCTGAACAACCTTTCGTCTCGCTGAACCTTAGGAAACCACACTGTGCTGATTTAAACAAGTGAATGTTTGATAGCCTGTTTCAATGCTGTGAATGCTAATGTTTATAGGTATAGTTGGATATGTCCACTTGGCTATAGAATGGTGCCTGTTTCATGGAAAGCAAATGAAGTTTCATGAAAAACAAATACAGACTTGGACAGCAATCCAGAGCTTGCTTATCGGGAAGTTCCCCACTGAACTTTGAGGGCTTTACTTTTCTGCAACCAAATATAGCCTTATGCTATAATGTTCCAGTCCAAAGTGCATTTCTTTAATGCGATGCAGCTCTGACTTGTTTTGAGTCAGCTTTTTGTTAATGTGTTTTACAGAGTTCCTCCTGTACCTGGATGAAACCAGCAGCAGTCAACATGGTGTGGAGAAGACATTCTTCAGCTGCCTTGAGTGTGTCCCATGATGCTGGCCGGCCTATGTCTGCTTTCATCTAGTCCTCAAAACAAAGTTATCTTCTGAATTCTGTGGGAATGCTAGGACAACCTGACATTACTAAGCAATGTGGAAGGTATGTGTTTAATGTTACAGACTGATGGTTTTGTCATTAAATTTGTTAAATGAAAACTCTTGAACAAGATCTGATTTCCTTGGAAGGAGGTTGAGTGGGATTTCAATAACTCTTCTGTAAGTACCTGCAGGTAATGTTCCTGTCATTATCTGAAATATTTATATTTTATTAATTAACAAAAATGTGTGCTCAGTAGGGAAGAAAAATTACTATTGGTCTTTCAATAATTCTATCCGAAGTTTCTAGTTATTATTACATTTGTAGGTAAGAAGGTGAATCTGAACTATATTATATTTCCTCAAAGTAGCAGAGAAATATTGAAACTCCTTCTACTGTGTCAGACCATTAGAATTGCCAACTCTGACAATTGCTCTGATGGATTTCTACCTGGGGCGGCAATATCAATCAATCAATCAATCAATCAATCAATCAATCAATCAATCAATCAATCAATCAATCAATCAATCAATCAATCAATATCCTGGTGAGCTCCCATTCTCCACCAGATTAGGCAAGTTCTTTATCATATAGAAAGGCAAAAGTAAGTGAGAGATGAGATACAGAGTAGACATGATAAAGTTGCACTACCCTCTGAGATGAAGACTTGAAGGAGTCTTGCACGCTTGAACAGGATCAGGTTGTGCTAGGTGCTCAGAGATTGCAGGTGGATTGCAGAGAGAAATAAATATTTAGGCAAACTTTTGGATCAACAAAGCTCTCTGTACATCTTGTATTTTCCAGATCTAGCATTTCCACATGCATAAAAAACTTGGCAATGACCCATTGCCCTTAACAGCTCTGTGACAGGTAGTAACTCCACAGATGCTGGTTTCCTGAGTATGTTGCTGTGGAAACTTCTCTCTAAGTTCTTATTATGTTTCTGTTGAGTTTAGCTTATCTCAGACTAAACATAAGTGAAATGGAGAGGTTTGCTAAAGTACCCAGACATTCACCGATTTATGGGAAAAATCCAGTTCAGAATCCTCATTTGAAGGACTTCATGGGGAGAGGTTTGTTAAGGTCACAGCTCTGACTCTTTTCTATATATTTCAGTGCTTTCCCTCCTTTTCTTTTTAGGCCAAAAGTACTTCCAGGTACATATTACTTTGTCTTGGTTTGGGAGGATAATAAAAGATCAACTATCTTCCTAAAGATAGTTCCTAAACTATCTTCCTTTGCTACATTGTATTTGCTATTGTATTTTTGCTATATTGTATTTTGTTTGATGTGTTGTGAGCCGCCCTGAGTCGGCATGTGCTGAGACGGGCGGCATATAAATCAAATAAATCTAATCTAATCTAAAGACAATCTTCCACCAAACAGTCTTCCAAAGGGCAACCCAGGACACAATGTGTCATAGTGTGCCACACAGAGATTTCTATGGACCATCTCAGAAAGATAACAATCGAGTGGTCACATGGAAAAAAAGGACAGGAATCCGGTACTTTCAACAGTAGGCTGGAACAGGGAATTTCAGCTGGTGTTGCTTGGTATGCAAGCATCACCAGCTGCAATTCTTTCCAAATAACTTACTAAAAGTACAGAAATCCTATACAGCCACCCTACAATCAAGCCAAGTGACCTTTCACAAGGCTAAGTGAATATCCTGTAGAAGCACCAACCACACTAGCCTGGGAAATCCTTTCTCATCTAAAATTTTGAAAAATCAAATCCACAATGGGATTTTTGAGCAAATATACATGTGAACAAGTAGAAGTATCATCCAAATAATGGAGATTCACTCTCCTCACATGTGCTTAGCTCCCAGCTATCTATTCCGCAAAAAACGTAGAAATGAGTTGAGTTTTCCAAGAGATGCCCCAGAAACTCCACGATCCTAACAATAGGCAAAAGTGATTTGAAGATTAAGGCCTCTAGTTGCAATCTGACACATTCTTGCCTGGCTACATTCAGTACTTATTTTAGGACCATAACATTATGCACAGATTCAGTTTAAATTGACTGATTTCATGGATTGATGTCTTTCAACTTTGTCATAGTAAACATAATACAATGGTGAGTGTGATATTATCCTATACATAATATTCTCTGGTGCTGGACTCATATATGGTCTACAGAAAGTCTCTACATGGCAGTCAACTTTCTTCTGTTCATCTCTGTCTAGGGGTTTGAAAAATGAAAATTGTGATCATGATTATCACCTATTCCTTAAAATGCAGAAAGATAATAATAATAATTTCATGTCAGAAATTATTATGGGTTGAAAAGATTTTTGCTGGAGAAACTCTGCTTAGGGGAAACCTGAATGAGGCTCCTTTCATGTCCCCAAGATTTCCCCCCACCAAAGTGGTCCCTACTTATCTACTTGCAATTTCTTGCTTTCAAACTGCTAGGTTGGCAGGAGCTGGGACAGAGATGGGTGCTCAATCCATCATGCAGTGCCCGGATCTCAAACTGCTGACTTGCTGGCCTTCCAGCTAACAAGGTGAGCTTCTTAACAACTGAGCCACTGCAATCCCTTGTGGAAAGATCAAGATTTATAACTCCTCAAAGGTTTGGAAAAAATCTGGATATTTCTGGTTTAGAAAAATGAATATTTTAGTGCTATACACAGTGGAGTGCCCAGTGAACTATATAAGAGGTGATTTGTAGGAGCAGCAATTGCTCCTTTTTTGCTAGGTAAGACCACTTTTTTGGATTGAGGCCAGGGAAGTTTGATGAATCCAAGGATTCGAGCAAAAGCGGCTCCTATTTCAGCCTCTGTTGTTGTTCAGTAGCACAGTCGATTCCAACCCTTTGCGACCCTATGGACCATTGTCCTCCAGGCACCCCTGTCCTCCAAAACACTCACAATAATACAGGGGAGTTCTGAAAATGGCTCTCACTAGGGAGCACTCTACAGCAGTGATGGTGAACCTTGGCACTCCACGTGTTCTTGGACTTTAATTACCAGAAGCCCAAGTCAGCACTCCTGCTGAATAGGGCTTCTGGGAATTGAGGTTCAAGATCAGCTGGAGTGCCAAGGTTCACCATCACTACTCTATAGCAACCTTTTGGTTATTTCTCAAATGTTTATTAAATTCCTTTCATACTGCATGGCAAATCCAAGCCCAAACACTTAACACATCCTTTTGCCGCCTCCTTTCCCTGTGGCATACAGTAGAGCAGCAAGACAGCCCTTCCTCCCTGCAGAACTAGGGAGAAACAAGAGCTCTCTAGATCAGGAAACACTAACCTCTCAAACAGGAGTCCAGGCCTATTGAAGTGACAGATGTATGTTCCTTGCAGATTTACACTTACTGTACCTTTTAACACCCATCAGTTCTAAGAGCTGGACATAAAAGCACCATCGTACTTCATTGGGACAAGGCTTAATATTGCATTAGGATCTGTTTTCTCTAACTTACATCTTGTTTGAAAACTTAATTCTCTGTTGTGTTATTCAAAGTGCACATGAGATTAACACTTAGCACCGGACCTAATGTGACTCTGGCCAAGACCACACACAGTAATTCCAGCTGTGACCTTAGGATCAATTTGTTTTTAGCCAAGCTGATCCCTCTCATTCTCACCTCTATGCCAGGGATGGATTTACACATAGTTAAAGCTGATTTTCTGCCCACATGGTTTCCTGAAATCCTATAGATCTCTTAGCAGTGTTACATTATGAAGGGATTTATTCTAAAGATCTATGGGAAATTTGCTTTCCTTCTGAATAAGCCGTTTTAGAAGCTTCTTCCTCCAATGTGCATTTTTGAAGCTGTACATATAGAACTCTTGAATTCCAAAAACAAAACAAGTTTTTAAATAAAAAAAGGATGACTTTCTTTGGTCTGATAAAAGGCGTTTTCAGCATTCAAAACACATTCAAATCATTTTGTTTCCAGTTTGCATCAGTACAAGTTAAGAATATCCCTACTGGGAATTATTTTTAGAGAAAGACAGCTGTACTTTCAAATAATGCTTTTAAGTAAATGAATAAGGAACATTCTTTGCCTCTTTATTTTAATGGGGACATTGAGTCACTTGAAAGGCCCGTTGATCCCCAGGACACTAATAAAGACAGATCCATGAGATGTAGTGCAAATAGTGTTTCTATTGAATCAAAAACTGAGCCGCCTAACCCTGGACATGGTGGATGAGCTTGTAGAACAAGACACAGAACAGTGACTACTATGTACTTGAATCAGGCATGACTGTAGGAATATATTGTACTTGGGGTGACCTGGGCAGACTGATGATCAAGCTACTTCAATGGTTTTTGCTGGCTGCGTCGGGCCCACAGGCGGCATCTTTGATAGGTTATAGATGGCAATGCTTTTCCTTGTGGGCTTTGGTACATTTCGGCATTGTTCTTAAAGGGCACTTGGAAACTTTTCCTGTGCAAATCCTATTGAAATGAAAGAGGACTATCATGTGCGCACAGATGTTCATTTCAATCGGCTTGCGGAGGAACTGTTCCCAGGGGCTTGTGCCCTTGGCAAGACACAGTCTGTGATTTTAATTGTGATGTTACAAAAGCTTCAAAATAAACCTTCAAATCCATGTAATCAACGTTTCCATATAAATTCCCCAGTGGCTTTCCATTTCTGTTAGGACTCCAAATCTATCAGGATGTTCCTTCTCTCCCACATTTAAAGCTTGAATCTATTCCAAAGGTCGTAACCTGAATTTAATTTTAAATGGAAGTGGCTAAACCATGGGCTAAATCCCATGTGGTGCTGGTGCTGTAGTCCCAGTAGTAGAGACCTTCCTTCAAGTCTTCTCCTGCTTTGCAACTTCAAAGTGCCGAAGGTTTCTTAGTATCCTACCCTTCAGGAGTTAGTTTTTGGAGGACACTGAGAGGTGTCATGGGAAGTGGAGCTTGCTCCCTACAGCCTCCAGGGCAGGCTTCTATCTCATGAGCCCACAAGGTCTTTCTTGAACTGTTCAAGGCAGAGCTACTGTCTCTACTGTTGCATTTCAGGATGGGGACCTGAATCCCACCCGCAGCACTCCACTTGTTTGTAGAAATTCTAGAGTTTGATCTTCACAAAAAACTGTCGGGAAGGAATTGAGTACAACACTAACTCCAGTTGCCCAGAAGGTTTGAGTTAATCAGAAAGCAATGCCTGGGTTTAATTTAAGGCTGCTTCCTGATCTACAACTGGGTCTAGCAAGCTATTGCACCTGACTACTAGCAAGCAATAATCTAAACCAGGGGTCCTCAACAATTTCAAGGCATGGGCTGGATCACGTCCCCCTCAGACTGTTGGCAGGCTGGATAGGTGTCACTGCCACTGGCAGCAGGACCACCCCCGAGCCAACCACCACTTCACCCATTCTACCACCACTACCACTGGCGATCATCATGAGCCACCCGCCACTTCCCCCCACTGGCAGTGGGACCACCCCAGCCCCAAACATCCCCCCACACCCCACTTCCCTGCTTACCAGCCTAGTGTGGGTGAAGGAGGGGTCCTGGCTGCCCTTGCCTGCACTCAGCCAGAGCAGCCCCTAGGAAAGATGTGGGCAGCTGAGTGCATCTGCCAGAAAAGCTGTTCTTGGCAGAGCGGCCCCCAGGAAAGATGCAGGTGGCCGTGTGCATCTGCCACTTCAGTTTCTGCTGCCTCAATACGTTTCCCCTCCGCTTGGCTTGACGTGTCCCTAATGGCACTCTGTAGCAGGATGGATGTTGCAAGCCTTCTTACAACATCTGCCCTGCTATGGAGCGCTGTTAGGGACATGCCAACTCAAGTCAAGTGGAGCAGGAAAGGATTGAGGTGGTAATGGCAGTGGCAGGAGCAACAGTGTGGGCTGGATGAAATGGTGCTGTGGGCTGGCTCTGGCCTGTGGGCTGTAAGTTGAGAATCCCTGATCTAAACAAACTGGTCAGGCCCAATTCTACTATTAGGCAAAGTATGGTGGCTTTGAGGTGTTATGTAAAAGCAGCAAATCACCAGCTGTTTTAAGCAATTATGGGATGTTCTGCTACATCTTGATTGAGCTTGCATACTTTGTTACCTGACTTGGATGCCTCCTTGTCTTACATACGGTTGCCTATGACAAAAGGCACTCGGTGCCAATTTTTTCCTTGGGGCTTGACCAAACAAGCAACCTTTCCTTATCTGCTTTGTGTACCACTGGTGCCTGCTTTGAACTCCGTATTGATCACCAAAGGACCCCTCTCCCACATTCATGGGGGTAACAGCAAGACCTCAAAGGTAATATCTTCCCCAGACTCCATAAATCCCCTAGGGAGCCTTGTCCATAAATCCATTAGGGAGTGGAAATCTAGATCTCCCATGTTTTGCTAAAGCCATCTAGCCACCACAATGCCATGGATCTTACTAATTGTATATATTTCACATAGCGATCAACAACTAATTTTGTAGGAGACCATTAGAGGCAGTGATAGAATGTGGGGTGTATTTCTCCAGTGCCCAAACAATGGAGAGTTCATTTGATAAATAGTACCTCCAGCTTCCCCTCCAGCTTTTGAGTTAGCAACTGGGGTACAACTGGTATTCTTCAGAGGGCTGGACTTCACCTTGAGAACTCTTCTTCTTTATCCCTATATAATGGAAATACCATTCCAGTAAGAATGCTGTTAACTACATAATGCCTAGGTATCTTTCATGAGGATGGGTTTGGGATCCTTTCATTTGCTCCACCAGTCCCTGCTCTGGATTGTAGCTGTTGTGGGAATGTTAAAAAACAGGGGAATGCAATGGGGCAGGTGAAATCAAAATAATGGTTGAAATCCAGTACTAAGTTGTGAGTAGAGTAGGTCCATTGAATCAGTGGGATTCAACAGGAACACCTTCATAAATTCAATTGATTCAATGGGCCTACCCTAGTTATGACTTCCTACTGGATTACAGCCATTGGATGCTTATTTCTGATTGTAATTTCTTGAGGTAGAGCCATGAGAGGCCACTTGACTCTCTCTAGGCAAATATCATTGATCCTCTTAGGGGAATTTCAGAGCAAAACACCCTGGATTATTCAAATATCTATATTTATTGATATAAAATCTGCCTTTGGAAGTCATGGAGGATTTCATTGTTGCCTGTGGGCCTTTTTGGGGTGACAAAAAGGCCCACTGTGTGTATTTTGGACACCTCTTTCCTCAATTGGTACCGTTATCTAACTCACCTGACACCACTTGGTTAAGTTGTGGCTGTGTTACTCAGGGTAGAACTCAAGCTGGAAAATATGAAGAAAGTGTGACATATTGTCTTTAAAGTACTGTAATTCTAATTTTTTGTTGCATTAAAAGAACGGAAAGTAAAATAAAGTTTGTTTTTAATGCTGTCCATTCAAAAGAAGAAATTTTTGGATAGGTCTTTATAACAATCATGTCTTTTGCTAAACTCTTGCAATCATTAATTATTTCACCACAGATTAAACTGATTCGGGGTTGTCCCTGCAATAATTTATAACAACAAAAACAGTAGCAACACATTAGTTTTAATGGGTTGTGAATATATAGTAGCCTGATGGCTCTTGATTAATTTTTTTACAGGATGTTTTATTATTAAGCTAGAAGTTTAATGGACCTGGTTTACAAGATGAAGGGCTTTTCAAGTGGCTAATATGCAAACACTTTTGAATTGTATTTAGAAAGTATGCATAGTCTCCTGCTCAACCATTAACCTTTGCCATCACTGAGTTTTTATTCTAATGATAGTGATGTCTACTTTGTATTCTAAGTGTGTTGTTGTATCAAAGAATAAAGTGATATTGTTTATTGCTGTACTACTCAGTTGGTATTTTAAGTTACAAAAACCTAAACATTTTAACATTATATTTCTGATAATCCAAACACATAGGTGGGGAAAAAACAAGGAAGAGTGTTTCATTACTGGCATCTGTCTTATTAAAAGTGAAGTTGACAGTGTGCTAAAAGTTACTCTTTGAATGCTTTGTTCTGTACATCTTTTGTTTGTTTGTTCCATGTGGTGGGATCTTATAAATGTACATGCATTTGTTTGACCAAGATATCAGAATTAGTTATAGCCTATTGTCTCTGTAACTCTACACGGCATTAAACATCTTAGCAGCTTTTTAGTTTTACTACATTTCAGGGCATTGAGAAAATTGCTACCATTAACAAAAGTGGCTCTGAGGAGTTTAGAGGACTTCAGGAATGTTAATGTGTTGTAGAGACTTAAACATGTTAGTTCCAATTTGTTCTGGAGAGATAAGAAACCAACACGTCTTACTGCAGTTTGGTAACTTTTTGCACGAGGCTGTACATTACATTTTGTAACTGTTTTTTCATAGCGTGTCCTGCTGAAATAAACAAAGGATGTTTGGATGGCCCAGGATTCTGTGGACAGCCTTAATTGATGCAAGCTGCTCCTATTGTGCTATACATTCATATTAAAGATGGGAACCTTGATACACTTCAGTTGTGAAGACATATATTAAAGGTAATTACTCTGATTTCAATTGAGCTTTAATTTGAATGCTTAGGATCATAACCTCCTAGATCAGGGATTCTTAACCTGTGACCCATGGGCTGGATGCGGCCTGTGGCACCATTTCCTGTGGCCCCCCTCCACCACACCAGGAAGTGCCATGTGATGGAGGAAGGGCAAAATGGCTGTCTGGCCCCCAAAGCTGTCTGAGGGAGCGTGACCCAGTCCCTGGCTTAAAAAGGTTGAGAACTCCTGTCTTAGATCATGACTCACTCTTTACTAAGACGTATATCCCACTGATTTTATTTACTTTAAAATAGTGAGGTGCTTAATTTCTTCATTTTATCTCTATCTGGTATGACAACTTGAACATGTGAACCATAGATCACAATAGAATAGATAGAACAGCTTTTGGGAAACAAGCATTAATTAATGCAATTTAAATTTGTAGTAAATCAACCCAATGTTCTTGCAATATAACAGACTAGCAGATTTTGCCCGGCGCCGCCGGGCAGTTTTAAATGGTTTTGGAAGGTTTTTTTCCTTAATGTTGGTAAAGAGCTGGGCTGTTTTAAATTGTGTTGTAAGGGATAATTCCTTTTGGTAATTTATGTAAAAAAGAGGTGTGTTGGTGGTTAGGGGTAGTTTTGGGTGTGCACAACCACCACTACCCATACAATACCACTCCAACCACCAACACACACATTAAAAATTCCTGGCAAGGCAGGAGTGGTGTGTGTGTGTGTGTGTATGAGAGAGAGAGAGAGAGAGAGAGAGAGAGAGAGAGAGAGAGAAGCAGTGTGTGTGTGTGTGTGTGTGTGTGTGTGTGTGTGTGTGTGTGTGTGTATTGTCCCCCCAACTCTTCCAGAGCCAGGGGACCCTGCAGAGAGGGGATTCCCACCTCCCACAGGACACCCCATTATTAAAGAGAAGAAACCAAGCTCTTTCTTCTCTTTTAAAACAGAGTGTTTGGGAGGGGGGGTGTATTCGATCTCCTCTTCCTGGTCCCCTGGGTTTGGTAGGATTGGGGGTACAAAAGGGGTCTGTCCACCCAACCCTTCCAGAGCCAGGGGACCCAGCAGAGAGGGGATAATTCACCCCCCAAAAAAACAAAACACTCCATTTTTAAAGAGAAGAAACCAAGTGGTTTCTTCTCTTTTAAAATGGAGTGTGTGTGTGTGTGTGTGTGTGTGTGTGTGTGTGTGTGTGTGTGTGTGTGTGTGTGTGTGTGTGTGTGTGTGTGTGTGTGTGTGTGTGTGTGTGTGTGTGTGTGTATTCGATCTCCTCTCCCTGGTCCCCTGGGTTGGTAGGGTTGGGGGGACAAAAGGGGTCTGTCCCCCCCAACCCTTCTGGACCCAGCACCTTTCATTGCCTCCCTCCCTCACCCACCCCCTAACCCTTATCTTTTCCTGGCTCCCTCCAACTGGGTCTTTCAAAGTCTTTCCCTCTGGCTCCCACTGTTTTTTTAAAAGTCAGCACGCGTTCCCAGCCTCCTCTTTGCTCGTATCCCTCAGCCTGATTGGCTGAGGGGTTGCACAGTGCAAAGGACACTGGGAATTGAAGTCCTTTATCTTTGTTCATGTTTGGGGGGCTCCTGCCCCACTGCCACATTTCTCAACCCGACAGTTACCTGCGAACCCGGTTTGGGTGAGTGCAGGGAGGCTCGGTCGGGGCTAGTGGGGCCTGGTGCAACATCCTTTGTCACATTCCAATGGTTAACACACAGATTTATAGGTATAGATGATGGCAAAGTGTAACAGATTATTCATTCTCTTTTTTTAGTTTTCTTGTATTTACACAATTTAGCATATATTTTAACAATAAAAAAGTTTGTGGAAAAGGTAAACCATATACATAAAAATGATCTTTGCTTATACAATTCTTAAAGAATATAAAGTTCAGAGTTTTCTAGAACCAGTTGCAGCAATGAAACAAAATGTCAGTTTAAATAGTGAAATAACTTACATATTAATTAAGAGTGCAGGGAAATCTCAATATTGACTTCTCCCTCCTCCTTTCTTTGTCTAATTGAAAGTACAATATATTTTGGTGTTTTCATTTTTCTGAAATAATAGCTACTCTAGCCATTTTTTTTTAAAAAAAGAGCAACAGTCTTGTGGGAAAAATGTAGATTGTTATTTCCCCCCTAAAGACTCTAATGTTACCTGGAACTTTTAAGATTTCTTTTATACATAAAAAATTAAAATTATAGTCTTCTAAAAATTATTACAATTTACAGACCTATTAAAAACTCTGGAAAGAATTAGAAATGTTCTGTAACTATTTAGAAAACAGAAGTCTATGCATGTAATTTTAAGTTAATTTTACTAGCTCTCTGTTCTATAAATTTGTTTGATCAGTTTTCTTTGGCCAAAGAATTATTACTTCACATTGAAATGTGCTGTGATACTGGCATACTGTTAGTATTTCATTTCACACATTATTTCTGGGGCTGGTTATTTCATTGTAATAGGAAGTTGAGAATAATATTTTTGATCCATTTTTTATGGGGACACTCTGATTTTAATAAGAAGTTTGATTCATTCATATGGATTTTTTTGTAGAAGCTGATAAAGCAATTGTAGATTTTACGGTTCTTCTGTCTAAAAGATCAGCAACACAGTTGTTAAAAAATCATACTGAATATGTCAATCATGTCATTTTAAAAGCCTGAAAAAAGAAATTTTACAGACATGCACTAAATATTGTAGACAGTGGGCTCCACATTTTTACACATTTGGAGCATATCTGTTTGATCCAATCATAGATGGAAATTTTTAGGAAAGGATTGCATAAGTATAAAAAATTAAAATGACTGAGCATGCTTGAAACATTAATCTAAGTAAACAGCATATTCTTATATTCCTTGTGTATAGTGTCAAAAATCCTTCCATCAAAACATTATTTTTATGTGAAAAGGAATTAGTTCAATGAGACACTCATTCAAGAACACGTGTCAAATAGCAACTTCTGGTAGGGCAGTTTAGTTTTCTGTATCCTTATCTTTGGTTAGATTACTGTTTTTACAGACATCTACAACAGGAAACAGCATGCTATTTAGGATACTATAATATGGTTGTTACTTTTTAGCTAAGAGAATAGGTTGATGATCTGTAAAGATTAAGAGGCTTGGAAAGGGATGTTGCTGTTAAACAGATGGCATGCTATATGAATTATGTCATTTCTATAGTTATAAAATAACTTGAGAAAATGTACTGTAACAGTATGATCTATGCTAAGATTCATTACCCCCAAAATGCTTTCAGGGAAAAAATGAGGGTAGGAAGGATGGACTGATTCTTCCTTTGCTTTACATCGCAGAAAACGTTCAGCTTCTGTCAGAGAAAACATTGCAGGCCTGTTAAATTGTTGTCTTACTGCTGACTGGTCACTCTCTTTGCAGGTGAATTAAATAACCAAATAGATTCATGCAAATAACTGCATGGTGAATTTGTTCTACTGAAGTAGAGACAACTACTAGCAATAGCAATAAAAGTCAAATAATGAAATAAGAATACTAAGAAATACAAGGATTTTAGTATAGCCCGTTACTCATTCAATTCCTGGCAGCCTTTATGATTACAAATCACTTGATTGACTAACTAGACATTCTCAAAGTGAATTATGAATCAGATTCATTTTTCCTGGTTGATATAGTTGGTGCATGCTGTAACTCTTCCTCTTTGTGATATATCAGGTTCTTGTAACAGTAATAAGAGATATAATCAACTCTTTATTTCAGTCCAAATAAATTGCCTTTTCAAAAAATGAAATGTGGTTCCCAACATTTTAGCAGGCCTGCAATGTAATTCCTGCTTGCTATTTCAAGGCGGAAGATGCTGTGGTGAAATAGCTTTTAAGTATTTGACTCAGTTGAAATCATATGAAGAGTAATATACTTCTCAGTCCACACAAATCTGTCCCATAGACTTCAATTGAAATTCTCAGGATAGATATGGGGGAAATTTCTCTTCTGAAGGTGGAAAAAATATTCCTGAAACTGTGGACTATAAAATACTCTGTGATTTTTTTCCTCCTCTGGTAAAAATAAATTAAGAAAATTTCTGAATGACAATTCTGGGTCTCAAGAAAATGACAAGAATAACTTATTTATCTGTCTGTCTGTCTGTTCAAATTTATATTGCCGCCCACTCGCCATGGCGACTCAGGGTGGCTTACAACAATACAACAACAGTAACAAAATATGTTAAACAAACACAGAACATATCCCCTCTTGCTGTTGGTGGGGACCCGGAGGTGGCGGTGAGGCCTCCAGCCGCCTGTTAGTCCATGGCAACTCCTCCCTCCACGCGTTGGTGGGGGCCTGGAGGTCTATCATCTTTGTTGTTTATTGCATAGTTTAATCATGACATTCTTGTCGATCTGTATGATTACAGAGTATGATGACAGAAAGCTTGGAAATACAAGGCTAATATACAGTCTTGAATATATACAGTATTTTGAAAATATTTAAATCTCTGGTAACCAAATTACTACTGTTATTTTATATAGAACTGATTGAGTCATCTTTGATTATTTCATAGAGACTCTTCCTGAAGAAACTTCATCAGTGACCACCAGTCCATTGTCTAATTGTAAACTGGCCAATATGAAATCACTCTTAGGCATGAATGACTTGAGTAGTCTTATATATTTAGCAAAAATGGCACAAGTAATTCCAGTGAATTACAACATGGTAGTCCACATTCTTGGGCCAATGTAATTTTATGCCAGTATAAAAGATGTGATTATTTAGATTGATTCCAACACAATTGAAGCTGTCCTGATACTGAGATGTTGAGAAATGTGAGCATCGGTACCATTGCAATCAAAAGAGAGAAGCGTAGCACTACTTTCATCAATTAAGATGAAGGAAAAATATCTTTTCCAAGCAACAACAACACCAAACAAAAAACAAAAAAGCACCCCCCCTCACTCTTGATGAATTAATAAGTGGGACAACCTTTTAGGTCTGTGATGGAGAACCTTGGCACTGCAGATGTTTTCCTTCCACTTCCAGGAGCAACAAGGGCGGCGCGGGCTGGATGAATTGCAGTAAACCCATTTGTGCGGAGGGATTCATGGGGGCTTGGGATTCTGGGAATTGAAGTCCAAGAACATCTGGAGTGACAAGGTTCACCATCACAGACCTAAAAGGTTGTCCCACTGATACTTATTCAGTCCTTTTAAAATTCAACCCTTTTAAAATACTTCAGTATTTAATATCATCAGTAATGGATGATACACAGAAGTCTGGAAACAAATGGTTATTTTGAGGCTAAGGAAAGTAACAAACAGGACTTGTATTGAGCAGGACTTGTAACTGTTGTAGTGGAAGGTGCTCTTATCTTAAGTGTTATCAACCCATGTCTTCAGGGTACATTATTTTGCCCTTCCCAAATTTACCAGCTTTCTTCCTTTCAGTCACTCTGTCCATCCTCAGTAAACTATTTAGGTCTCTCATGTATACCCTATGTTTTGGAACTTTACACACATGTTTGGGTTTCCCACAACCCAAGGGGTGGGTGGGTGGTTTGCCCCTTCTAAGCATTGATGATGGCATATGGACAATATAAAGATAAAACCATGAGATAATGCATTTGGGCTTTGATATTGTCTCCCATCCTATTCTATAAAATCATAAAACACTTTAAATACTGAAAGCTAGAATACCTCCATCATATAATGAAGAATGAAACAACAACAACAAAGATTTTTATATTGGATATAAATAAGAAATGCAGGAAAGAGAAGAGTTTAACAGGATGAAAATTATTGACAACCGGTTTGGATGTAACACTGTTGTTGTTTAGGATTGCCACATTCAAAGTAAGCATAGCCATGATGATGTTGCATCTCTGTTAGGAGAAGAATGAAAAGAAGACGATATAATATTTTGAAAAAGACATCACTTCTCACAGGATAGATATCCAATATTTATTTAGTTCTTTTTTTCCCAAACAGATTTTTGAACAGGTAAGAAAACATGCAAGGAAGATTAGGCTAACATATCATAAATGACTCCTTTTCTTCATAACTTCCAGCTTTCCATAGATACAATTGCCAGAATCCAATGGCATATTACAATCGATTCTTGCTTCTTCCTCCAGAATTAGTGATCCTCATTGCTTTCTTCACTCCTCCAGCACACCTGTGTTCTCTAGAAGCCTGTTTCAGAATGCTGGGAAACCCTATGAAACAGATGTTTGGCATCACAGAGGACAACATTGGGAAAGGAAGACAGTCCACAGTGGCTGAATATAGGCCATACATGACTGGAGAGGGAAATACCATGTTGGACACTCAGGCTGAGTTCACTAGGCTCTATTGGAGAAGGTCAAGCAGAACAATTACAATAGTGATCCAGATGTTTTATGGGATAATTTTTAATTCAGTACATATAAACCAGGTTACTCTGTGTCAATGTGACCTTATAAAAGTACAATTTGCTTTTATCAGACACTTTGATTATCAGGCTGCTTAGAAAGGTTTTTGTACCATGTGGATACTTTATAGGAACAGCAGCACCTGCTTAAAAAAATCTGCTAGATGCTTCAGCCATATTTCTTGTTGCCTCTCCCCAACGTCATGTTCTGTACTGTTATTAACTCAAATGAACCCGAGCTAAAGAGTTTGGTAAACTTATCCAAAGTTATTTAAAAATGCAAACACACATCATGCATCTATATATTTGTCTGCTTTTTAGAATCACTGTTCAATCCATCTTTTTGTTAAAGTCTCTGCAAAATGGATTCATTAATATATCAGTGGCTCTGAGTAAGGAACAGGGGATTAAATGAGATTTAAAGAATAACACAAGAAGTGATATCAAAATGTTAAAAGCTGTAAAATAAAATGGATTAGCAGGATTGGCCAGAACAAAGCAAAAAGGGAAATGGAAGATTTGTGGGTTTGTCAGTTTTTGCTCTGCCTGGGCTACACGATTAAGTCCCTGAAGAATCCACATATGATGTGGGTAGAAAAAGGAATTACCTGGGTGTATGGCATATATAATGATAAATTTAAATATTTCTGATATTATTATACAGGAATAGCCCCAAAAGAAAGTGATCTATGGTCTGAGCAGTGACCCATGGGAGAAAGTGCCACATTCTGAAATTTGGGGAAATTTAAGGAAACACCTCCTCCTTGAAAAATAACATTTTTGTTGTTCAAAATGAACAGAACATGGAAAATCAACTTGTTTGGACTATAATTTTTGGAACCACTCAAACCACATGAACAGTAGCTATCCAAGATGGGTGATTCTGGGAGTTGTGACAACAATGTGACTTTCCCAAACAGCAAATGAGATCATTGAAGTGGAAATGCAAGCAGTTACATTGAGAGGCAGATGATAGTCTCACACTCCATCGATGTAGTCTGAGTGAGAGGTAAGGCATTCCACTGTTAGCCATAATGGAACAATATCATTTTGTGTGTATGGTTCTTCTGTTTCTTTAACAGTTAATTTTATAATTTCTACCACTCTGCTACTACAACTGCTTCATGGGATCATAAGATTTTTGATTGGGCTGAAGAAGGAGAGTGCAAAAGCTGGCTTGAGACTCAACATCAAGAAAACCAAGATAATGGCAACAGGCCCAATCAGTTCCTGGGAAATAGATGGGGAAGAAGTAGAAGCAGTGACAGATTTTACATTCTTAGGATCAAAGATCACTGCAGATGGGGATTGCAGCCATGAAATAAAAAGGCGACTGATTCTTGGGAGACAAGCTATGAGAAATCTGGGGAACATAGTGAAAAGCAGAGATATCACATTGCATACAAAAATTTGCATAGTCAAAGCAATGGTATTCCCAGTGATAATGTATGGTTGTGAGAGCTGGACCATTAGGCAAGCTGAGTGCAGAAGAATAGACGCCTGTGAAATGTGGTGTTGGAGGAGAGTCTTGAGAGTCCCCTGGACAGCAAGGAGAACAAATAGGTCAATCTTAGAAGAAATCAACCCTGACTGCTCATTAGAAGGTCAAATAGTAAAGATGAAGCTGAAGTACTTTGGACATCAAAGGAGAAGGGAGGATTCACTTGAGAAGGCCTTGATGCTGCGAAAGGTCGAGGACAAAAGAAGAAGGGGAAGGTCAAGGATGAGATGGCTAGATGGGATTGTAGACACAATGGGCACAAAACTGGGAGGGCTGAGGAGGATGGTGGAGGACAGAGGCACCTGGAGGACAAAGGTCCATAGGGTCGCAAAGGGTCAGAATCGACTGTGCAACTGAACAACAACAAAATATTTTTGCACATACAGAAACAGTGTAGATGAGAGGGGGAGTGAATAGACACAGAATTTTTTTGAAATATGTAGAATATGATATTGTTTAGATTCCAGTCTCTTCATATTGTTTTTAACATCAGTTACAGATTAGTAAAAGAAATGTCCTTACTAAGATCTGATCAAATTTACACAAAGAATGAACAAAAACATTTCCTTATACCTTTGGTCTTCCTTAGCAAGAGATTTTCAAGATACAGTACTATTAAAAGAAAAAGACCATGCCTCTAGAGCTATTTTAAAAAATCAGATATGTGAATTTTCCCACCCATACCAAATTTTGGGATTTTCCAGGAGGGTAGCCTCATCTGCCTGTCACAACAAAAAAAGGCTCGTGTTTCCTTCTTTAAAGACCAGCACAGTGGTGGGCATCAGCAGGTTCCCACCAGTTTGCCAGAACCAGTAGCAGAAATTCTGTCTGGATGCGCCCATCCAAGTTTTGAAATAAAGTAGTCCTAATTCAGGTGCAACACAGGGCTTCCCCCTGGCCATGCCTACCATACTACGCCCACAGTGTGGTAATCATTTTTTTTTGGAGCTCACCACTGGACCAGCCAGGCTTTATTTTGCATAAACTTCTAGGGATTGTTTCATAAAATGCATAATTTACCATTCAGAGATATAAATTAAAAGTTCTGATCGAAGTTTTGTAAAAATTAGACTTCTACTAAGCAGTGAGTTTTTTTTTTAGTATGAACATATCTCACTCAATTAACTTCTGGAAAAGAAATCAGTGTGTCTTCCTAACAAGGATGTGCATCTAAAAGGAGATGTCACACCTTGTTGTTTCCTGAGAGGAGGTGCTGGATCAAAGCAGTGTGAAGGTACAAAACATTCACTTATTCTGCTTCTACCAGTTTTAGACCAAGTTGTATTTGAAAATGTTTAGCACAGGGGTTCGCAACCTACAGCCCCCGATGCTATTCCATCTGGTCTGTGGCGACAACCCTGGAAGTGGATGCACCCATGCATGCACAAATGCAACCACCACCATTTTGCCGGCCCACAGCGTGGTCTGAGGGGGAGTTGTCCGGCCAGCGGCTCAGTAAAGTTGAGAACCCCTGGTTTAGCATCATCTCATATTCATTGTGGTATTTCAATCCATTTTAAAAGATTGTCCTTATCTGAAAGTAAAGGTCAAGGTAAAGGTCTTCCTTTTTTTGAAAGGCAGTTGTGTGTGAAACTGCCAAAATGAAACATGTTTTGGTGAATTCATTCCTCAGCTCCTTTCGCCTGACCTAGTGTGAGAAAGATTAGCAGACACAAGGTTGCCATTGGCAGCGGTATGCCCAATTGTGGTTCAAAAATACCACAATCTTCAAGGAGGCTCTTTCAGTGTACCCCATTTGTTTCATTAAAGAGTTGCTTTAATTTCTAAAACTGTACTGAGTCCAAAAAGTCATGTAAAATACTTTTTTGGATCAAGGAAAATATTATTGAACTACTTCTGAAGGATTATTGTAGGACTGGCATATGGGATTTTGCCTCCACCTAGGGTTGCCATAATTCTCTCCCACCAAACTGGGAGAACCATGCAACATCATTGCATTCTTCAAACTGTGCATGTGTTGGACGGGACTGTCAGGGAGACCATGGCTTTAAGACCCCATGAAATCCCTGCTCAGGGTGGACAGCCTTCATCAGTTTAAAATAAGCTGTAGTAAAGAGGTTTTCCCCCATGTGATTCTTCTTGCAAAAGACTATTCTTGATGGTTCTATTTTTAAAAAAATAAAATTTCATGGGCCACTCTTGAAACCACTTTTCTTTCCCCTGAGGTCACCCCACCCTCCCCTTCACACACATCCCACTGAAATAGTCTCACCCTCAAACCCCACACAAGGATCCCTTGGAAGAAAGTTCTAAAGAGGGGCCCAGAATGGCAATGCAGTCCATAGCGCCTCCATTTCCCTCTGGAAGAAGAAAAGCAGGAGACAGGGACTTATTTTGGAGGAGGACCTTTGCAATGGAGGACTCTTCACTTTCTGTCCGCCCAGTTCTCTTCCTCTCCAGGAATACTGACCCTATGCAATTAACCCTTTGTGGTTACATGAAGAAGGAATGCTCCATCCCAGTGTATGGCGGAGGTTTGGCTTCTTAGATATGGGTATTTCTTGCTCCCTCCTGGGTTTCAAGGAAAAGGGCTGAGGATGACTCTTTGTCCCCCAAATTTCAAGGCGAGCCAAGGGATTTTTGCAAAGAGTTATTTCACTGCCTCCGTGCCTTTCTTTCAATTATATTGCTTGCAAGTGTCTCCCCTCCCCGGCTGGCTTCTCAGGGTGCTGTTTTGCCTTCACCGCTTTTAAGCAGGATAATTGAAAGAACGGCAGGGAGGCAGTAAATTAACTCTTTGCAAAAATCCGTTGATGAGGGGTGATCTTGCTTCCTTTGTTCAAATTTAAAAATCCGGGACTTTTACATATTATTTCTTGAACCGGCCAGAACAGCTTGAATCCGGGAAAAACCTGGAAAACCAGGACATATGGCAACCCCACCTCCACCTGTGTTCTGGACTTCAATTATTATTGCCAATATGGGCAGTAATAAGGAATTATGTGAACTGAAATCCAGAATATCTGATGATCCCAAGGTTCCTTCCCTGCCACTGTAAGATTTATTGAGACTATGTCTGTGAAGTAGTTTAAATACCATAAAATGCTATATAAATGCAAATTATTACTGCCAGCTGCTTTGTGCTGAAAGCTAGTATGCTGTATGTGAAAGTGATAGTGCGAAAATGCCCTTATTTGTTTGCATGGAGTAGGAATTTAGCACACCGTGTCTGGAACCAGTAAAGGCATTAAATGTTGATAAGAACTCAGGAAGAATTTCATGTCCTGAATTTCCCCAGAGAGGTGTACCTTACGCTTTGAGAACCCTTATGTTCTATTATTTACTATTTTATTTTATAAAGATGAGGGGTCGCTTATGAAGGTTTGATCATGGTTTAACATACAAGATTGATCTGTATTCATTTTCATCATCTCATGCCTTCCACTTGGCAGCTTCTTCAAGATGCTTGTCTTTTATTGGCTCTTTTGAAGTGTCGCTTGCATTACTTTGAGTCCCCTGAACTCACTTGTAGTAGACAGTTTGTTTTAAAAGTTATGTTTCTTATTCTACTAATGGAAGCCTTTTTAAAAAAATTGCATTACATTTTATTGGATATATAGTATCTCTAAAAATTCATAGTCAAGACAAAATCCAAACAAAATTTAAAACCCACAACCATGTAGTGGCACCTTGCAAACTAACTTTTATTTTACAATATAATTTGTGGGTTAATCAATTTTGTCAGATGCATTGGAATATGATGGACTAACAAAAAAAAAAACTTACACTGGAATATAAAATCTAGTATTAAAGGTATCACTATGTATTTGTATTTTTGTACTTTGTTTTGTTTTTGTCTGGGTATGCTGACACAAACCGTCATGTCTATTATTTGAAAATTATCTCAGAACTCAATATTCCTTATGTAGGATATGTCATAATTTAATAAGGTAAGGATCCAGGGTCACAAACTAATATGCATTTAAAACAACAGCAGGTTTGCACCAGCTCGCCAGAATCGGTAGCGGAAATTCTGGCTGGCCCCGCCCATCCATATTTTGAAATAAAGTAGTCCTAATTCAGGTGCAACACAGGGCTTTTCCCTTGGCCACGCCCACCATACGATGCCCACAGTGTGGAAGTAAATTTTTTTGGAGCCCACTACTGATTTAAAATTGACCAACCCCATTCTGTAGGTAAATTCTTTTTGTAACAAGAAATAATGTGACTTACTATGTTTGCTTTTCTCTAGCACTTTAGTTGTCTTCTGAGTTTTCAGGATCTATAATTTACCAGCATGAATAAATATTGATGTGTTTTTTTTGTTAGATTGTTGAATGTATTTGACATTCTTCTCTCGCTTGGACAATATGGCCCTGGTGGCGCAGTGGTTAAACTGTTGTCCTGCAACCAAAAGTTTGTGTGTTCGATCCTGACCAGGGATCAAGGTCAACCCATCCTTCCAAGGTTGGTAAAATGAGTATCCAGCATGCTGGGGGCAAAATACTAATTAACTTGTGAACTGCCCAGAGAGTGCACTAAGTGCTATGAGGCGGTATATAAGAGTGATTGCTTTCCTTTTTCTTTCCAGGACAATGGATAACAACCTGGTATCTCCAGATGGTGGGACATGCAATAGGGTCTATATTGAGGATTTCAGACTCTGAACAGGTTTAATTGGGAGGAGGTTTGTATTAGTTTTCAATTGAACTTGAAAGCATATGGAAGACAGTGCAGTGGATTAATGGTCAGTGCTATCTCCAGTGTCTGCTGATAATTTCAAAAGAATATTTATTTTAAATACTGTTCTACAGCTGTAGTTGAGAAGGGGCCCAGCTGATCTGTGGCAGTGATCTGCAGGGGCAGCAGAGATCATTCATAGTGGGGCCATCTTAGCTGCTGACCCAAGTCTATTTGGAAACCCAAGATAAACAATGAAGCAAATAGCCCAAATCAATTTATTTTACACCAATGCCTGTTTTGATGTAAAAACAAGTGACCCCATCCTGTGGTTTAAGATAAACTGCTTGGCAGCCAAAATACACTAAATTTGGCTCTTTAAGTTGATTGGGAACTAACATAGATGTGGTTTTTTAAAAACAATATAGACACACACTTAGGAAAGGTACTTAAGATACTGGTTTATAATTATCTAGAATGTTGTGATTTAGTGAAGCTTCTTTTCAACAGAGCAGTCTTATAACTGCTTCAATTAGAGGTTGGAATATAAATCTTAAACAAACAAACAAACAAAAACAAACCATCACAACCCTGCAGCCACTTGACTAGCTTTCCTCTGGTGAATTGAGCCAGAGAGGAGTAGGTATCAGGGAACAAGTGCTTAGTTGCACACTTCCAAGCAACTTTTGCACATCCTCAGGTTGAACAAACTGCAACTCATCCATCAAAACTGGACCAGGGAATGCTCCAATTACTTACTCAAAATATACTCTTAGCTTATTGTCCAGATCAGAATGGATCAGTGACTTCCCCCCCATAAAATGTCTTGCAAATCCATTATTCCTTCTTTCTTTTCCTTTTGTAGTCCACTGCCATTGTCAAAGTTGGCAGGACCAATCACAGATATTAGCAGAACTTGGAAAAGTTCCTTTTCTCAACTACTACACCCAGCTACTGTATGTGGGTTGGGGAATTCTGGGAATTGTAGCCCATGAAAGAGAGAAACTTTTCTATGCTCTGAGTATAGGCAGATGCACTCATGCTGTCTAATCAGTGTGCATATTCCTCTTTGAACTGGAAGCAGAAGGGGCAAATGGATATTGAGCTACTGGAACAGTACAATACAAATTGTATTAAACAGATACAATTTGAGAGCATAAAACTCTGCATTCAAGTTCTTCATTGATTTTCACCTTATGCAACCCCAGTGAAGTCAGTGATGTGTCAAAAAAAAGTAGGTCAGTGCCAAAAATAGCTCACTAGAATATATCAATGAATTTTAAAAGAGATTGTGAGAATTCACCATTGACCTGAAACTGAACTAAAGAGTAGAATCTGATCAAACTACCATCCGCATCAACCTATTGTTCCCAATTAGGTATTTACTGTATTTCTGTTCTCTGCCCCAACCATAACTGACATGATAGAAATATGTCAAAACTTCCCCTTGTCAACCATGTCTCTTGACTGCTACTATAATGAATAACATAATAGCGGTTTAAGTAGATAATAATGTTAGGATTAATAAAAAATAGGAAAGGTTGTCATGAAAATGTTAAAATTGTTCCACTGGAGGAGTAAAATATTGTCTAGACAAGGAGCTCACTCCAAACAGTATTTTATTCTTCCCCCTTATCTCATGTGGTTTTATAAAAACTGCATTACCCTGGGAGGGTCAGTGTATAAAGGCCTATAGTCATCACTTCTGGTAGCTGTTGATTACCCTAATGCAGAAGGCATAGAAAATAATTATGGGATTACTGGACTTCACAACATTTCAATGCCCAAAATTTCCATGTTGCTGCCTTCCAATAAAGGTGTGGCCAGAAAGTAGATCTCATGCTAAACTGCAGCTCTCTACAACAGCTTCCAACCACAATATATTAACAACAGTAATAACCAAAAGGCTTCTTTTTCTTTCTCTTTTTTTCTGCATTTAGAAGGATAAAGTGGTTTTAAACTTAACTGGCTGGACATGTATAGGGTTATGTTCTGAGGTTGCAGTCCTACTGCAATATAGTTTGGAATAAACTAAACTGGAAATGTACTTCTAAGGAAACATGCATAGCTATGAAACAAAGGTGGGCAGGAAGAAGGGTCAGTGATCTGTGCATTAAAATACCATGAGTTCAGTGCTGGAAAAGAAGGAAAACAGGTCTGGTCTGAGCATGGCCAGTGACACTCAGGTGATAAATTATAAGTGTATTTCATCTTAAGGGTCTAGTAAAAATGTAGCTGATTCTACAATACTGTAGTTTCCCCTTCAACTCAATCCACTTAGTGCTAAATTAACTTCTTTAGCTCTGTGATGAACACATCTTTGTGACCCATCAATTGGAATTGTTTCACTTCATTATGGGACCATTTTGAAGCATGTGATTATGATGTAAGAAAAAAGAAGTTGTTTATAAACAAGGCAGCCAGCAGTTCAATCAAACTTTCACTGAGTGTGGGGTAAAAGGAGCATGAAATGTCAGAAGTCAAAGGTGAGAAATCATCTTGGGTCTTGCTCTTCTGAAGAGGCCTTGACTGCTGTTTTTCACAAAGCTCTTGGAAACAGTCTATTGACAGGTTTCCTGCCAGGGAATTTAGCAGTGTGTCTAAGAATGCCTTTTCCTCCCCCCTAAAAATACCTTTCATTTGCTGACTTGCAAACTCTTCTAAAACATACAGACTTATACTTTTAGGAATAAGGCATCATAGACTATGTTTCAATTGTCAGAGGACATGAAACAAACTTAAGAATTTATTAAGCCAAGCATTTGTTGCAAATTAGCCCAGTAAATAGTTAGCAAGAAAAACTGATGTTCAAAGAACGATGAGGAATTTAAAAACATTTACCTGAAAAATCCAGTAAATATTTGAGCTAGATGTACTTTTCAAGCTGTAACCAACATCCCCACCCCACCCTATGTTAGATTGCTGCTTGGTTTTCTCTTTGGGCCAGAATGAAATACAAAATTCTGGAACAATTTTTGTTTGGATAATCACATTTTTAATGCTTTATAGTAGGAACACTATAAGACTACTATATAGTAGTCTTTATAGTAGGAACATCTGCTTATCATCACCTATACGAAACTATCTGTAGCTTCCCAGAAACTATGCTGAGAATACTGGTTTTTTTGCCTTGGTTTGTTGCATATGTTGCGATCGTGCGGCATCATTTTTTCCTCTCTTTTTCTCTGTACTCATTCATACTCCTTGCAGTTAAGGATTCTGTGCATCTATCTGATTCTTTCACGCTTTTAAACATTTGTCTTCTTCAGAAACGGGGAACTCACAGAACGCAACAACCCTTGGTGCTGTAGGCCAAAAAGCGAGCGAGCGAGCAAATGAACAGTCTCCATCTCTAGCCTTCTACTTTCTCAGGCCTTGTCAGCCAGGGCACCCATCCCTTCATTTCTTTTTCAGTTTCCCCATTACCACAGAAGGGAGAGATTCCTCTAAGAGTTCCATATGTAAAATACTTATACACGTATTAAGAATTTGTATGAGAAAGGGCCCAATTCCTTATGCATGTGCATGCAAAAGGCACGGGAGGCTGAAATTTTTGCTCAGTCATTAAGTTTTTTGACTGGCCTTAGACAAATGCTCCCTCCCAATCCTCCCTGCTTAGCCTTTTAAGATAGTTGTGAAGATCAATAAATGTTTTTATGTAGGTCATAGCCACAAGGCCACATCCAGAAATGTTTTGAAAACTAAATGATGCATAATAATGTTCCATTGTGAGGCAGCAGCAGATCATTGGAAAACTAAGAAGAGATTTGGCTCAGCTCTGTCAACTATAAATGTTAAACACCCTTTTATTTTATTTTTTGAACAATAGACTTTCATTTTTATTTTCAGACTTTGTTAGCCAATTTCCTGTTCACACTGACTATCTGCAGGGAACCTACAAAAATGGCTAGCGGGAAGTCACCTGCATCCTTTTCTTTGTTTCCTGGAACCAATGTCACAGTATTAATACAGGTAAAACTATTCATTATTTATCTTACTCTGATTCACTGAGTAAATGACAATTTCTTCTAATGCAATTAATTCTGCATTGCAGGCGCACCCACCCAAATAAAGACTCAGACACCGGTATTGGATTAAAGGCATCGGGCCACTTTTATTGAATAATGCCCTAGTCCGAATTATAACTTTCAATTGGTGTATCATCCAATTGTAATTCTTTAAGGCAAGCAGGCCGCAGTAGCACTGGTAAGGTTCCACCCAAAATGCCAATGGCTATTGGCTACATGTATCAATTTGTATCAATTTGTTTGTTGACACAAACAAATTGTTGACCGAAGTCAATATACTATGTACTGACCCCACCCTTTGACATGTATCCGTTCAAATATCAAGGTGATGCAGGCTGTGAAGCTCCTGACATCACCCCTTTCATGGTTCGCCCTTGACCGGCCAATCCTGTTTCCCCTGTACCTATCTACGTGTTGGCCAGTCAATTGCGAACCTGCCGGATACCTATGGGTCATAAATCTTTACCTTACCAGTGCTACCCGCCACACAGGGAGGCATCCATGATGACTCTCTGCCCCCCCCTGACCGACAGCTCGGTCACCAGGCCTGCTTGCACGTCCTCCAGAAAGAGGTGCATACCTCTGGCTGACAGGTGGACCCCATCTCCTGCATACAGGCTAAAATCCTGCAACCCTATCCCCGGGTGTCGAATGGCTGTCCCCCAAGCCATTCTCAACAAGAAACCGGGCAACAGCCCTGTTCACTGACCGCCGGGCACGGTCCAAACCATGGAGATCCATGCCCCCTCTATAACAGTGTCTCGGCACGATGTCAGACCATAGCAACCGTGTGTACGGCCATAAATGATGAAGAAATGCCAGGTCACTGCACACCGACATTTTTAAGGAAAGGCAGTGATCTGTGCCAGATCATTGCCTCCGAGGTGCAGAATCAAAACATCAGGCGGTCCAGCATCCCTGATGGACATCAGGAATGGCAACAGTTCCCGCCATCTCATGCCGCGCACACCATACCACCGCATACGTGCGGATGCACGCAGCCCGAGATGGGGTCCCCACTCCGATAATGCAGCATACTGTGCTGCCCAGTGCACATAACTGTGGCCCACCAGCCACACTGCCACCGGTGTGCGTAGACACACAGGGTCTGTAAAAGAAGGAGAAAGAATTAAGGACACAACTAGGTACTCGTGCAGTGAGGGGACGTACATATAACGAAAAAGCGTGGATCCCCACCTGCCCATCCGACATATATCAGCCTCAGAGTACCCAAACGCAGCCGCAGTTGACGCGGCGCCTATCCTGAATGAATGGGTGCCATAACGAGCCCCAGGGAGGCCCACACTGTGAAGTGCCATCCCGGTCACCCTCCAGAATTGAAATTTGGTAAGGGGAGACCCATCCTGGTGGCAGAACAATGGGCCAGGGCGCGTACCACGCACTGTCAAAAATGCATGTAGGGCACCAACCGGACAGATGTCAGCAAATGTACATCGTAGCAGTCTAACACCACTGCCTTCTCCATGCTGATTGGCCTTTGAGGAACATTTCCTCAACTGAGCCCATTCCCGGTTGATAGACACATCTTTGAGTTCCAGTGCCCTACGAGACACGTCCCCCTTTTGACAATGGGACCAGCTCACTGATTCTCAGAGCTCCAAAGAAAGCTACGGTGGTAGCTACACGAAAAAGAGACTCCTCATACCTATCATAACACAGTCTATGCCAACCTCGAGCGAGGTGGAACAGAATACAAGGTGAGACAGAGTGACGTGTGTCCGGGTGGCGGCCACGTTCACTTGTCTACCCTTCCAATACATGGCGTATACGGAAGTCACTCACACAGTCAGTAAAGCCCCGTGCCTTGGCCATGAATGCCAAGGCCGAAAGCCTGGTGGCGATGGTGCGTGGGGCCAATCCCTGATCATGAAGGTGTACCATATACTGTAAAACCTGGTAGACCGGTATCGGCCACATTTCAGGCAACTGCCTTTGCCTACAAAAGGTCCTAAATTGAAGGAGTGTATGCTGATATGCCTTAGACGTGCGAGGTGCCAAAGACATCGCCCAGTTCACCTCTCCTCGCCAAATGTCCGTATCTCGGCCGGGAGTGGAGAGGGAAGTTCCTCTGCGTCTGGAGCCAAGGCATGGAACCGGGAGATCTGCAGGCGGGATAAAGCGTTGGCAATATCGTTATTAATGCCTGGCACATATCTGGCCTTGAAGAGCACATTAAGGCACAAGGACCTAAGAACAAATTGGTGAACTAAGGCCATGACTCTGGGGGACTGAGACGTTTGGGCGTTGACAATGTGCACCACAACAGCATTGTCACACCAAAAGTGAACCACAGAATTAGCCCACCTGTCCCCCCAGAGCATAAGGGCACCCAAAATTGGAAAAAACTCCAGGAACGTAAGATCGAGTAAGCGATCCGTGCCCTGCCATCCCTGGGGCCATTGACCATAGGCCCACTGTCCTTCAAAATAAATCCCATACCCCAGGGAGCCGGAGGCATCCGACTGTACTTGGAACTGGGGGCTGACCATAAGCTCAGATCTCCAAAAGTAGACGCCATTAAAGTCCTGTAGGAATGTGAGCCAAACCGACTGGTCTGCTCGTAAACCCCTGGTCGGCCGTACCCTGTGGTGTTGTTTAGAAAGGCCCACCATAGCATCACACAGACGCCTGGCGAAGGCTCTGCCTGGTGTCACCACCCTGCAGGCGAAGTTGAGGTGGCCGTGAAGCACCTGCAACTCCCGGAAAGACACCTTACGCTTGGCAAGCATTGCAAAAAAATCGTATCAGAGATCCGCTCCCCCCTGACCGACAATTCGGTCACCAGGCCCGCTTGCACGTCATTCAAAAAGAGGTCCATACCTCTTGCTGACAGGTGAACCCCATCTCCCGAATACTGGCTAAAATCCTGTAACCCTATCCCCGGATGATGAATGGCTGTCCCCCAAGCTATTCTCGATAAAGAACCCGGCCACAACCCTGTTCACTGACTGCCGGGCACGGTCCAAACCATAGGGTCAATGCCTCCCCTATAACAGTGTCTCAGCACGATGTCTGACCATAGCAACCGTGTGTACAGCCATAAATGGTGAAGAAACACCAGGTCACTGCACTCAGAAGTCTTTAATGCCAGGCCAGTGATCTGTGCGAGATCATTGCCTCCGAGGTGCATAATTAAAACATCTGGCGGTCCGGCATCCCCAATGGACATCAGGAATGGCAACAGTTCCCGCCACCTCATGCCATGCACACCCTACCACTGCATACGTGCGGTTGCACGTAGCCCGAGATGGGGTCCCCACTCCGATGATGCAGCATACTGTGCCGCCCAGTGCACATAACTGTGGCCCACCAGCCACACTGCCACCGGTGTGCGGAAACACACAGGGTCTGTAAGAGAAGGAGAGATAATTGAGGGCATAACAAGGCACTCATGCAGTGAGGGGACGAACAGACGGAGAAGAAAAAAAGGCGTGAATCCCCACCTGCCTAGGCGATGTATGTCAGCCTCCGAGTATCCAAATGCAGCCGCAGTTGATGCAGCGCCTATCCGAAACAAATGGGTACCGTAACGAGCCCCAGGGACCCCCGCACTGTGAAGTGCCGTCCCAGTAACTGTCCAGAATTGTAATTTGGTAAGGGGAGACCCATCTTGGTGGCAGAACAACAGGCTAGGGCGCTGCCACAAACGCATGTAGGGCACCAACCGTACAGATGGCAGCATCATGCTACTACTCTTTCTTCGCTGACCGGTCCTTGAGGAGCGAATCCTCCACAGAGCCCACTCCTGGTCGAGTGACACATCTTCCAGTTCCAGTGCCCTGTAGAACATGTCCCCTGTTGAAAGTGGGACCAGCTCACTGATTTTCAGAGCCCCAAAGAAAGCCACGGAGGTAGTTGCCTGAAAATAGACTCTTCGTACGGAGCATAGGCGCTGGCCGCATAGGGGTCATATACAGTAGCCACAACTGCTGGCAGGGCTCGTCCCACCGCCTCTCAGGGTGAAGAGCCGCCCTCGTCCTAAATTCTTCATCATAGGCCAACCATGACAGGCCAGGGAAATCAACCACGGCCCGGTAAATATTGTCCAGGTACTGGACCATTGGGATGGCCAAATCAGGATGGGCCCTTAGATATACTGCCATGTATATCAAATAGGCCGGTAACCATTTGGCCCAAGTGCGAGGTGGCTTACGATGACGGGACAACTCCTTGTCCCTGTCGTCCTGCCCCTCCCTCTCCTCCTTAGTGGGTTCACGGTTCAGGAGGGTGAAAATGTCGATATATTCCCCACGCCATATCTTCTCCCTAGTAGCCTGGGATAAATGGTCACCCAGGGGTAGGGAGTAACCAGCCGTCGGCAGGGCCGCCGTTGGCATGGATTGGAGTGGGGGAACACATAATGGGCCCTGTCAGAACCCCGAGAAGTTAGGCGGAAGCATTGGGGCGGTCACCCCTGTAAGAACCTGGGGGTAATTGGGAGCCCAGGAGGTAACAGGGTAGTGTGCATTGAACTGCCCTCCCGCAGTAGCCTGTTACGGCCATGGCCACTGTACCCCCCCCAGTGTTATGAGCCAGTGTCACCGGTGTGCTGACTTGACCAGGATACTCACTCGGTGCACCCCCACGGGCTGCCCCCACTGGGGGTTCCGGCCTGTGGTGGGCGTCAGAGCTGGCAATGGTCATCGAGCTCTGTGTCTCCGTGCGTCCATGCCAAGCAGGACCGGTCCCCGGTGGAATGCCCTGCCGGAATGGCCAGATGGGGAGCTGCGAAGCACCAGCCTGCGCTGGAATGATGGCCTCCAGCAGCTCAACCCTGTTGACGGCCCGCTGCGTGGCAGTGGCAGGCATGTGGGACGCAGCCGAGGAGCTGCCAAGCCCACCCTCTGTAGGTGGTGGAGCAATTCCCATGGATGCCTCGAGTGCCGATATACGGGCAAGGAGAGCATCCACAGTGTCAGACCCACCAGAACAAGGTGGGCCAGGTGGGCCGGACAGCCCACCGGGCAATTGATGAGCGGGCGGAGGGGGAAAGCTGTGTGGCAATCCCTGACCAGAATAGGGCCAGGCCCAATAATCCGGCCCATGGGGGGCCAGTGGAACGGCGGGGCACGATCCCGCGCCGCGCCTGAATGGGCCGCTATGCCCCATGCCGGGCAAAGGTTCAATAGGGTAGAAACCCCAGGGGAGCAGGCCCACGCAGCCCCCGCCCGAGTCCTGCGACTGGGCGGGTAAGCAGAGGCCTGGTCCCCCTTATTGGTGGCAGTGATAAGGTAATGCTGCCACCCCCCATGGGGCGCCCGCCCGAGCCCTCCGGCCCAGTGGCAATCCCAAAGAGGAGGTCGAGGGGGTAGGCCTTGGACGCGGCCTTGGGGCCGCATGAGCCTTTCGCTTGGGTGCCATGGCCACCCAAGCGCTGCAGCACTGATCGGAGGAGAGATATCCTCCGATCAGAATAAGAAGGAAAACCCAAGAGAGCAGCATTGGAGCGAACTTCTCCGCTCCGTCGCTGTTCTTTAAAATGGCAGCAAGGCTGCCTCGTGGCCACCCCTTTTATACAGGGGTGGCCATGCCCCCTAACTAACCCGGATGTATGAGTCCGGGTGGGGCCCCCCCGCAAAGAGCGTGGTGGCTATTTTGGCACCACGCTTGCATAATTCATACTTTTAATACCCTACAATGGGAAAAAAAACTTTTTGTATACCATATACAAAAAACACACACATTAGCAGACTATAGCAGTCTAAAACAAAAATTTTAATGTAATGGTTGCTTGCTTCTGTCTAATAAAAATAAAGCTTTTCCAGACATAATTATTTATGTGAATGAAACACTGCTCTAAGGATGGATATACATGTTATCCATAACCATACTCACATAGTTTATGGTATGAATTGGTAGAGCACTTTACTTTGAAAGTCTGAGTTTATCTTCCTATTGCTTGGGATATAAACTGCCCCCCTCATATCAAACAATTTACTTAATAAATACCATATTTTCTTTTTAACAATTGCCACACAATTCATGTGGATCGTACCTACCACTGAGCTTAGTATAAGGCAGTGTTTCCCAATCTTTGGTTTTTGAACTTCAATTCCTTGAAGCCTAAGTCAATTCCCCAAAGCACTGATCAGCCAATGTACTTGGGCTTCTGAGAAGTGAAGCCCCCCTGTGGGGCATGTGCTCCACATTGAGAACCATAGGTCTAAGGTAAATGCATATAATTTTGGAGCTTTAGGATTAGGGTAGTGGGAAAAAAACACATTTTGCATGATTTGGCTGTGCTCCAAAATTTCTTGACCTAGTGCTATAATTGTCCTATGAATTTGTCTACACACTATGAACTGTGCAAATCTGTGTGTGCAGGCAAATCTGCATGCACATGTACTCATAAACTATTTGAAAGTTAACGAAAAGAAGTATTGCATATAAAACATTTTCTGGAATTAAAACAACAACAACAGTAGAGAGCATTCTTAGTGGATGTAAAATGAGAAAAATAAGTTTGCTAATTTATTTTCATGAGTGCCAAGCACAAATATGACCCTTTTGTCTTCAATTACAGTGGTAAAAACCCTATTTGTTTCAAAGGGAGCAACACTGGAATCTTATAACATTTTCTCTCTTTTATTTCCCTCATGTTTAATTTTGGAAAGATGAACTCAATCACCCTCCCCTCCCCATATTTTGAATGCCAATCTTTATAAGAAACTAGCTGATTACCCGGCTTTACGTGGGGTTTTCTTTTCTTTAACATAGGCCACGGTCACTTACAGTGCTGATCTCGCATGCCCATTTGCCTTCCACCTACTGTGAAAACTACAGCTGAGCTCAGAGGGCTACATCTGGGCTAGTCAAATGATGTCACAATCTCAACCTACCTGGGACTATGACATCAGATCATTTACATCACTGGGAAACACACATATTGTATAGATCAATTGCATCCCAATTTGGAGGGCATACACCCCCCCATGGGTTTTGAGACCCTCGCTCTGCTGATCTCCCCAGCCCAAGGTACATATATGCCAAATTTCAGCTGGATCGGTCCAGGAGTGCGGGAGCCTATAGACCACATACAAACAAATACTTCTTTTTTATATATATAGATAAAATGAAAGCAATTGGTGGCTCATAAAACCACTGAGTCACTTGAAAAGTCTGATCTAAATTTGATTAGTTGTAATAATATGAATTAGCATGGAAGTAGCAACTATTACTGCACTATTTATTACAACACAATGCTTTCTTAATCTGTACAAAAACATACATCCAATATACTTCAGATTGTTTCCTTAGTTTCAGGGCTTCCAAACTTATGGAAACCTCCATGGATGTATTGTAATTACAAGAATTATTTTTCTTTTAAAACTAATGTAATATGCTTTGAAGTAATGCAGTCTTGCCCTGTAATCTACCATCAAGCACCTAAACTAACAGAAAAGGTAGAGTCATCAAAATGGAGATTGAGGAGACAGAAGTGAGTAATCAGATAAATGAAAAGAAAGTTTTGAAAAGGATTGCAGAGGAGTAACAGGAAATATTACTGTTGTGTTTCTTACTTCATTGTTGTTTTCCTTTCAGTAAAAGTTCTATCAGCTGGGGAGAGCTGTTCTCTTCTTTGAAGCTAGCTCTTGTTTCTCTGAAGCCAGATTCCTTATTCCCAGGACTCCACTCAGCAATGCCAGCACAAACATATACCAGCAGCTGCACAGCACTTTCAAGAATTAGCAAGACACTATCAAGCTATTACTTATTCCACTTTAGATCCAGGACCATGGCTTACATTGTAGGTCTGAAGCTCAGGGAATGAGGCAATCAAAAGACAGTGTGTAAACAAAGGTCTTCGGAAAGAATACTTATATGGTCTAAGACAGGGACTATGCATGTATTTAACTGGAAAAATGATATTTTATAGATGAGCAATGCCCCACACCACACATTCTAAATTAAATATTTTGGATTATATATTTTCAGAATACTGTATTGGGATATTGATTAAAAACCCAAACCTACTATTGGGCTGGATTTGGACTCACTGCTGATTAGAGTGAACCAATTGAAATTAATGGGACATAAGTTAGTCAGACATAATTTGTCCCACTGATTAATGATTTTTTCCTAAATGGAATTAAACTGGGAGAAAGCCCAAATATGGCTTATTTAGAAAAGCTATGTATGGGACTGCATACTTTCCTACTACAGTCAAATCTCGAGATACAAATTTAGAGGTTGTTCTTAACTTGAAAAATTCGTATCTTGAAAACACATTGCATTACCAGAAACGGCTAGTAGAGGCCACCGTATTCTTTTTTGTATCTCAAAAAAAATCCTATCAAAAATTCGTATCTCAAATCCCTCCTGCCCAGATTTCCATTCGTATTGCAAGTTTTTCGTAAGTCGAACTGTTTGTATGTCGAGGTTCCACTGTATTACCGTTGAAGTAATAGAACAGTAGCACTATGCACATCTGCACATACATACCTTCAGCTCTGGTAATCCTTCCACCTTAGGGAAAAATGCTAAGGGAGGTAGAAAAGCAAGGATGGGGCTCTTCAATCATTTAAATATTATATATTGGACTAAAGCTTCAAAAACACCTAACCATTGACCCTGAGGGCTGCACTTCTGGGAATTGATGCCCATTGCATCTAGATGGCTAACAGTTCCCTATTACTGAGCTACATTCCTGAGCCCTGTGCATTCCTGATGTTGTACAGGAGTAGAAACTGAAATGGGATTGGCCAGGTATTATTTTGCAACACATTTGTGGTGGTTTCAAGCAAGTGTGCAAACATTTTCCTGCATGAACATGATTATTTTGTTTTACTTTTAAAATTTATCAAATTTAAATTTATTATAACACTTGGCTTAGTGGTTAAGATGCTGAACCTGAAGATTGGAAGGTCGGAGTTCGAGACCTGAGCACTGCATGACGGAGTGAGATCCCATCCCAGCTCCTGCCAACCTAGCAGTTCGAAAGCAAGAAATTCCAAGTAGATAAACAGGGACCACTTTGGTGGGAAGGTAAGCAGCATTCTGTGCACACTGGTGTCTAGGCATGCCTGCCATATGACCATGAAATGTCTGCAAACGCAGACAGCGCTGGCTCTTTGGCTATAAACAGAGATGAGCACTGAACCCTAGAGTCGGATATGACTGGCTTTCGAGCAACGGTGAACTTTACCATTTACACTACGTTACTTCTCATTCCTCTCCTAGTGGAGGATAGCTGTCTATGTGGCTGCTGTGAAGGAGCATTTCTTAACAATGATGTTGTGTCATATTTGTATGCTGCTTAGTATAAGAAAGTACTTAAGTAGTTTACAGTATAACATTACTAGAAAATATTTTAAAAGTAGTTTTAAAAGATAATAGATATTTTAAAAAAATACTTCACAACAATAGCCCCTGAACCAGCTTTTACCTTACTGTTGGAAACTTGTTTGTGAGTACATCCCAAAATAGTAACCTGACTTGGCAACATAAACCCAATCTTCAGCACTGACGTACGAAATGTAGACAAGAAGAAAGGAATATTCCTAGCTGTACAATTCTTTATCACACATGAACTTTGGAATATGACGACCTGTGTCAGCTGTCACTTTCCAGCTGCTTCACTGTCTAGTTTTGAAGCATAATTACAGAAATGTGATTGCAGGAGTGTCCACAAAAAAAAAGTTTGATAGATTGCAGATGGTAATTATTGTTACTGTATAAGGAACATTACATTAGTAATAGGAAACACACCAAAATGGCAGTCTTTTTGTTTGTGTTAGACAATCCAGAAAATCTCAAACATCAGATCTCCTACATAATTTGTATGCCTTCACTATTGTCATCCCTGACCCTGTGCAGTATGAATGTTCTGCCTGCATATCTTAGTGCACAAATATCCAGGGCAGAGAACAAAGTTGTGAGGCAAAAATTCTTATTTTCTATAACAGGGATTCTCAACCTGCAGCCTGTGGGCCAGATGCGGCCTGTGACACCATTTCATGTGCCCCCCCCCCACTGCCTCCAAAACCAGGAAGTGCCATGTGGTGGAGGAAGAGCAAAATGGCCATCTGGCCCCCAAAGCTATCTGAGGGAGTGTGACCCAACTCCTAGCTTAAAAAGGTTGAGAACTCCTGTTCTATAGTGAATATACAGGGTGTCCCAAAGGTTGCCATACATAACAACAGATATCTTGGAATGTGTGTTCATCATGAGTGGGGGAGACAACTTCATGTGTGTGTAGAACAGGGGTGGCCAACCTTTTTACATCATGGCCTGACCATGCCCCTGGACAGCTGAGTGGGCCAGATCACTCCCCCTGAAAGCAGAAGCAGGCATGTTTGCACATGCAGGGGCATGTTTTACAGCTGAACATAAACACGCCTGCTTCCATTTCCAGGTGCGATGGAGGCAGTGACAGGCTAGATGGGATAGCATCATGGGCTGGTTCTGGCCCACAGGCCATAGGTTGGGAACCCCTGGTGTAGAAAGATGTTGCCAAAATGTAGAGAATATTTTATAAATTTTTGTAATATGTTGTAACTAGTATTTTGTCAATAAAGGTACATTTAGCTACAATTTGCCATTTTCCCTATGCAAGGCAACTTTTGGGACACCCTGTATTTACGAAGATCAGGGGATCCCAACCTAAGGCATGTGGGCTGGATCTGGCCCTTGTTACCATTTCATGTGGCCTCCACCCTTCCAAGGGCATTCAAGAAACAAAAGGGCCACCCCTTTGAAGCTGCTGGGACAAAGTGGGCACCCCATCGTGCAGGCAGGGCAAAATGGTTATCCAGCCCTTGAAGCTGACTGAGAGAGCGTGACCCAGTCCCCGGCTTGAAAAAGTTGGGAATCCCTGACTTAGAGATTTCCTTAGAGGTTTTTAAAAAGTGAGGCACAAAGGCTTACAGTAAATCAAATTGTGAGACCTGGCTAGTGCACTCTCATTAAATAAGTGGGGATTGGATAAATCAACCTTATATAAACTTAATGGATTCAATGGGTCTATAGTCTTTGGCTATAAACAGAGATGAGCACTGAATCCTAAAGTTGGATACAACTGGCTTTTGAGCAAGGGTGACCTTTACCTTTACTGAATTTTTAAAAGTCCAATGAATTAAATCATTGCCATCCAGTAAGATTAGAATGCTGCATTTCAGAAAAATGTCAGTACATTTTTTCCTTTCAGAAATGTATTCTCTGAAAATTGGCCCTATTTATTGCATATTCTCTTTCTCACACATACAGATCGAACAGCATATGTGCTGTTGATATATCCATATCTCTTTCTATATAGCCATTAGGCTGAAAAACATTTTTTGAAGTTATGTGAGAATCCTGCATAAATGACATCTATTTTCTGCCTATCAGATGCTTCTTGGCAAAATTACATTCCATTACCTGTACAAATATTCTGTCTATGTCACTAGCTTCACTAGATAGGCATGTTGGTTCAAAACAACTTTGCTTAAAAGTTGGCTAAATGATAATAAAGAATAAATGGGAATTTATTCAGTTCATATTTCAGTGTGAACCTATCAAATTTGCACCTCCTGAACATATTGTGGTATACAGACAACATCTGTACTTTTCTGATCTGTTTATGATATATGTTACAACCCCCCTCCCTAAATATGCAGTTTTAAAAACAAGATGTGCAAGATTAGTATGGAGATTCTTACATGTATGCATTTTATATTGGATCAATGTTTGGTGTTGGTAGATACCTTCTTACACCTTTTTTTAAAAAAAATTAACCAGTTCCTTCTCACTATTTTCTAAACCTATAAGGAAGGATGTTAACCGTTGGAATGTAACAAAGGCTCCCGCACCCATCCATACTGTCCTGTACCAAGCCGCCAGCACTCACCTTTACCCAGCCTGTACAGTGCTGCAAGGGTCCCACAGTCGGCAGTGGGGCAACAGCCCCATGAACGCAAACAAAACAACTTCAATTCCCAACGTCCTCCATGCTGCACTGCCCTTCAGCCAATCAGACTGACAGATGAGAGCAAAGAGAACATTGGGAAAGGCGGCGTGCCCAATAGAAACAGCGCAGAAAAAAAACCGCCGCACGAACGCAAACAAAATAAACTAAACTTTAAGTCCCAGTGTCCTCCGCGCTGTGACCACTTCAGCCAATCATGCTGAAGGGCGCGAGCACACAGAACGCTGAAAAAGCCATCGCATGAAAAATAAAATAAAAAACACCTTATGCAACGGGAGCGCAAGGCCACTGCAGGCGAACGCAGCACCTCATGGCCTCGCCAAAAAAAAAAAAAACCACAAAAAACCACGATGAGACAACCGCCGCCCTTCTTTCCCAGAGCAACGGGGAGAAGAGGGACTCCCTCTCCTCACTGCTACCCCACCAAAGACACGGCGAGACCACCGCCAGCCTCAAGGTATGTTGAGCCGGGGTGGGGAAAAAAGCAGCTAGCAGCAATTCATCAGGGGAAGCGCCCTCCCTGGCGAATGACTGGATTCTGCCTTTCTACTACTTACACCACTATTTCAAGAACTAGCACGAAACAGCAGTGGAGGTAATAGAAAAGCAGCAGCCAGCAATCCACAAGGAAGAGCACCACCCCTTACGGATCGCTGCCTGCCAATCTCCCATTAGGTAAGCCAGGGGAAAAAGGAGGCCCAGAGAAGAGAACCATCATGAAGCAGATAGCTCTTCTCTGCCTCCTTTTCACCCGACCTACCTAACAAACATTACCGATTGAAGAGCGAGCTGACTGCCGGCTCTTCCTTTTCCCCATCGCTGCATTGAAACCTAATTTCGAAGCAGCTATGGGGAAAAAGAAGAAACGACAGACAGGCCATTCTTTACACAACAAAACAACAACAACAACAAAACCAAACAGTTAACCAAAACTCAAGGCACCAAAATTAATAAAACACAAATAAATAAACAAATAATTAAAATAAACCCATTAAACAACAAAACAATAAACAACAAAATCAACAAAAAACACCCAAATGCCAAAGGCTAATGAAAAACCATAAAAGCACACTAAAAACACCTATCTACAACACGAAAATACCTAATTTCAACAAACAATAATAACACAAAATAAAGAAATAAATATGGAAAATTAAAACAACAACAACCAGAAATAATTAAAACACTTAAACACATCTAAAACCCACAATACAAACAAACAAACAAGCCAAAACAATTTTTGGGGGGTTTATGTAGAAACTCTCTAATTAAACCCCCCAGTCCAACACAACAAAAATAAATAAAATAAAAACAGAATAAACAATCAAGAAACACTGGGGCGGGGTGTGTGTGGGTTAAGTAGAAACTCTCTACTTAACCCTCCCAACCCAACACCACAAAACAAGCAAGCAAGCAAGCAAGCAAACAAACAGAATAAACAATCAAGAGCACTTACCAAACACGTCCTCCCTCCATGGGGTCCAGAACTAAACTGAACAAAGAGAAAGGAAAGTCGCAATAATCTTAATAACAGCCCCACCTAGAGGCCAGAAGAGTAAAAACAGTAAAAAAAAGAAAAAAAATCAAAATGACAAATATAAATTAAATAAATCAAATAAAGTCACAAACCACAAATGCAAAACACCCCCACCCAAACCACCCCTAAAGAAAAAAAACACCCACAATTAAAAATTGCCCGGCAAGGCCGGGCAAACTACACTAGTTTTCTATATGACTAAAGCACTCTGTCTGTCTAAAGCAGGAGTTCCCAACCTTTTCAAGTGGGGAGCCAGGTTACGCTATCTCAATCAGCTGGCCAGATGGCCATTTTGCACTGCCTGCATGATGGGGATGGCCATTTTGTTTTCGAATGCCCTTGAAGGGGTGGGGGTGGGCACATGAAATGGCACTGTAGGCTGGATCTGGCCTGTGGGCCTTAGGTTTGGAATCCCTGGTCTAAAGTATGTACAAATATTAGCTCATCTTATTTCAGAGGCTCGGGAGTAGTAACAGCCCTTGAACAGGAATGGGTAAAATAAGGGACCATGGAATGAGATCTATAAATCCTGTCACCAATTTTCTTTATTCTAACCATCCTATGCACCTCCAAACCCTTGGCTAGTAAAATATATTCTTATGCAAGAGATGGATCACCAACTGGTGCCCATTCCACTCAGTCAAATCAAGTTGGATGGTACTGCCAATTTGTTGTCTATCTTTACACAAGATAGAAAATCCCACAAGATTCCTGTCCATCTGGGACACTAAAAGTGTAATGGTAACAAAGTCATAAGACTTTGGTCCCCATTCACAACACTTAGAATCTTCATGATGGTTCAGTTGACCTTCCATAAAGGCCTACATTATGTTCAGCCTGCTTGTATCAGGGCTAAGCAGGTAATGGGGTAAGGACATACAGGTATATGTTTGTGCTTTTGCACTGTTATTCCATGTTGTACCTGCATTGACAGGGAAAGTTCAAAATTCTTCTTAGACTTAACCATCAGCATAGAAAAGTTGGGACATAAATGGTGTGAAGGTTCACAATGCTCTTCCTGCACCCAAATATTACCTCCAGTGCTTAATGCCATTTTGCTGCTTTGTTGTTTGTGTGGTAATCTTGATTTAGGGCTGCAGCTTCATCACTACTGGCCTGGGGCTAATGAGGACTTCGTGTGCCAAAAGGGCTCAGGACCAGAAAGTGACTCATGGAACTGGATCAGTGGTATGGGTGTCATGCTGCGATACAGAAGGCAGATAAAATGCCACTGCATTATATTCTCAGGACAGTCTTCATGGCTGCTCGCCATGATGATAGCCAATATTTGGATTTGGATACGGCATAAAAAGAAGAAGGGGGAATTGATTTTTTGGCTTCTTTATGGTACTTTTCAGAGTCCTAGATATTATACCAGTTGTCTTTAACATGATGCCTTCTAGATATGTTATTCCAGAACTTCTACCATTCCAGGAATGCATCAGGTTGGGGAAAGCTGAGCTATACCAAGGCCTGTAGATCCACTGTATACAGTGTTGTAAGGAACAATATTGCATAGGGTCATGGAATATAAGATCTATGAACCAAGGAAAGCTGGAAGTGGTAAAAAAGGAAATGGAAAGAATAAGTATTGACATATTGGGAATCAGTGAGCTAAAATGGACAGGTATGGGCGAATTCAGCTCTCGAAACCATCATATCTACTACTGTGGAAAAGAAAACCTCAGAAGAAATGGAGTGGCCATAATTGTAAATAAAAGAGTGAGAAAAGCAGTAATGGGATACAATCTCAAAAATGATAGAATGATGTCAGTCAGACTACAAGGCAAACCATTTAATATCACTGTAATCCAAATATATGCACCAACCACTAGTGCAGATGAAGCTACAGTAGACCAGTTCTATGAGGACCTACAACATCTTATAGAACAGACACCAAGAAATAACGTCCACATTATTTTAGGAGACTGGAAAGCAAAAGTAGGAAATCAAAAAGTGGATGGAATAACAGGCAAGTTTGGTCTGGGAACACAAAATGAAGCAGGGCAAAGACTAATAGAGTTCTGCCAAGATAACACACTAGTCATAGCAAACACCCTTTTCCAGCAACACAAGAGGAGACTCTACACATGGACATCACCAGATGGCCAACATCGAAACCAAATTGACTACATACTCTGCAGCCAAAAATGGAGAACCTCCCTACAGTCAGCAAAAACAAGACCTGGAGCAGACTGTGGCTCAGATCACAATCTACTGATCGCAAAATTCAGGCTCAGACTGAAGAAAATAGGGAAAACTAATAGGCCGGATAGATATGATCTAGACAACATACCCAAGGAATACATGGTGGAGGTGAGGAACAGATTCAAACAAATGGAGACCAGAAGACAAAGTACCAGAAGATAGACAGAGTACCAGAAGAATTATGGACAGAGATGAGAGACATTATGCAGGAGGCAGCAAGGCAAACTATACCAAAAGAAAAGAAGTGCAAAAAAGCAAAGTGGTTGTCGGATGAGGCTCTTAAAATAGCAGAGGAAAGAAGGAACACAAAAGGCAAAGAAGAAAGGGAAAATACAATCACTTAAATAAAGAATTTCAAAGAAAAGCAAGGAGAGATAAGGAAAGCTACCTAAATGAACAGTGCAAAGAAATAGAGGAAAACAACACAAGAGGCAGGACTAGAGATCTCTTTTTTAAAGTTGGGGAAGTCAAGGGAACGTTCAAAGCAAAAATGACCACGATAAAAGACAAAGATGGCAAGGAGTTAGCGGATGCAGAAGAGATAAAGAAAAGATGGAAAGAGTACACAGAGGAACTTTACATAAAAGACCTAAACACCCCAGATAATAACAATGAGGGGGAAACTGAACTTGAACCAGACATCCTAGAGAGTGAAGTCAGAAAGGCCCTAAAAAGCACGGCAAATAACAAAGCCAGTGGAAATGATGGTATCCCAGTTGAATTCTTCAAAGCCCTAAAAGATGATGGAATCAAGCTACAACATGCTATAGACCACATTGCCAACATACGTTGGATCATGGCGAAAACAAAGGAATACCAGAAACAAGCTTACTTCTTCTTCATTGACTACACCAAGGCCTTTGATTGTGTGGAACACAACAAAATGTGGCAAGTAATTAAAGAGATGGGAATACCAGAACACCTCATATGTCTCATGAGAAATCTGTACATGAGTCAAGAAGCAACAGTTAGGACAGAGTATGGAATGACGAAGTGGTTTGGAATAGGAAAAGGAGTAAGACAAGGCTGCATTCTGTCAACCTGCTTATTCAACTTATACACAGAGCACATAATGTGCAATGCAGGGATGGAGGAATCACAATATGGGATCAAAATTGCTGGGAGAAACATCAACAGTTTGAGATATGCAGATGATACCATCCTAATGGCAGAAAGTGAGGAAGACCTAAAGAAGCTCCTGATTAGGTTGAAAGAAGAGAGTGCAAAAGCTGGCCTGAGACTCAATATCAAGAAAACTAAGATAATGGCAACAGGCCATATCAGTCCCTGGAAAATAGACGGGGAAGAAGTAGAAGCAGTAACAGATTTTACTTTCTTAGGATCCAAGATCTCTGCAGATGGAGATTGCAGCCATGAAATAAAAAGGCGACTCATTCTTGGGAGACAAGCTATGAAAAACCTGGGAACATGGTGAAAAGTAGAGACATCTCACTGCAAACAAAGGTCCGCATAGTCAAAGCAATGGTATTTCCGGTGGTAATGTATGGCTGTGAGAGCTGGACCATTAGAAAGGTTGAATGAAGAAAAATAGATGCCTTTGATATGTGGTGCTGGGGGAGAGTTTTGAGAGTCCCCTGGACAGCGAGGAGAACAAATAGGTCAATATTAGAAGAGATTAGCCCTGAGTGCTCCTTAGAAGGACAAATAACAAAGATGAAGGTGAAGTATTTTGGACATCAAATGAGAAGAGAGGATTCACTTGAGAAGGCCTTGATGCTGGGGAAGGTGGAGGGCAAAAGAAGAAGGGGACGGCCAAATATGAGATGGCTAGATGGTATTGTAGACGCAATGGGCATGGGGCTGTGTGGACTAAGGAGGATGGTGGAGGACAGGGATGCCTGGAGAGCGATGGTCCATGGGGTCGCAAAGAGTCGGAATCGACTGTGCGACTGAACAACAGCAACAACAACCAAGGCCTTGGTACATGACTTGATCTTTCTACACATATTTTTGAAAACCTCAGAAGGTACTGGAAAATGGGTAAGAGGGCTGGGAACTTCTTTTTCTACCCCCACCCCCCCAAACCTGATAAGATTGCATAGTAATGGTTGTCACATATTGTTTGTTTTCCTTTCTTTCTTCAGACTGATACTGCCCTAGATACTTGTATGAGGTCTGCTTTCTTTTTCCCAGGCAATGAAGGCAGCAACTTGATTGAAGTTTCATGTTCGTCATTACAACTGCAATAATTAAAAATTGATGCCACAACATGCACTTGAATGTGGAATACAAACAGAGGTCAGAGAATCAGCAGACCAAAGGTATGAAATATTCAATTTATAAAGCAAATAAAAGAGGGAGTGGAAGGGGAAGTGCAAGACGTAGTGTATAAAAGAAGCCTGCCGGAGGCCAAAAGTCCTGGATAGTGAAGCCAATAAGATATTAAAACCATTCCATATTACTTTGTTTTCTATCTCTTGAACAAATAAATACTGAAAAAATATGTTTATCTGTTCTGTTTTAGTAGGGAAAACAGTTTCCACAATGTATATATTAAGAGAGGATGTATAGTTATTTCACAGCACTCAAGGCAAGACAAATATGACTATGAGGGGAGGGGGAGGAGAAATGTGGGACAGATACTTGAGCAAAAACAGGCTTTAGTAACAGGGGGTCTTGCCTAGGCCATGGTGTACCATGTCCCACATGCTGATTACTTGAACAGACCTGCTGCCAAAATAAATTTTCCTTGCACTCCAGAGTTTATAGGATGTGCTTGCTTTGCCCCCCCAACACAGCAGTTTCTTCCTCACACAAACAATTCTGCTTTTGCTAGTCAGGATATAAACAGAAGGAATGCTCGGTTAATTATTTGTACAAAGACAAAGATAGCTGAAATCTGGAAATAGCAACAGGGCTGGAATGAGTCTTCTCTGGCGCATCTGTCTGAGCAATCACATGTGGATCTGTACCTTCCAAAGGTTGCAAGCCACACAACAGCCCTAACCATCTGCCAAAGGTGAGGTCAAAAGGTGGGAGGAGGGAAGAAGGGGAGAATGAAGAACTGGAAATCCAGGCTTTTCATTTTCCTATGTGCTGGCCCTAAGAGGAAATCACAGGGCAAGCCCTGCCATTACACAGCGTAAGGTCTCCTTGTGGTGTTCACCGCTAAATTGTTAGCTGTTTAATGTGCTACCATTATACTGTATTTAAATTGCCTGTGATAGGGAGAATTTCCTTTGAGTTTTTCTACCTGACAAAATAATTTGTCTGGCTCTGAAAACTAGCCATTCTTAGTTAGGTTGAGGAAGGACAGCATTTACTGTTGTGTTACAGGCAGTGAAAAGTCTCAGGATGGCGCTAAGAAATTTCAGATTTTCTGTCATTTGTAGATAATTAGCAGGCAAAGAAATCTACTATTTCAGAGACCATTTTTAAACTGGTAACAGAAAATATATTTGTGCCATATCTCTGTGGAAAGAATTTTAAGACAAAAGAAATATAGCTGGTATAAAAGTCCTGGTTTACTAAGGGAAGGTGAATTTACCTATGATCTCATTAGAGATTAGACCAATCCTTCAGTTGGAAGCCACTTGTAAGTCTGGTCAAGAGAACTAGCATATCAAGCCCTGGGTAGACAAGGCCTGTACTGCCTCAGCAAGGCCTTAAAAAACATAAGAACATAAGAACAGCCTTGCTGGAACAGGTCACAGCCCATCCAGTCCAGCATTCTGTCTCACATAGTGGCTCACCATTTCCTTCAAGGTATTCCCAAGGAGATGCCTTCCCCTGCTTAGGATTCCCTGGAAATGGCATGGAGAGATATCCTGCCTATCTCTCCAACCCGGAGGTTGTCCTTAGATATCCATAATTATAGCCATTGATACCCTTGTCCCCCATGAACTTGTCTAATCCTTTCTTAAAGCTGTCAAGACTGACATCTGTCACCACTTCTTCTGGCAGGGAGTTCCATAGACCAGTGATCCTCTGGGTGAAAAAGTACTTTCTCTTATTTGTTTGAGAACTAGTACCCAAAAGTTTCATCGAGTGTCCCCTAGTTCTAGTGTTGTGCGATAGGGAAAACAGTTTTTCCTTATCTACTTTGTCCACACCGTGCATGATTTTATAAATTTCAGTCAGGTCACCTCTTAGACGCCGTCGCTCAAGAGTGAAAAGGCTCAACCGTTGCAGCCTCAGATGGTAAGGAAGGTGTTCCAGTCCCCTAATAATTCTGGTTGCCCTCCTCTGCACTTTCTCCAACTCCATAATATCCTTCTGGAGGTATGGCGATCAGAACTGTACACAGTATTCCAGATGGGGCCTCACCATAGATTTATAAAGAGGCAAAATGGAACGAAATACCTTATACTACTACAGTCAACCCTCACATAATAACACATTCGGATAGCGTCATTTTAGCTTAACAACGCCTCATTATGTGCCATGTGTTCCCCCACATAACAACATTTTAGCATCGTTATCCAGATAACGATGCTAAAAATAATTGTTGTTATCTGGATAATGACGCTAAAACGTTGTTATGCTGGAAACTCCATAGAAACCCGCATAATGACGAAAATCTCTTAACAACGCTACTTGGGGAACCAAGTAACGTCGTTATGCAACGGTCTACTGTACCTTCTTTTGCCTATGTAGGATAAAGCAAAGCAATCACATATACCACTCCACAGTGCTTAGTGCACTCTTTGGGTGGTTCACAAAATTCAGGGTACTCATTTTACCAACCTTAGAAGGATGGAAGGCTGAGTCACCTTGAGCTCTGGTCAGCATCAAACTCGCAACCTTTTGGTTGCAGGACAGCAGCTTAACCACTGTGTCACCAGGGCTTCTCACCACCAACATTTCAATAGTGGGTCAATCTTTAGAAATCTAAGGGAAAGGGCATGCTTTAAAATTTTACACCTGGTTGCCACCCATAGTTATGCCCCTGTACAGACCTGCTACCTGAGTGCTAGAATTACCTTTAACGAGGACATGATGTGCAAATGGTTCAATAAAGATATATAATGTCCTAAGACAGACTTCAGGTTTGATCTAATTTTTTTAAAAATTGAAATCTCCCTACCAGAGCCAATTTCTCAAGACATATGCATACATTTCCCAACCAGAGCCAAGTTCTCAAGACATATGCACACAACAGAAGAATTCTGAAACCAGACATTTATTTTAAGTATCAGAAGTGGCTCAAACTAAAAATGAAAGTCCTCACTTTGTCCCTTCTTAGCAGCACTTTTTTTAACTTGAGGAATGGAGGTGATAAGCCAAATCATTTTCAATTTGCTAGTGTTAAACAGCTGGGTATCAGAAAGCCATGCCAGCCTACATCATTAGATGCAGAGAAGTATCTCAATCAAACATCTGTTCTAATATATTCACTCCTGACTATACAGGTATTATCACACTTTCTAGTAGCAAACAAGCAGTGAGGACTGTGGCCAAAAGAGGCTCACTAATATATGAGACAGAAGTATCAACATGCGTGTTGGTTATCAGAGACTTGTTGAAGTATAAGTAATCTTTAATAATTTTGTGTCAGAAATTATTCTGGGTTGAAAGGCTTTTTGCTGGAGGAACTGCGCTCAGGGGATGCCTGAATGATGCTTCTTTCATGTTCCTGAGACCTTTTCCCACTGAAGTGGTCCCTATTCATCTACTTGCAATTTCTTGCTTTCAAGCTGCTAGGTTGGTAGGAGCTGGGACAGAGACGGGTGCTCAAACTGTCATGCAGTACTCAGGTCTTGAACTGCCGAATTGCTGGCCTTCCAGCTAACAAGGCAAGCTTCTTAACCACTGAGCCATCATAGCCTCCTAAGGAAACCCGTCCACCTGCCCGGTGGGCGGAAGGAGGACTTGCCACAGCTGGGGGCTCGAGGTTTCCCATGGTTTCCTTTTTCCTCTGGAATAGTCTTTGAGAGTTTGGGGGTGAAGCACCAGGTGCCTGCTATGCCTCCGCTAGTCAGCCGGGGTCCCAACACAAGGCTCCATAGTGGGTTTTCAAGACTCTCCATCTGCACTGGCCGACTGTGGGAGGTGGTGGCATATTTTATGTCTATCCCCACGACGAATGCTGTGAGAGCTATGGAGAACTCACTTGTTTCCAACACTGTAACTTTCGTTCCAAGGCTGCTTCAGCCAGGGGGGATTGCTCCACATCCAGCGGTCCAACTTTTACCACTCTGCTGGGCTGTGAGCTGGAGTAACGGGACTATTTTCTATCCCTGGCCTTGTCCTTCTCCCCTGAAGGAACCCTAAGACTGTGTTGTGGGGGGTGGGTGATACTTGCTACCCCTCCTTATGATGTGGAGCATTTGGAATGAAGATAGTAATATTGTATTATGATTTTGTTTTGATTATTGATATGCTGATTTTGTTTTTTGAACTTTCAAATGTATTTATGCGTTGTTTTGCTTGTTATTTTTATATTGTAATTTTGATGCTATAATGTATTTGTGTTTTGTTGATTTTTGAACATGTTGTGAACCGCTTTGAGTTTGTCGTTGACAAAGGAAAGCGGTATATAATAATAATAATAATAATAATAATAATAATAATAATAATAATAATAATAATAATAATAATAATAATAATAATAATAATAATAATAAAGTGGTGGGCTCCATTTTTTTTGCTAGTACACTGTGGGAGTATGGTATGATGGGCGTGGCCAGGGGAAAGCCCTGCATTGCACCCAAATTAGGACTACTTTATTTCAAAACTTGGATGCCTGGGGCCAGCCAGAACTTCTGCTACTGGTTCTGGCAAACTGGTGCGAACCTGCTGAAGCAATCTCTGAAAAGTGACAATAAATTTTAAGGAGGACAGAAGAGATTTAGATCAAGTGAACACTACCCAGGGGGGAGGAAGCAGTTTCAGTGGTCACAGAATGGAACATGATACTATGCCCTGCAAAAAAGAACAGAAGGTTGGAGAGAATAAAATGCTACGCCACGTAGACGGTGACTAGCTGTGACTCTGAACAGGAGTACAGTACCATTTTTACAGTGAAGGATAGAGTTCAACATTTTGTTGTATGTCTTAACGTCTGTAGCTTTTCCTAACATTGTGTCCTGTAGCTGGTTTGGACTACAGTTTTATAAATTTTTGAAAGGTGAGTCTACTGAAGAAATAAATTCATTCTAATTTGTCTTTCAACTTTTGAGGTGCAGATTTGATAAGTTCTTACCAAAATAAAAGAAAATTCTTCCCAGTGCCTATCAATTAACTATTACAGTAAAACCCTGTTTTACAGAAGCCTCATTTTACAGAAGCCTCATTTTACAGAAGCCTCATTTTACAGAAGTTTTTTTTGTTGCTGAAAATATGTCCCGTTTTACAGAAAAACCCCGTTTTACAGAACACGATTTTCCAGAGTGCCTTGTGCCTGGTGGGCTATCTAAGACCACCTGCAGCCATTCTGGGCCCTGCAGGTAGCAGTAGAGTGGTCTGGAGAGGAGTTAGTGTTTTTTTTGGGGGTGGTGGTAATTCCTCCCCCCCATGTGTTCTTATGGGAATGCCTCATTTTACAGAAAAAATCAAGTTAAGGAAAAAGCTAAGGAATTGACTTTTTCTGTAAAACGGGGTTTTACTGAATTTTGTGAAATGTGGAAGCTGTGGTTAGTTGTTCAGAATAGGTGAAATGTTACATTAAAACAAATAAAAATTTGATTTAATGATCACAACTTGTTTAAACCATGGAAACCATAAGGGTTTGTTTTGTTACAACAAAATAGGAAATGTTAATTAGTTGGAGACTTCTGAGTTTAATTGCTGCATGTCATGAACAAAAGAAAGACTGAGCTATGTGTGCATGAAAAAAATGGATATTTCAGCTTATTAAACCAAGATATAATTTACATTTTGATAAGAACTTACCTCTGAAATTTAAAGGCAAAATGGAGTACGGTACATACATTCCATCTGAGCATTTAATCAAAAGAACACATTCTTAAGCATTCCCACCTTTCAAAATATTTTGATGTAGTTTAAAAAACAAAAAACAAAAATGCATATTTTACGGAAAAGTATAAATAGAATTGTACAGGATTCTAACAAGCAGACAGAAAAAACTGCTTTTAAGTTTTGTATAAAATTTTGAATAAAAATGTATAGGTAATATATGGAAAACTGATGTGGGAAGCAAACTGAAATGAACCTAATACGGTGGTACCTCGCATAACGAATGCATCGTATAGCGAAAAATTTGTACAATGAAGTGTTCGTTATGCAATGGTGATACCCCGCATAATGAATTTCCCATTATGCAGGGTTTTTGGTAACCAAGGTATACCCGCTTAATGGGAACCCCAGTTAACGAACATTTCCCCCCGTTATGCAGGGCATCTCCCATAAGGAACCGCATAGCGGAAAAAACCGCATAGTGAAGAGCTCCGTGGAATGGAGTTTTTTCATTATGTGGGGTTCTACTGTACTGGAAACATGAGAAACTGGATCCTCGTCAGTCATGTCAAGGAGATGGCGATACAGTGGTACCTTGAGTTACAAATTGAATGTGTTCCAAGGCATTTTTCATATTATGAAAAATTTGTAACTCGGATTTCCCATAGGAATGCATTGAAAACGAATTAATCTGTTCCAGAAAAATTCATAACTCGAGCCATTATTTTCCACTGATTTTCATTCATATTGTGAGAATTTTGTAACTCGAACCATTTGTAACTTGAGGTACCACTGTATACACATCAGCCCATAGAGTGGGTTTCTGGGTTTACTTGCTGTTGTAATGGGAACTGAAGAGGTTGCACGTGTGGATGAAAGAGTTATGTGTAACTCCATTTATTGAACCATATTATGTTTGTCTGAACCAGCCATGTCTGGAATTTGTATAGCATGCCCATGTAGGCATTATTTTCACAAATGTTGTTTGCAAACTTCTTTTTAGTTTTTAGAGTTTTTAGAGTCTTAGAGTTTTAGAGCTTTTTAGGGGTTAAATGTGTATATGTGGGGTGGGAGTATGTTGATAATTTTGTATAGTTGTATTTTGTTTAGGTTTTGTTGGGTTGATAAGTGTTTTTCCCTATAATCTCATTGTTCTGTGCAGGACAATGACAATAAAGATTTATCTATCTATCTATCTTGTTTGCTATTTTGGTGATAACTCCTGGTCCTGAGACTTTACAAGTCTCTAAAAATGATCATCATAAGTCAGAATCTTATCTAAATGGAAAATGATAATTTTCAAATTAAAGTGTGGTTTTTCTTACATCATGATGGATTTTAGCTATCATAACTTAAGCTTCTCCAGTCTGGTGCCATTTAGACATGAAGGGCTAAAAGCTCCCATCAGCCTACCCCCAAATGGAGTTTTTGAGAGTTGTAATATGAAATATTCTGATAGCATCAGTTTGCTGAAGAACACTGCAACTGAACTTTATAATAATATTTCCATACCCCAATCTCTCAACTCTTACACGTATGTTTAATTATCTCTGCATTCTGGAACTGCACTAATTTAAACATCTGCTTGTTTTCTTTCACTGAATGGGGTACATATCATAGCTGGTGATCTTTTTGGGGTAATAAAATTTCACAACCAAACAGTAGAGGATGGCTCTTCAAGAACATTAAGGCAGCCGATATATGGGATATTGAAGACAGATTAAGCTGTTAATGTATATTAGTATATTCTTAATTTTCTCTTAATTGAAAAAGACATATTGACTTTAATTAGAACCATTTCACAGGAACTGTCAATTAGCACATGTCAAACTAGTTAATTCAGAACAGAATTCTTTTAATTAGGGTCTGCTTTCCTTTAACTGTGGGGCCAATGAAACCAGCTTTTCCTTATCAAGATTTTAAATGTCTCTAAGACATACAATACAAATGTACTCTCTTATCTATTATTAGAAGTCCATGTGGACAGCCTGAAAATGATGATGCTGGCATTGTTCATCAAATAGAAATCATTGCTTCCATTATAGCCATTGGGGGAGCGGGGGAGATGCTTTAAAAGAAGGTTATTTCACATATACAGATCTATTCCATTTCAGAGTTATAGTACTCTGGGGAACATAGAGTATGCATGTTCATATTTATGAATTGAAATAAATGAAATAAATGAATAATAGATACATGCATTCAATTTGCTCAAGTGAATGGGTCCAGTCAATCATATTTTGTGTTCCAGCAGTCCCAAAGAGCATAAAATTACCCAAATAGTTGTTTGGACTCCAATCAAGAATAGGAACTGTCTTTTAACAACAGGAGTTGGGAATCTTTAGCTCTGCAGATTTATTTATTTATTTATAATTCAAATTTCTATGCTGCCCAATCAGGCAAACCCGACTCAGGGCGGCTTACAACAGGTTAACAGGCGGGGGCCACTCTTCCATCCGGGCCCCACACCTGCCCCACCAACCAGGTTTTTAGTTCTTTTCTGAAAGGCAGCAGCTCTGTCTGCCCCCGCAACTCTACTGGCAGGAGGTTCCACAAGGCCAGTGCGGACATGGAAAAGGCCCTCTTTCGTGTGCCAGAGAGACGGGTCCCTCTGGCAGATGGAACAATTAGAGAGCCCCTCCGGTCCGCTCTGGTTGGATGGGCAGACACTCTTGGGATGATGCGGTCTCTTAGGTATCCTAGCCCACTACCATGAAGGGCTTTAAAGGTCAAAACCAGCACCTTGAATTGCACCCGGAGGCAAACTGGTAACCAGTGCAGCTCCCAAAGCAATGGTGAGGCATGAACATAACGCCCGTACCCCATCACCACCTGGGCTGCTGCATTCTGGACCAGCTGCAGCCTCCGAATGGTCATCAAGGGCAGCCCCACATAGAGCGCATTGCAATAAACTAGCCTGGAGGTGACCAGAGCATGTGTGACCATAAGCAGGGAGTCCTGGTCCAGGAGCGAACGCAACTGACAGATGACGCGAAGCTGTGCAAAAGCAATCCTGGCCATGGCTGCCACCTGATCTGCAAGTAGCAGCCCCAAATCCAGGAAGACCCCTAGTTGCATACCGGGTCTGTCTGGGGCAAAGCAGCCCCATCCAAGGCCAAAGTTGGCAGCTCCCTGGATAACGTGGGGCCCCCTATTCATAGCCACTCAGTCTTGGAGGCATTCAATTGTAGCCCATTGTCCCCCATCCAGACCCTAACAGCTTCCAGACATCTGGATAGGACATTGACTGCATCACTGGGGTCCCCATGGGCCGAGATATATAGCTGAGTATCATCAGCATACTGATGATACCTCACCCTATGAGGTATCCAACTTCATGTTCCAGGCTAGTGGTTTCCAAGAGCTTCTTAATAAACTGACCTGACACATAATGGTTGGAGCAATTTCCCATGAGGTGGCTTTGGTGAGGGCTTTAGTGCAATCTGTAGTGTGAGGCATGCAACATGGGGCAAGAGAGAAACAGAGGTGGCATAAAATCTCTGCCAGTGATTCACTGGCTGGCATTTGGCTTAATCTTCTCCACCCTAGGAGGAAGACTTTGCCCTAGAAATTCTAAATCTGAGATCTTGCTATATAGTCTACATCACAGGGTTGTTGTGAAAAGCGTGAATGCTTCCTTCAGCAATTCTGAAGAAAAATGTAATATGAAATGAACCAAAATGTAAACATTATTTCATTTCATGTCCTTTCATTTCCTCTTATTTTATTCTTTTGTAATATACATTATTTCAGTTGGTACCATCCATGGATTGAGTGAGGCATGTTAGATGGAGCTCATGTGACAATCTTTGCTAACTCTGAACCCTGCCTTTTTAAATTTGAAAAGGTGATGGGACCTTCTTGAAAATATGGAGGTAACATGTACAGCTTTTGGTCCAATATAACCTTTCTTCCTCAGATTGTCAATCTCAAGAATAAGGCTGAGAAATTGGAAGATAACTTTCTAGTCTACATTCTGTGGAGCAGGCATGGCAACATTACTTTACCTGAGAAGTTAAAGGGTATGTATGGTCCTTTGTTGTATGTGTTGCACTTACTCACACCTTTGGTGCATTATTTCATTAATTCCAAAACAGCCCTTTTAACATATTTTGGCACAGAGGGACTATAACCACATTTAAGCTGTTCTTGCTTTTGTCCTCTCCTAGTCACAGTACAGAGTATGGGATCCTTCAGCACTGGGTAATTTTACAAGAGGGAAGTTTCTGATGGAATTAGTGTGTTGTGTATGTATAATTAAACTTTGGTTAAAAAAGCTAGGGAATTCAATTCTTAAAACAACCACCACCACCACCACTCTGTGGTTTATGAATGTGGGGTATTGTGCTACTATATTTACAATTCAAATGGCAGAAAATGGCCACAATATTGTGCCCATTTTGTCAGTAGTAAAAAAGGATGTCAATGGAAGCTTGGATGTTGACAACACCAATGGCAGCTGTCAAGATGTTCCAAAATACTTTTTTGTGCTCAATACCATTCACACTCTCCATTCACAGACTCACCTCTCTGGCAAAAGGGCCTTTTCCGTGTTCGCTCCAGCCCTTTGGAACCTCCTACCAGTAGAACTAAGCTTGCAGACGGAGTTGCTGCCCTTCAGGAAAGGACTTAAGACCTGGCTGGTGGGGCAGGTGTGGAGTCCTGAAGGCAATGTGGCTCCTGCTCGTTGGCTCTTATCATGAAATATATCTTCTTTCTGCCTCTCGGGGTGGGTGGGATTTTTTAATGTGGGTTAGGGGTTTTAATCTGTTTTTATATGGGTTTTTAAGTATGTGAGCCTCCCTGAGTTGGGTTCCCCCTGAGTGGACAGCGAACAAATTGAAATATTAAATTAAATTAAGTACAGCAGTTTAACCACTGTACCACCAGGTGCAGATGATCACAGATCAAACTAAAATCATGTTTGCCATAAGGTCAGTAGGAATGCCCACAGGTGTTCAGAGTATTTGCAATCACTGCATGCTACTATGGTGAATCAGAATAAAGAAGTACTGTAGATGTGCTAATGAATGCTGTATGACCATAAAAAATGGAAAACTATTCTACATAAAAGTGGGAAGCAAAAGAAGACAATTTTTATTCTCTGAATTTTCAGTTCCTGTTGGTGATACAGTAAAGCTTTCTGTACCAAATGTTGATTAGGGCAGGACTGCTGCAATAAATCTTTCCAGCGGTGATTATGCTAGTTAAGATGGACTATTAGAGTGTACTAACAGCCTTTCTTCCCCTAGCAGTTTCCTCACTCTCTGAGCATAATGACGGCTTTCATATTGTGGCTATTCTATGATGTTTGGATGCTTCAAAATAAAATGGGCCACCTAAAAGCAAAAACAAGAAAACCTTAGACTGTGGCCTGTCTAATCAGTGATGTACTAGCCTAGGTTCTCCTCTCTAAACTCTTCATGCTTGGATGCAAATGGTTAGTTGGTCAGTTGAAGAGGAATAGATAGAGTCCAGTGGGGTTGAACTGATCCCTTCCCAGAGGGCTCTCCTGTTTCCAGGAGAGGTATGAGTTTTCTCTGGAGTTTCAACTTATCCATTTATTTCTGTACTGGGGCTTCCTTCTTTTGGAAGAGCAACTGTTGCCAAATATTTTAGTTCAATTCTTGGGCATTTTTAACCTCTCAAATAGCCTAGTCAACCAAAGCATTACTGGAACCTGTTACACTGCCCTGTATCTGCTTCAATAATGTATACCTCTCCTTGCTTTACCTCATTCCAGCACATTTTCTGTACATGCTTATGTTAGGCCATTGGGATCTCTTAACAATAAGTTCCAACAGTAACATGCTTGAAGGCTGAGCTTATGTGAAGCCATATGGGCACTTTTCTGATTCTCTTGACGTTTTGGCGGGTCTGAGGTGGCATTAGGCTTTGATGTCTAATTCTCCTTTCAAGGCTGTGTTGTTTTCTACTGTAGTCTTAGTAGTCCCTTTGTCTTACAGCATTCAAGATTTCAGAATGAGTAGTCAGATCCTTGAGTCTAGCATTGAATTACTGTTGATAGGTTAATGATGAAACAGATGTTCAAGAGGTATGTACCTTCTCAGAGCAACTCATGCTTTCCTTGAGTCCAAGAATGGTAATCAAGGGATTATTTTTTTGCCACCAGGTTGGGCTTTCCCTGAAATGTATCAGTTTTGATTATGACATAATATAGCATTACAAGTTGAGTGGCTTTTTTTAAAGGATTGGAGATGCTTCTATGGCCTCTCTTTTGTTTTTTAATCAGTGAGTTCAAAGTGTGTGATGGGGCATGCCGGTATCTTTTTCTCCATTTGAAGGGCTGTGCTTATCTCATTAACTGCTTGGGTTTTTATGGTTTTTTTTTTTACTTTTCCAGATCAATGGATGAGAAGCGGGCCTGTCTGTGCACTCATCTGCAGGCACAGCATAACATTCTAAGCCAACTAGAAGGCCTCCGGATCAAGCTATGGACCTCAGCTCAAACTCAGATGCTCTTTTACCATTCAGTGGTTTGCCTCCTGACTATCATATTGTAGAGACTTTGGCACATTTTCTCCCATAGATCATACCTGTCAAGTTTTGGGAAATTTATGTAAACCCCCGTATTTTACACTCTTTCCCACCATCATCCCGTATTAGTTAGACTGCAATTGGACTGGAGTTAGACTGGAGGCCAGCACAGGATAAGTATAGCTGTCCAGTTCCCTGTTTTGGCTGGGAAATTTCCCTTATTTGACAGAGATTTCCCGAAACTTGACAGGTATGCCATAGATTCTGGTGTGTGTGTGTTTGTGTCCCCTTTCAAGTACTCCTTCCATGTACTTTCTCCAGGAAGTGGTGTGAATTACAGATGGCTGGTTGTTCTGCAATTTTGATACCATTCCCATATTTAAACAACTAAGTTATGCAGCTCTTTCCCCAATTGATCAGAGGTCCATACTCATTAGTTGGTTAATCTTCCCCACAACTCTGTAAATAAGTATCTAAACTATAGATTTTGTGCTGTTGCTATGAAAGATAAGGCCTCCCTAAGGCCACATAGTTACATGACAGCTTTGTTTTTTTACTACTTTAGCTTCCAGCTACCGAAGAACAAACCAAGCTAATCTCATACATAAGCATATAATTACAGTAAAACCCCTACTTATGAAAAAGTTCATTCTCTAGGCTTTTGCTTAAGTCGTTTTTTATGTAACTCGAAGCAAACCCATAGGAAAAACATTTTTACGTAACTCAAAGCAAACCCATAGGAAAAATGAATTTTTTAATGTAAATCGAAGCAAACCCATAGGAAAAAGAATCTTTACGTAACTTGAAGCAAACACATAGGAAAAAGAATCTTTATGTAACTTGAAGCAAACCCATAGGAAATTGTGTAAATCGGGACATGGTTTTAGTACAAAATCATTATGTAAGTCGAATTTTATGTAACTCGAGGCATTTGTAAGTCAGGGTTTTACTGTATTCATATTCATAACACTGATACAACTACATGATGAAACTTGTGGCTCCTGTTTGTTATATTAACAGTGCAATTTTAGCTCAAAGGTGCACTAGCTGTAGTGGGTTAGGATTAGGCACCCAGCCATTCCAGCCAATTAGGATTGCACACTAGAAGAGATACTATTTTATGCAAACAGCATATCCCTTTCCTTTCTGATTATAAATATTCATAATTGCGCAACCATTGCCATTTACATGTGTAACATTCCTAATGACTGTACAATGAGGTCTGATTACAGTGAGATCTGACAAGCACTGATCGTTCAACGTCATTATGGAACTTCAATTGCACTTCAGCTGGAACACAATTTTTACAATTATCTGTACAGTAATCGTTTAGCAACTTTTGGCTCCTTGATCTCCTCTATCAATTCTAACTTTTCTGCCAACTTTGGTTCATGAAATGTTGGCCCTCAAGGCATAACTGTTTGAAAAATTGTGTTGAAATGCTACAAGATGCAATGGATTTCACCCAATATGATATCAGTGTCTTGAAGAGGCTCTTAATAAAGATTGCATTTTTGTTAAGTGATTGGTCACATGAATCATGTACTGTTAGTGTATTCTTCATGAATCATATTGAGAGCCATTTAAAAATGACTAGGCATTAGGGAAACCTAATAGCTTTTTAACAGATTATTTAAATGAGTGAAGCTATGGTTTCCAATCATTTTTAACCAAACAGCAGAGCTATAGAACACTGTGTTGGAATTCTTCTTGAAAAGATAGTAACTTCATCATTAAATTATTTTGTTGCTGGATTTAAAGTTTGCATGGGGAAAAAGGAAATTTCTCACATGTATATTCATATTTTGGCACCTGGAGCTTATGAGTGTAATAGTTTGACCTAATCGAGGTTAAAGCAAGTGGTGTTTTGAGTGATTATTTCCATTCTGTGAATCATAGCAAAAAGCAGAAATCTGCTACTAGAACAAACACTTCATATGTTTAGGCCAGTTTGGAAACAGGTTTTTAGAGTGCCCCTGGTCTAACTGTTTGGTATGTTGCCAGGAATTTTGAGAGAGGTTTGACAGCATTCCTGCAACATGTGTAGATTTAATGGGAATTCTGTCATGCTGATTAGTAACCCTTCCAGGACTTTGATTTATAGAATGTCAGTACAACAGATACAGAGGTTGCAAGAAATTAACCACTGACATTCATGGTTAATTTCTTGCATTTCTCCTGCATTAACTTCATTCCACTTTTGCAGATGACTACCTGCCCTTTAATTATTCCACTAACACTTAATATATTTAGAGGAAATATTAAAGGATTGCAGCCTGATCCTATTAATTACTGTATTTGGAAGTGAATTTTCCTGATAGCAATGGCAATTGCTCTTATATACTACCTCATAACACTTCATGGACTCTGGGCAGTTCACAAGGTAATTAGCATTTTGCCCCCAATGTGCTGGGTACTCACTTTACTGACCTTGGAAAGATGGAAGGCTGAATCAACCTTGAATACCTATCAGGATTGAACTCACAATGTTGGCAGCAGTTTTGGCTGAATTACAGACTGCAGTGGCTCAAGTAGCTAAGACGCTGACTGGGAGGTGGAAGGTCAGCAGTTCTATTCCTGAGTACTACAGGACGGAATGAGCTCCTGTCTTTGTCCCAGCTCCTGCCAGCCTAGCAGTTCGGAGGCAAGAAATTGCAAGTAGATAAATAGGGACTACTTTAGTGGGAAGGTAAACAGCGTTCTGTGTGCTCCGGTGTCTAGTCATGCCTGCCACATGACCACAGAAACGTCTGCAGAAGCAGACAGCACTGGCTCTTCGGCTTTGAAACAGAGATGAGGAGATGAGCACTGAACCCTAGAGTCGGATATGACTGGCTTTCGAGCAAGGGAAACCTTTACCTTTATCTAACCACTGTGCCAGCAGGGCTCACCATCAGGGCTTTTCCTGAATTAAAATGAACATATTTTCAGCTAAGTATGCGTACTATGAGCACCGAACCCTAGAGTCAGATACAACTGGCTTTCGAGCAAGGGAAACCTTTACCTTTACCTTTACTAGTGGAGAAAATCGATCGGATTCGCTCTGGGTTTAATCCTGGCGTGGATGGGGAGGGTCCGGAGGGAGTCGGAGCACAGTCTTGCCATGCCATCTGGGACCGGTTTGATCCAGTTGCCCCTGATGAAGTGGACAGGCTCCTTGCAGCTGTGCGCGCCACTACCTGCCCCTTGGACCCCTGTCCCACCTGGTTGGTGAAAACCTCCAAGGCAGTGACAGGTGGCTGGGTTGGGGCTGTGATCAATGCATCATTGCGGGAGGGGGTGTTTCCTGCACCTTTAAAACATGCTTTGGTGCGCCCCCTCCTGAAGAAACCTTCCCTCGACCCAGCTGTCCTAACTAACTATAGGCCTGTCTCAAACCTCCCCTTTTTAGGGAAGGTGTTGGAGAAGGCAGTGGCGTGTCGGCTGCAGGGGGTACTGGATGAAGCGGATTATCTGGACCCTTTTCAGTCAGGATTCAGGCCTGGATATGGTACCGAGACGGCATTGGTCGCACTGATGGATGATCTCTGGCGGGAGCGGGACGGTGGTCATCCATCCGTCCTAGCTCTTCTTGACCTCTCAGCGGCTTTCGATACCGTTGACCACGGTATCCTTCTGGAACGGCTCCGAGGTTTGGGAATCCAGGGTACTGTGTGGTCCTGGTTTTCCTCATTTCTGAGGGGTCGGTCCCAGTCGGTGTGGTTGGAGGATGAGAGGTCCAGCCCTAGGCCCCTCAAATGGGGGGTTCCTCAGGGCTCGGTGCTCTCTCCTCTCCTATTTAACATCTACATGAAACCGCTGGGTGAGATCATTCGTTCCCATGGGGTGCGGTACCATCAGTACGCGGATGACACTCAGTTGTACATCTCGGCCCATGGGGACCCCAGTGATGCCGTCAAAGTCCTTTCCAGATGCCTGGTAGCTGTGGGGGTCTGGATGGGGGCTAACGGGCTACAACTGAATCCCAGCAAGACTGAGTGGCTATGGATAGGGGGTCCTGCGTTAATCCGGGAGCTACCATCGTTGGTTCTGGATGGGGCTATTTTGCCCCAGACAGACCCGGTGCGCAACTTGGGGGTCCTCCTGGATTCGCGGCTACTGCTAGAAGAACAGGTGGCGGCTGTGACCAGGAGGGCCTTCGCCCAACTTCGGGTGATCCGCCAGTTGCGCCCACTCCTGGACCGGGACTCCTTGCTCACGGTCACCCATGCTCTGGTTACCTCCAGATTAGACTATTGCAATGCGCTCTACATGGGGCTGCCCTTGACGACCATTCGGAGGCTACAGCTGGTCCAGAATGCGGCTGCTCGGGTGGTGATGGGGTGTGGGCGTTATGCTCATGCTTTGCCACTGCTCCGGGAGCTGCACTGGTTGCCAGTATGTCTCCGGGTGCAATTCAAGGTGCTGGTTTTGACCTTTAAAGCCCTATATGGTAGTGGGCCAGGTTACCTTAGAGACCGCATCGCCCTGAGGACGTCTGTCCGTCCAACCAGAGCGGACCGGAGGGGCTCTCTAATTGTTCCATCAGCCAGAGGGGCTCGCCTCTCTGGCACAAGGAGGAGAGCCTTCTCCGTGTCTGCACCGGCCCTCTGGAACCTCCTGCCAACAGAATTACGTCTTCGGACGGAGTTGCTGCCTTTCAGAAGGGATCTTAAAACCTGGCTGGCGGGTCAAGTGTGGGGTGCAGGTGGAAGGGTAACCACCATGGGGTGGTTGGTGTAGAGGAACTCTTCCCCATGGTGCCTTTCGATTCTGCAGCCCCTGCTTTTTAGGGGGTGGGTAGTCTTAATTTGTTTTTACTGTTTTAACTGTTTTTAGGATTGTGATTATATATTTGAAATGTTGTATTTATTATTGTATTTGTGAATATTGTATTTACATTTGTAAACTCCTTGGGTTGCCCTGGGGTTACGTTTATGTTGTTAGCCGCCCGGAGTCGGCCTTGTGTTGAGTGGGCGGGATATAAATTGAATAAATAAATAAAATAAATAAATAAATACTATGCGTACTATAGGATTGAAGCATCTGCAGTGACTTAGTGGGTAAGACACTGAACCTGATGACGGGAAGATCAGCAGGTCAGCACTTTGATACCCAAGTGCTGCATGACGGAGTGAGCTCCCATCTCTGTCCCAGCTCCTGCCAACCTAACAGTTCAAAAGCAAGAAATTGCAAGTAGATAAACAGGTACCACTTCGGTGGGAAGGTAAAAAGCATTTTGGTCTACTCCACTGTCTAGTCATGCTATGGTAGCAATGGTAGTTTGCTTTGAGTTATATAAAAAACCGATTTAAGCAAAGCTTATGGAATGGACTTCCCCCTGTAAGAAGTTTTTTTTACTGTATATGATAAAACTGATAGAGTAGTAAGGAACCAAAACTAGTCACCTTAACCTAATAATTTCTGATGAATCAGGACATTTTCATCCATCTCCAGATTGAGAAAGCCAAAGCGCTGTCCTGTAGTGTGTAGTGAGGGTAATGGGGTGTGTGTGTGTGTGTGTCAAAGCATAATCCACTCTAAGGTAGTTTCTATAAAGAAAGCATAGAGATGCACCAGATTTAATTTAATTTAATTTTTAGAGCCATTTGATGGATCTTGGACTGGGATGGATGGGGGCAAGTCATCCTAAAATTTCAGAAGAGCATGTCCTTCCTTGATTATAAGTTAGCTCTTTTGGAGGGGGCTTATCAACTTCCTTTACCCAACCATGCTGTAAAGTAAATTAATATTGTATATCCTTGGAACAGTCATTTTGAAGACTGTTATAAACAATTTTGGAATATAGCAGCACTAACTGTTGTTGCTGTGCTAATGCTAGTTCTAAAGTTGTGTCTTCCAGTTGTTGTTGCTTCTGTTATTGCCGCTGCTGCTAAGTAGTAAGGCTGTCAGCCAATTATAGATAATTTGGCAGCTATATGTTACATTTTAGGATAAGTCTCTCTATTTCCACCATCTCTATCTCACAGACAAGGAATAAATCAATGTTCTCCCCTTTACATAGGAAGCAGGAAGATACTGTATAAGGTTCAATGTCTAAGGGATGAAGTTATTCTATAAATCTGAGATTTCCTAATACTAGCAAATGCAATTTTTGTAGCAGTGAAGCTGCCTTTGGAATGCGGTTGTTTAACTCTCATCTGATTTCCTTCATATATGTTATGTCATGGAGTATATCAGCAACAGTAGTTAATTTTTGGACACCCCCACAACCCCCCCCCCCTGAATGAATTATATTTAATGCAGTGAAAGGATGTGACCTATTGGAAAATTTTTAAATGTAACTTGTGTAGATTACAATTTCCACACACTAGGTAAAGGTTTCCCTTGCTTGAAAGCCAGTTAGTTGTATCTGACCCTAGGGTTCAGTGCTCATCTCTGTTTCAAAGCTGAAGAGCCAGCACTGTCTGTTTCTGCAGACGTTTCCGTGGTCACTTGGCAAGCATGACTAGACACCGGAGTGCACGGAACGCTGTTTACCTTCCCACCAAAGTGGTCCCTATTTATCTACTTGCAATTTCTTGCTTTCGAATGGCTAGTTTGGCAGGAACTGGGACAAAGACGGGAGCTCATTCCATCCTGCAGTACTCGGGAACCGAACTGCTGACCTCCCGCCTTCCAGTCAGTGTCTTAGCCACTTGAGCCACTGCAGTCTCATTTCCACACACTGGTCATTGGGTAAATTTCACCTCTTGGCACAGGAATGATTGGGAGGTAAATCAACCACGGTACTGTAAAAGAACTGGGGAGAGAAATAAACTAGGCACCAACTTGGCACTTAGAAACAAAGCTGCTTTAAGAGGTAAAAGGTATCTTATTGCACCATAGAATTGTTTAGTACCTCTGCAAGTTGCAGATTAACTTGCTTTTATTTCGTGACTGGCCATTGGTAGATAAATAGATAAACTGCACATTGATTTTGCAACTATGGAAAACATGGTCTCTTAAGTGATAATATGAAACTGCTGTCTTTGCTCCATCTGCTCTTTTGTCAACCAAGTGGCTGCCCCTTTCTAACTTTTAAACTCTGTTGTTGTCTGAGGGGGGACTGTTTACAGGGCTGCCATCAGAAATTTCTGGGCCCCATACTGAGCAATCCTATTGGGGCCTTCCCCCCCTATACTTTTCTCTGTTGCCACGCTCTTTGACCAGGGCTCCTGTCAGCTCCGGGCCCTATACGGCAGTACTGGTAGTACTGCCCTGATGGTGGCCCTGACTGTTTATGTATATTAGCTACACCCTTTCAAACTGTAGTTAATCGGATTCCTCTGTTTGTACCACATCCATTGTATATGTATGGCAGGCTATAGTAGACCAAGAATTCTAAGTTGTATGATTGTCAATGTATCAGTGGCTCTTTCTTACACAAATATGTTTGAAATTTCAACTGGAGCATGTGGGAAAGGGATATGGGGGGTCACATAACGATATTTAAATAATTCTCAACAATCTTACTACTCATTGTAAAGCAAGTATCATTTGCCAAACAGTATTTGCGGATTTCAGTTTTACACAAAACACATTTTAAAAGAGGTCACAAATCAGCACATTATATTTTGTGGTACACTAATAAAATATGCTAACATGATAGCATCTAATGAGGGAAATGTTGCATGCAGATGTCTGCTAGTGATTATCCCATAAAAATGATTGCATATTCTTTATTTTATGAGCAATTTCAAGATATAAAGATTTAACCAAAAGCATACATTTTGCCAAAAGTATAAAAACAATATGAGAGTACTATATAAAACACTCTTCATAAACCTGGCAGTGAACACTTGTTTTAGCTTCTCTCACTACTGATGAAACAAGTGGAATTCTGTGATCAAACCATGTCTCCTGTGATGTAGAAGAACAAGATTTAATTTGTCTTTGTTTTTGTAAGTTCTTTCTGGCCTCATTGGCCACCCATATTATTTTTATTGTGATGTGTTGAGAGTCAAGCCTCATATTCTTAAACAAATATAAAGGCCATAGTTTCCTATGTATAATTTTTTTGTCGCTGTTGTCATTGAGATTTTCATGGTGTCTATGCACATTGGGTACCGTTTCATTTTTACTCCACTGCATTGATAGGAATGTCACATATCATTAAGTTAATACCAAGTCACTGAAAAAGAAGTTTTATATATATAACTATTATTGTTGTGTACAATTATGCATTTTATATATACAGACAGTCCTTATAGAGGACACTGCATGGAACTAATTATACATGGAGTATTGTTGCTTTATTTGGGTTGTTCCTCTATACTTAATGACTGGTATCTGTGGAATAAAATTACTACAGTATTCATAAAGGATCTAGAAATCTAAGGTTGATTATCCAATTCTCTTTCGGCAAATCATTATCTGTTTGAATTTGTTCAGTCATACCTGTTTGTGGTTTCTTTAGGTATTAGCTGCCTCAGGGAGCAGATACTGAATGTCATGAAAAATCTAGAAGTTCCTATCTATTTGGTTTTGATGGTTGTTCTTTACTGTTAGAAGAGTTCCTTCTGATATATTCTGCTCTAAGTGACAAAATAAGCTGACTTGCCTATTACATTATCATTTATTTTTCTTTTTTACTAGTGACTTGTGACTCAAATCCTTTTGCTTAGAGTAGTAAATTTCACTAGAATATGTTCATTGAGATGCTCATTGTGGTGAAATAAGAAGAGTAATGGACTAGAATTCAGGAGCCCTGGGTTTGAATTCCTGCTCAGCCATGGAAACACACTGGGGGAGTGAAACTGGTGATATCCTTAAATATCTTACTTACCTTGAAAGCCCTATAAGGTAGATAGATAGATAGATAGATAAATCTTTATTGTCATTGTCCTGCACAGAACAACGAGATTGGGGGGGAAAACACTTATCAACCCAACAAAACCTAAACAAAATACAACTATACAAAATTATCAACATACTCCCACCCCACATATACACATTTAACCCCTAAAAAGCTCTAAAACTCTAAAAACTATATACAGAAGCTCCCTCATAGACTGCATTGCACTGCATTCAAAGCCAGAACCGCTTTTGGGTAGAAACTATTTCTCAAGCGGCTGGTCCTGGTCTTTATGACCCTATACCTTCTCCTAGAAGGCAGAAGCTGAAAGAGATCATTTCCGGGGTGCGTACTATCTTGCGCAAACTCTACAGCTTTCTTATAACACCTGGTGGCATAGATTTGATCTAGAGTGGGAAGAGTATGCCGATTATCCCCTCCGCAGTCTTTATGACCCTGGACAGCATTGTTCTTTCCCTAGCTGTACAACTCCCAAACCATACACACAGACCATAGGTTAACACACTCTCTATGGTACAGTGGTAGAATGCCAACAGCAGGTCCTTTGAAAGATTGTTCTTCCTGAGGATTCTCAAGAAGTATAACCTCTGCTGTGCTCTCTTCATCAGTTCTTTGGTGTTTACTCCCCATGTTAGATTATCCCTCAGCTCCATTCCCAGAAATCGAAACACCGAGACCTGTTCCACACAATTCCCTTCAATAATAAGTAGCTGGATGTTCAATTTGCATTTTCTAAAGTCCACAATGATCTCTTTTGTCTTTTTTACATTGCGGAAGAATAGTATTAAAAGCAGAACTAAAATCTACAAATAACAGTCTTGCATAAGTTCCTTGTTTCTCCAAATGGGTCAGAACAGCATGTAGGGCCGTAGCCACAGCATCCTCCATGGATCGGTTTACTGTAAGTCAATTCTGACTTGATAGTACATAACAAAGGCCCATGGAATCAATGTAAATTTAATGAGACTACTTTTCTGTAAGTTCTGTTGAATTAAATGGACCTACTCTAATTGCAACATAGTTTAAAATAATAAATCTCAATTAGCGCAGACCTTTTTGAATCAGTGGAGTTTACAGAGTTGATTCACTAAATCCCCATTGATTCAATGGGATTACTCTGATATGATTTGCTGCTCTAAGCAACAGGATTTGGGCTGCGATTAAAACTATGTTCTACAAGAACATCTGGAGTGCCAAGGTTGGCCATCACTGCCTTAGCCCTTAGATATTACATCTGCTGCCCTTCAGCTGCCCCTACTTCAAACAACTACAGGGACCCCCAGGACAAAATAATGTACTCCCTCCAAGAGAATTACTTATCAAACAGGGCCTGGTGGTATCAGATATGATCCTCCTATGGGTTACTGACACTACCTCTTAGTCAGTTGAATAGTCTGTCATTTCCCCCTCCTCCTGGCAACAGAGTTACTGGAGCAGTTTGAGGATATGCATGTGTGTAGATGTGATTGTCAATTGTTCACTCACCAGGCCTCAATTTGTTAACATGTGGACAGAATCAGGACATATGGAATCCTTGCCTTCAGACTAAATTGCACAATTTAGTTTAGAAAGGTTGAGTCTTTTGTATCTTATACCTTGCCATGTACTAATTTTAAAAGTGCAGCTTGCAAAAGTCCGGTTAAAATCCAATGACACCAAATGGGAAGAAGTGAGGAAATGAACAATGTGATGATGCCATTATACATTAACCTCATCCAACACAACACCCTCCCTATATGGTAGAGACTGTATTTCTCATCAGCCTAGCAAGTAAAATGGATTGGGATGGTAGGAACTATACCTCAACATAGCAGGAGGATGCCAGACTGGAGAAAACAAGTCTGCAAGTTGCAGTAAGGGTGAGAATTCAACATGGAGTTACTATGTTTGGCAGAGGTCTACTGTAAGCAACGGATATAGTGATGGTTGGAGGGAGCATAAGGTGAAGGGCATTAAGTTAAAGAAGACTCACCCCCATCTTTTGAACATGCATGTCTCTTCCCCTCCCCTCCACTGTGCAATTCAACAAAATTTGTCTTTTGTTCAAGAGAGCAGTTGTGGAACACATGATCATATGCTGAACCTATTACAAAACAAGTAGCTAGAAGCCCATGATCATATTGCCTTTGTACACATACTCTGTTTTAGCACATAAGCAAATCAATTTAGCTGGCATTTACATTTTTATATAGATTGTGTTAAAGGCTTGGTAAAACCTAATTTTGTTACTCATAGCCATAGGCTACTTGTGTGCATAAAAAAAGCCTTCACTTTTTGAAATGTCAGATGTTATAAAAATGAAATGGGCTATATCCACACTTAAGAATGAAATCACTTCACTCAATAAGAGGGCTACATAGCTAATTTTTACTCTTGAGTTTTTTTAAAATAAAATGAACATCTCTCTGCCAAAAAGGGGGCAAAGATCCATAGGATGGATGCCATTTTAGAGCAGTGTTTTTCAACCTTTGGTCCCCAAGTGTTCTTGGACTTTAATTTCCAGAAGCCAAAGTCAGTACACCTGTTGATCAGGGCTCCTTGGTACTGAAGTCCAAGAACATCTGGGCACCCAAGGTTGAGAAACCCAGTTTTTAAAATTGAATTTAACTGGAATTGACACATTTCCATTTTTGTTGTCTTACTCATATGAGGGAGGGGGTGGGAGTATACAGAAAATGCCTCCTTGAAAATTGTGGTATTTTTGAATCACAGTTGGGTGTACCTTGTTAACGGCAACCTTGTGTTGCCAGATAATCTTTCTCACACTAGGTCAGGCAGAGGGAACTGCAGAATGAACTCACCAGGAAGTGCCTTCATTTTGGCAGTTTCACATCTGGCCTGGACATGGAAGAAGAAGAAGACTCATATTTGGAAGAATTGTCAGAAAGATTGAAAGAATTGTTGCTCTGGAGTATTTGGAAGAGAAGATCCATATTTATTTAACATAAAGGAGAGAAGACGAGCATATGCAGTTATGAGCTTTGTGGAATCAAGTGTATGAGGCTGCTGACCCTTCTTTACCACCTTCTCCATCTCTCCTGTTCAATAAACACTTCTGCCTTCTCTTCAACATGCATTTCCCATCAAGGCCTCCTCTTTGCAGGCGCACCCCCCCAATAACGGACACAGACAACATTGAAAGTGGATAACAGCAAAGGGCCACATTTATTGATTCAATGCCCTAGTCCGAATTATAAATTTGTATTGGTAAAACGACCAATCATAATTCCTAAGGCAAGCAGGCCGAAGTAACACTGGTAAGGTACCACCCCAAAATTGCCAACGGCAATTGGTTACAATGTATCAATTTGTATCAATTTGTTTGTTGACAACAAACAAATTGTTGACCGTAGTCAATAACTAACTCATGACCCCACCCTCTGACGCGTATCCGTGAAATCACAGGGGTGATGCATGCTGGTTAGCAATCGTCATCACCCCATCGCCTGATTCGTCGTTGACCGGACAACGTTTAACTAATTTATTCCTGTCTAGTGTTGTCCAGTCAATTGCGAACCTGCCGGATACTTGTGGGTCATACTGTTTACCTTACCAGTGCTACCCGCCAATGTGACCAAAGTCAACATTAGGAACACAGAAAGACCCCTATATCAAACCATAGCAACAGTGTGGGATGGGCAAAAAAAACCAGGACCCGGAAGCCAATATGGGTCCCAGCCAAAAATTCCCACCCGGCCCCGAAGCGACCAAAATATCACACTGTTAACTAGGGAGGGGGTGGAGGGGAAAAGACTTCTCCGCTCCGTCGCTGAGGTAAAATGGCAGCTCGGCTGCCTCATGGCCACCCCTTTTATAAGGGAGCTGGCCACGCCCCTAACTACCCGGATTCTCTGTCCTGTGGGGGGGGAGCCCGCAAAGGGCGCGGCAGCCATTTTGGCACCGCGCTTGCATTGCAGGCGCACCCCCCCAATAACGGACACAGACAACATTGAAAGTGGATAACAGCAAAGGGCCACATTTATTGATTCAATGCCCTAGTCCGAATTATAAATTTGTATTGGTAAAACGACCAATCATAATTCCTAAGGCAAGCAGGCCGAAGTAACACTGGTAAGGTACCACCCCAAAATTGCCAACGGCAATTGGTTACAATGTATCAATTTGTATCAATTTGTTTGTTGACAACAAACAAATTGTTGACCGTAGTCAATAACTAACTCATGACCCCACCCTCTGACGCGTATCCGTGAAATCACAGGGGTGATGCATGCTGGTTAGCAATCGTCATCACCCCATCGCCTGATTCGTCGTTGACCGGACAACGTTTAACTAATTTATTCCTGTCTAGTGTTGTCCAGTCAATTGCGAACCTGCCGGATACTTGTGGGTCATACTGTTTACCTTACCAGTGCTACCCGCCACACGGAGGGGCTTCAAAGAAGACCTGACGCCCCCCCCCAGACCGTCAGCTCGGTCAACAGGCCTGCTCGCCAATCACCTAACAGGAGGTCCATACCTCCTCGCGACAGATGGACCCCATCCCCTGCGTACAAGTCATAATTTTGTAGACTGATATCGGGGTGATGACTGACCCGTCCCCAAACCCTGTCAGCAAGAAACCGCGCCACCGCCCCGTTGACCGTGCGCCTAGCGCGGTCAAGGGCCAGGAGGTGAACGCCCCCTCTATAGAAAGGCGCGGGATAATGTCCACCAAACTAGGGTTGTGGCAGGCCAGACATAATGCAAGTAGGCGAGGTCCTCGCAAATCGCATGCTTGAGCGATAAGCCGGTGACCTGGCACAAATCATTGCCCCCAAGGTAGATGATGAGAATGTCAGGCGGGTCAGCACTCAGGCCAGAAAAAGGAAAGGCCGCAGCCCCCGCCATAACATCCCAGGCTTACCATGCCATGCGAGACTGGCGTGTTCACCCAGTCCCAGTCGGGGTCCACTCTGTCACCGCAGCGTAACGCGCTGCCCTGTGCACATAGCTGTGGCCCACCAGCCATACTGTCACCGGTGTAATACGACACCCAGGGTCTGCAAGAAAATTGAGAAAAAAGGCGGTAAGGTGACTGGATTGGTACTCATGGCAGGAGTGGGCGCACATAAAACTGAAAACATTGCGAGCCCCACCTCCCCATGCTGCGTATGTCAGCCCCAGAGTACCCAAAAGCAGCTGCTGTAGCGGCTGCACCCATACGGAATGAATGTGTGCCATAACGGGCACCTGGTAGGCCCACCCTGGTGAGGGCTCTGGCTGTCACCTTCCAAAACTGAAATTTAGTAAGGGGAGACCCATCTTGGTGACAGAAAAACGGGCCGTGGTGCCTGCCACGCAGTGCCAGGAATTCCTGTAGGGCACCAACCGGACAGATGTCTGCCAAAGAACACCGTAGCAGTCTTACACCACTGCCTACGCCATGCTGATCTGTTTTAGAGGAGCGTATCCTCAACTGGGCCCAGTCTTTGGCAATATAGACATCTTCGAGTTCCAGTGCCCTACACCTGGATCCGCCTTATACAGCATCTCAAGCTCGCTGTCGCGGAGCGCTCCAAAAAGGCCACCGTTGTAGCCGCATGAAGTGGGCTGCCTCATTTCCAAAACAGAGGCCAGGCCAGCCCCGGGCCAATTGGGTAAAAACCCTGGGAAAATCTTGCATCCGCCTTACTCAGCATCTCAAGCTCGCCGACGCGGAGGGCTCCAAAAAGGCCACCGTTGTAGCCGCATAAAATGGGCTGCCTCCTTTCTTAAAACTGAGGCCAGGCCAGCCCCGGGCCACTTGGGTAAAAACCCTGGGAAACTCTTGCATCCGCCTTACTCAGCATCTCAAGCTCGCCGACGCGGAGGACTCCAAAAAAGGCCACCGTTGTAGCCGCATGAAGTGGGCTGCCTCATCTATCAAAACAGAGGCCAGGCCAGCCCCGGGCCAACTGGGTCAAAAACCCTCTGGGTAAATGGGGTGGCGGTCGCCCGGGAAACGCCCGGGCACGCGCACCCACCCCTCCCAACATGTCTCACCCGGAAGTCATTGGTGCTGTCCACACGACCTCCCACCTTGGCCATAAAAGCCAACCCGACAGCTGAGATGCTATGGTGCGTGGTGCAAGGCCCTGGGGATACAGGTAAATCGTGAACCGCAGAACATGGGCTACTGGAAAAGGCCAGGTTCCTGGCAGTCAGAATCGGGTACATAATACTCTAAAGGAACTAAATGCGTGGTGATACGCCTTACTCATGCATGGCGCTAGTGACAGGCCAATCGCCCGGTTCACCTCTCCTTGCCAACGGTCCATCTCACATCCGGGAGTGGCGAGGGAAATTCCTCCGCATCCGGGGGCCGAGGCACGGAACCGGGAGATCTGCAGGCGGGACAAAGCAGCGGCAATGTCATTATCAACCCTTGGGACATGCCTGGCCCTGAAGGGAACGTTGAGGCACAGGTTGCATAACACAAACCAACTAACTAGCTCCATAACCCCGGGCGATTTGGAATCCTGTGCAGTGACGATGCGGAACAGCCGCGTTGCCATGCCCAAGTTGCACAACCGAGTTGGCCCACCTCTTGCCCCATAGCATCAAAGCACCCAGGATAGGGAAACATTCCAGATACGTGAGACCATGCAGGCAACCCTTTGCCTGCCCAGGATGGTGGCCACCCACCATAGGCCCACTTCCAATTGAAGTACATCCCAGAAACCCAGGAATCATGAGGCATCGGACCGCATCTGAAAGCAAGGGGGAGCCAGGAAATCAGACCCCAAAATGACACCCCGTTGAACTACCTCTGGATCTATGGCCAGACAAGCACGTCTGCCCCGATACCCTGGGTAAATCTGAGCCTGTGATGGGGCCTGGATAATCCCGCCATGGCGTCGCACCAGCGCAGAGCAAATGCCCTGCCCGGTGCGACGACCCTGCCAGCGAAACTGGGTGACCATGTAGCACCAGAAGTTACCTCAGTGATGCCATGCGCCCGGCCAGCAAGACCGAGACAAGGGCCACTAGCCTTGACACCTTATCCTGCTGCAACCTAGAATCCTGCGCTATCGTGTTACTCTCCACCCCAGGAATACTAGCTGTGGAGATGGGCCCTCGGTCTTTTCGGGCGCTAAAGGGACACCAAGTTCCTCCATTAGCGTCTGAAATGTGATGAGGAGACGTGGGTACGTGTCCCAGCCCCGTTCAGCCCCGAATAAAACCATCCAGGGAATGGGCTACAGACCGGGACCCTGACCTGCGGACAAAAGCGCAATCTAGGAAAATGGTGAAACGCTCGAATACCGAGCCCCAAAGGAATAGCCAAAAGGCATGGCATCATTGAACAATATGCTCCCCAGGACGGGGGTGCGGGACAATGCCAACGACCCTGCCCGCATAGACCCTTTCGTCAAAGCTGGCAGCAGCCACCTCCTCCCTCCCCTTAAGGGATAAAAGATTGGGGGCATCCTGAGGGGACCTATTACCCATGAAAGGGATCCGGAACCCCTGTCTAGAACCCTGAAGGATACCCGCATCCTCACCCTTCAGGCACCATGTGAGCCAACGCTCCAACATGTCCACCCTAAATGGGGAGGGAGCCCTTCGGTGAACTAGATCCATCTGCGGCAGTCTTGCTAGCCCCCTGTCTGCCCCACCCTCTGCCCCGCATCCTTCTAGGCCTGGGACAGGCAGAGGCCGCATGGGGCCCAACACAGGTGGGACACTCCTGTCTGTATTTGCAAGTCTTCCCCTTAGAGGAGCCATTGGACAAAAAGTCCAGCACAGCCGGCGGGCTGGAACCCCCCGCCCCGCCCCCTGGCAGGTGACCTGTGCTGGGGCCGCCCGCTGAACCGCATGCCCACAATGGTATATCTCCCCGGGTGCAGGGCGCGTGGGCGTCACGTACAAAAGCCACAGCCTCTGGCCTGGCTCATCCTGCCTAATCTCGGGGTGCGGGGAAATCCGCCTACGGCATCCCTCGTCACAAGCCAACCACGCTGGGCCCGGAAAGTAAATCATCGCCCGGTAGGCGTTGTCCAAATACTGGACCATCGGAATTGCCAAATCCGGCCATGCCCTAAGGTACACCGCCATGCATACGATGCAGGCCGGCAACCATTTGGCCCACATACTTGGTGGCTTGCGACAACGTGCCTGCCACTATCCTTCTCATTCTGCCCCTCCCTCTCTCCTTGGTGGGCACACTGTTTAGGAATGAGAAGATATCCACGTACTCCCCCCGCCAAATTTACTCTCTGGCGGCCTGTGCCAAGTGGTCACTCATCGGTATGGAATAGGGGCTTGGACCAACCCGGCCACCCAAAACATTCCCCTAAGGGTAGGGAACACCCCCCACCACGGGGCCCTGGGTGTTAGCTGTCATCGCCGGGTGAGGCGTCAGCGGGTGCACCGCCGCACCACCCGCGCGAGGCCAAAGCGATTGGAAAGCCCCCCCCCCATATTGGGAATGTGTGTGGATGTACTCGCTTACACCGTATACTCACATGCTGCACCCCCGCGGGCCGCCCCCACCGGGGGTTCCGGCCCACTGGGGGCGTCGGAGCTCACGACCGACGTAGAGCTCATCCCCGGAGAACCTGCACCTGGCCGCTGGCTGGGGAGCTGCGAGGCAGTGGCCGAAACCGCGCCACGCGCCTGCAGCAGCTCAACCCTCCCTGTCGGCTGTTGTCCTCCTGAAGACAGCGCCTCAAAAGGAACCCCAAAGGAGGGGGGGCCCCCGCCTGACTTCCACGTTAACCTGGGGCGAAGGGCCGGCTGGCCCGCCTGGTCCATGCGTGGGTACAGGCCCCTGTACCCAGGACCCGAAAGCAGGTGGAGGAGCGGTGTCCACCGCTCGCGGGCCGCGGGCCGGAACCCCTTCCGCGCCCGCACTCTGGTTGCCCACTCCGGGCGAAGGGGCAATAGACCCCATTCCGCCGGTCCCGGCAGGGGCGAGCAAAGGCGGCAGCTGAGGAGGCAGCACCGCGGTCCTCCGACCTGGGTTGCGCCTCCTAACCGCGCGAGCTGCACTCGGAGCTGCCTTCTTCTTCGAAGGCATTTCCACCGAAGCAAAGGGAAGCCGGCAAGGCAGAATCGCTACCCAAAAGGCTTCCCGGTAGGCTCAAGAGCGACGGAGACACAGGGGAAAAGACTTCTCCGCTCCGTCGCTGAGGTAAAATGGCAGCTCGGCTGCCTCGTGGCCACCCCTTTTATAAGGGAGCTGGCCACGCCCCTAACTACCCGGATTCTCTGTCCTGTGGGGGGGGAGCCCGCAAAGGGCGCGGCGGCCATTTTGGCGCCGCGCTTGCATTCTCTTAAGCTTTGTTCAACTGTCAGCAAATTGTGGCTAAAGCCTCATCCACTTCCTATCCAGGAGGAATTCCTCTTTGTAATACTTATCTTTCCAGTCAGTGCTTTCTGAGGTGAAGCAGGTGTCTCTCCAGAATGTCTAGATCAGAATCTGAATCCCAATCTCAACCAAAATACAACTAGTGTTTCATGTTTCATGAAAGGCAGACACAGTTCAGTTAGCCCAGTTCAGGAGTTCTTTTTTCTGCTAAAGTGTGAAAACAGGACACTAGTCCTGTCCCCTCTGTCATTGTTCTCTAAGTGTGTGAAGAACAATCTGAAGATCAAGCTTTAGGATTCAGGGTTCCCAGCCTCCATGGATATGACCCATGCACAATGCTTCATTGGTCTCTCTTGAAAGTGGTAACCATGCCTGATCAGTGTGGTTTAGTGGTAAATTTGGAAGTGCAGGTACACGTTCTTATGGTTACTATATATACTTGAGTATAAGCCGATCCAAATATAAGTCGAGGTACCTAATTTTGACCTGAAGACCCAGGAAAATAGATTGACTAGAGCAGTGTTTCCCAAACTTTGGTTCTTGGACTCCATTTCCCAGAAACCTAAGTCAATTCCTCAAAGCACTGATCAGCCAATATACTGACAGGCTTCTGGGAATTGAAGTCCCCTGTGGGGCATAGGGCCCGCTTTGGGAACCACTGGACTAGAGTATAAGCCAAGGGTGGGAAATGCAGTAGCTGCTAGTGAGTTTCAATAATCAAAAATCAGTGGAACCTCATACAACAATTGCCTCGTATAGCAACGAAATCACATAACAATTAGGTTTTTGGGGAGAATGGTGTCCCGCATAACAATTTTCCCTATGGAAAAAAATTGTGCAACAAATTTTCAATGGGAAAAACCACTTAGCAAAAAAAATTATATTGTTGTACGATGCATCCCTGTTGAGTCCGGTGCTTAAGAAGTATTCTGACCAGCAGGTTTGGGTCAAACACAGTGATTTATTATTCAGCTCATTAATTCTGGACTGGGGAACATGTACAAGGTGGCCAGCTTATATACAGTGAGAATGGCAGTTACACAGGTTGATACATTTCGCCAGGCTTCTGGAGAAGCGGGAAAGTTTGTGCTGACGAATCAGCTATTTTGATGTACATTTGAAAATGGCACCTTTGCAAAAGGCACGCAATTCTGCCATAGACTTTACTGCGCTTAAAGCAGTTATGACAAATAATGCTTGGACACAATAATCCCATAGGGAAAATTGATATACGATGCATGTATCGTATAGTAATTATTTCGTACAACAACGAGCCCTGTGGAACAGATTAAAATTGTTGTATGAGGTACCACTGTACATGAAAATATGGTAAAATTAATTAAATTGTTGGCATGTCTCAATCCGGTGTGGTATTGGGACTCTCATGGTCATTGACCTGAGTATAAGCCATGTCCCTTTTTGGGGGCTCATTTTTGGGGCTAAAAACTCAGCTTATACTCGAGTATATACACAGTATCATAAATGTCTCCCCAAGAGAGTCCAAAAATGCTGCCTGGTCAATTAATCCATAGTAAGAAAAAAGGGCAGACATTTTGTAAAGCTTGTTATTATATGCTATCAAGCCATCTCCAACTTAGGGCTATCCTATGAACGAGTGACTTCCAAAATGTCCTGTCTTCAACAGCCCTGCTAAGCTCTTGTAAACCCTGCTCTTGTAAACCCATGAATTTATTTGTTCTTGGCCCCATTTGTTCATCTTTTTGTCACTTCAGAGTATCTGCAAGCTCTCTTCCAGCATTATATTTCAAAAAAATCATTTTTTCCCTATCAGCTTTTTCTCCAGTCTAGTTTACAACCCTGTACAGTAGTACATAGAGATTTGGAATACAGTAGTGTGGGTGATCTTGGACTTGGTCTCCAATGTCACATCCTTATACTTAATGATCTTTTCTAGTTCTCTCATTCCACCATTTAAGCCTCAGATCAATTCTGATTTCTTGGCTGCAATCTCCATTTGGATTGATGGCTGAACCAAGACATTCAAAATCATTAACATTTTTTTTCATTGTTAACATTAAAACTATTTAGTTCTTCTGTAGTCATTATTTTTGTCATCTTAATGTTCAATCACAGTCTTGCTCTGGCATCTTCTGTCACTTTCATCAGAAGCCATTTCAAGTCATTGATGCTTTCTGCCAGTAAAATGGTGTCACCTGCATACCTTAAACTACTGATGCTCTCTCACCCATTTCCACTCCTCCATCTGAATCTAGTTTAGCTTTCCATATGATATGTTAACTTTCCGTATGATATGTTATAGATTTTAGAGCAGTGATGGCGAACCTTGGCACTCCAGCTGTTCTTGAACTTCAATTCTCACCATAGTCTTGTTCATATTTTAAGGTGCAGGAACTGAGAGATGTAGAGGTCTTCACATCTGGTGTTGAGTAAGCAGGTTGCCTTCTGTAGGACTCACATGTCTTTGGGGCGAGATCTCCCATGTTTTATGTTCTTTGTGTGGCAGAAAAGTGAAGGTTGATAATCTGAAAGAAGATAGCACAAATTACTTATTCTGGGAGCAAAAGCTGGTTTTGAAAGCTGTCAAGTTGCTGACAGCCATGATGAGCATTTACTTCAGTCTTGTTAAACATATTAATTGAACTTCCTTGTGAAGATTTGTTCCAAAGAGGGTTACTATTTCTTGAAAAAGAAATGTTTTCACATCAGCAACAGGGCTTGATTTCCTGTAGAAGAATATCATTGCAAAGCAAATTTATAATATCATATCTTCCAAATGTGCAAGAACTGTTCTTTTTGCATGGCTTAAGAGGAAGCCCGAAGCAACATCTGTGAAAGAGATGTTTATTATGAAACTGTTTGTAAGAGTCCTGAATGCCATTCACTGAGCCCAGACAAACAGCTGAAAATATGGCCTGCCATTGCAAACTTCAGTGTATGACATGGAGAGCTGGCAGGCTGCCTGGTTTCTACTTAAAGGATTGTCATTCAGGGGAAAATAAATTTCTCTAACTTGACAAAAGTCAATGTTTTCATGTTTTACTGCAATCAGACTGATACGGTGGATAATTTAAAGTCTCAATGCTTATAATATCTGTGGATAATCAGGTACTTCAATCAATCATAACTGCAAGTCCTCTATTTTTCTAGGCTGTATAAATATGACTAAGATATTTAACAGTAGAGATATCTCCCCCTACCCCCACTAATATTTTTTTGGCTTTTTATTGAGCAATTGAGATCATTTGCACATAACAGCACTCAATTTAGAAACAGGCTTTTTGGAAAATTACAAGCCTGCATTTAATCAGAACGGCAAACCCTTCTTCCAAATTTCTATTCTATTTTAATTTTGTGTATATCTTCTAGTCTGCTTGCCTGTCAAGGAGATGTGGAAATGTGCTGGCATTCCAGCTGAAGACATCATTATGAGTGAGAAAATGCTCAAGGCTTTTTTGCAAAGTGGGTGCTGAAAGAAATGCTTTTTTCCTTGACTCCAGGGGATGCTGATAGCTGCCCTACTAGACAGGTAGTGTGGGGTCAGAGGCTAGCAATGCTCTTGTGCTTGTGTCTGTGTGTAGAAATGTAGGTGCATGTGTGTGGGCATGCCTGAATATATATGCATCTTCTGAATTTTACTTGTATCTGGTAAAGAAAACGTATGCATATTTTTTAAAGGATGCATTGCAAGCGTCCCCCCACCCCAAGGAAGAGAAAAGAAATTGACAACAACGGATCATCAGCCTGCAACAGAGAAATCTGGGTAGCAAGAACACCTGGCAGAAGTGATTTTATTATCTGACAGGCTGAGTTTCCTAATCTTTGCTATTGATATTGAAGGGAAGCTTCATATAGTTTCAGAGATTGGTATCTATTAAGACATCCTGCAATGTTCCTACAATGTGGGAGCAAGTTTGTTGAAGATCGTTGTTCTTCTTCTACTGTGATAAAAATTGATATGAACTGTTTTAAACTGCTCGCAGATAATTACTCTCAACACTCAATAAGGAAAGCTATATCTTCAGAGCCTTCCTTTGTCTTTTTTAACTCCCCCCTTTTTTTGTTTCTTTGATTACTTGGAGCCTTGTAATCAAACTAAGCTTAGTTTCGGGACCCTTGGGGCAGTATCTCTTAGTTCCCTGTCAAGCTTCGTTGCAAAACAATCAATCTTGCTGTTGCGCTCTCTTGGCGGAAGTGCCACGACAGGAAGAGTGCACAGCTTTGCTCTTGCCATGAAGCCTCAATGACAAAAGTTTTTATAAGCAGCTGACTGTATTTAGGGTTATGAATATGCAATGACTCTCATTAGTATTGAAGCACAGGCGCAAGGGCTGACGCCCCCACCACCACCATGTTGAGCTGCAGCAGAATTGTCTAATGAATTGTCTTGCTCTTTCACTTACGCAGGTTTTCCCCCCTCCTGTTGTGGCTCCCAGTTCCAAGGGGAGTTGCCCAGTTTGAGACTACTATTGACTGCAGAAATTAATTGCCAAGAACAGCTCTTGATTTTGCTAAACAATCTTGAGACAGTGTTTAAATTGTCAAAACAGAAAACCATTCAGCTCTACAGAAGAGAAACTCAACCTGAGGGAGGGGATCTATGTGTCAATTAATTTGGACACACACTTTGCTCATCTGTGCACATGTAGCAAGCATTATTGTGCATATATCTGAATCTAAAAGGATACTCCACACATTCATGTGTGCTGGGTGAAATCAAGTCATAGATATCGGGCATTGCAGGCGCACCCCCCAATAAAGGACTCAGACACTGGTAAAAGTGGATAACGGCATTGGGCCACATTTATTGATTCATGCCCTAGTCCGAATTATAAATTTCTATTGGTATTTGACCAATTATAATTCTTAAGGCAAGCAGGCCGAAGTAACACTGGTAAGGTACCACCCAAAATTGCCAACGGCAATTGTTACAATGTATCTATTTGTATCAATTTGTTTGTTGACAACAAACAAATTGTTGACCATAGTCAATATCTAACTAATGACCCCACCCTCTGACGTGTATCCGTAAAATCACGGGGTGATGCATGCTGTCTAGCTCTTGCCATCACCCCGTCGCCTGGTTCGTCGTTGACCGGACAACGTTTAACCAACTTATGCCTGTCTAGTGTTGTCCAGTCAATTGCGAACCTGCTGGATACCTGTGGGTCATAAATGTTTACCTTACCAGTGCTACCCGCCCACGTGACCAAAGTCAACAGCAGCAGAAAGAACCCCTATATCAAACCATAGCAACAGTGTGGGATGGGCAAAAAAGCCAGGACCCAAGAGCCAATTGTGAGTCCCAACCAAAAATTCCCACCCGGCCCCGAAGCGACCAAATATCACACTGTTAACCAGGGAGGGGGTGGAGGGAAAAAACTTCTCGTCTCCGTTCGCTTCGCAAAATGGCAGCTCGGCTGCCTCGTGGCCGCCCCTTTTATAAGGGTGCTGGCCACGCCCCCTAACTACCCGAATGCCTTCGCCCGGTGGGGGGGGGCCCACAAAGAGCGCGACGGCCATTTTGGCGCCGCGCTTGCATTGCAGGCGCACCCCCCAATAAAGGACTCAGACACTGGTAAAAGTGGATAACGGCATTGGGCCACATTTATTGATTCATGCCCTAGTCCGAATTATAAATTTCTATTGGTATTTGACCAATTATAATTCTTAAGGCAAGCAGGCCGAAGTAACACTGGTAAGGTACCACCCAAAATTGCCAACGGCAATTGTTACAATGTATCTATTTGTATCAATTTGTTTGTTGACAACAAACAAATTGTTGACCGTAGTCAATATCTAACTAATGACCCCACCCTCTGACGCGTATCCGTAAAATCACGGGGTGATGCATGCTGTCTAGCTGTAGCCATCACCCCGTCGCCTGGTTCGTCGTTGACTGGACAACGTTTAACCAACTTATGCCTGTCTAGTGTTGTCCAGTCAATTGCGAACCTGCCGGATACCTGTGGGTCATAAATGTTTACCTTACCAGTGCTACCCGCCACACGGAGAGGCTTCAATAAAGGCTCGACGCCCCCCCCCAGACCGTCAGCTCGGTCAACAGGCCTGCTCGCCAATCACCTAACAGGAGGTCCATACCTCCCTGCGACAGATGGACCCCATCCCCTGAATAAAGCTCATAATTTTGCAAACTGATGGTGGGGTGCCGAATGACGCGCCCCCAGCCCTTGTCGATAAGGAACCGGGCAACAGCCCTGTTCACCATGCGCCGAGCACAGTCAAGGGCCTGGAGGTCGAACCCTCCTCTGTAAGCATGCCGCGGCACCATGTCTGACCAAACGAGGGTCGTGGCAGGCCACACATAATGTAAGTAGGCGAGGTCACCGCAAATCGCGTGCTTCAGCGAAAGGCCAGTGACCTGTCCTAAATCATTGCCCCCAAGGTGTATGATCAGAATATCAGGCGGGTCGGCATTCCTGCCTGAGAAAAGGAACGGCAACAGTTCCCGCCATAACATACCGGGCTGACCATACCATGTGAGACTTGCGTATGCACCCAGTCCCAGTCGGGGTCCAGACTCTGTCGCCGCAGCGTAACGCGCTACCCTGTGCACGTAGCTATGGCCCACCAGCCATACTGCCACCGGTGTGAAACGACACCCAGGGTCTGTCAGGGAAAAAAGGGGAGAAAAGGTGCGGTGACTAAACTGGTACTCACGGCGGAAGAGGGCGGACATAAAACTGAAAACATTGTGATCCCCACCTCCCCATATGGCGTATTTCAGCCCCGGAGTACCCAAAGGCAGCCGCAGTAGAAGCCGCCCCTATCCTGAAGGAATGGGTGCCGTAACGGGCCCCGGGGAGGCCAACACTGGCCAATGCCTTACCGGCCACCTTCCAAAATTGAAACTTAGTAAGGGGAGACCCATCTTGGTGGCAGAAAAACGGGCCATGGTGCGTGCCACGCAGTGCAAGGAATTCCTGTAGGGCACCAACCGGACATATGTCTGCCAATGAACATCATAGCAGTCTTACTCCACTGCCTACGCCATGCTGATCCGTTTTAGAGGAGCGAATCCTCAACTGAGCCCAATCATTGCAGACATAGACATCGTCGAGTTCCAGTGCCCTACGACTTGCATCCGCCTTAGACAGCATCACAAGCTCGCTGATGCGGAGCGCTCCAAAAAAGGCCACCGTGGTAGCCGCATGAAACAGGGCTGCCTCATACCTGTCAAAACAGAGGTCATGCCAGCCCCGTGCCAGTTGGGTGAGTACCCCTGGGGAAATTGGGTGGCGGTCGTCCGGGCTACGCCCGCGCTCCCGCGCCCACCCTTCCAAAACATGTCTCACACGGAAATCAGTAGTACTGTCCGCATAACCGCCCACTTTGGCCATAAATGCCAGCGCTGACAGCCTGGATGCTATGGTGCGAGGTGCAAGGCCCTGTGCATGCAGGTAAACCATGAATTGGAGGACGTGGGCAACTGGGATAGGCCAAGTCTCGGGTAGCCGAAATTGGGCACAGAAGGCCTGGAAGTAAATGAATGCGTGGTGATACGCCTTACGAGTGCGTGGCGCCAGCGACATGCCGATCGCCCGGTTCACCTCTCCTTGCCAAGTGTCCATATCTCGTCCGGGAGTGGCGAGGGAAATTCCTCCGCATCCGGGGCCAAGGCGCGGAACCGGGAGATCTGCAGGCGGGACAAAGCGTCAGCAATATCATTATTGATACCTGGGACATGCCTGGCCCTGAACAGGACATTGAGGCGCAGGCTGCGCAAAACGAACTGGCTGCGCAAAACCAGGTCCATGACCCTGGGAGATTTAGACGTCTGTGAGTTGACAATGTGGACAACAGCCGCATTGTCACACCAGAAATGTACCACCGAATTGGCCCACTCCTCACCCCATAGCATCAAAGCCCCCAGAATGGGAAAAAATTCCAGATACGTGAGATCGCGCAGGCGACCTGTGCCCGACCAGGCTGGCGGCCACCCACCGTAGGCCCACTTCCCATTGAAGTACATCCCATAACCCAGGGACCCAGATGCATCAGACTGTATCTGGAAACGTGGAGAAGCCAGAAGGTCGGACCTCCAAAATGATACCCCATTGAACTCTCTCAGGAACTGGAGCCAGATAAGCATATCCGCCCTAATGCCCCCGGTGAGTCTTACCCTATGGTGGGGTCTGGACAAGCCTGTCATGGCGTCGCACAAGCGCCGAGCAAATGCCCTGCCAGGTGCGACCACCCTGCAAGCGAAATTGAGGTGACCATGCAGCACCTGCAGCTCACGAAGGGATGCCTTGCGTTTAGCAAGCAAGTCCGATATGAGGGCCACGATCCGCAACACCTTATCCCCCGGCAACCTAGATGCTTGCGCTACCGTGTCAATCTCCACCCCCAGGAATGTGAGCAGTAGATGGGCCCTCGGTCTTTTCGGGCGCTAAAGGGACACCAAGTTCCTCCATTAGCGTCTGAAATGTGCGGAGGAGACGTGTGCACGTGTCCCAGCCCCGTTCACCCCCGAATAAGAAATCATCCAGGTAATGGGCTACAGACCGAGAGCCTGACCTGCGAACAAAAGCCCACTGCAGGAAGGTACTGAAACGCTCGAAGGCCGAGCATGAGATGGAACAACCAAAAGGCATGGCTTTATCGAAATAATATGCACCCCGGAACTTGAAACCCAGCAACTCAAAGTCATCCGGGTGCACCGGCAGGAGACGGAAGGCGGACTTAATGTCGCAGTTAGCTAACAGCGCACCCGGGCCACATGAGCGCACCATGCGCAGTGCCTGGTCAAAAGACGTATACCTGACCGAGCAAAGGTCATCAGGGATAGCATCATTGACCGATCGGCCGGCTGGGTAGGACAAGTGATGTATTAGGCGAAACTCGCCCGGTGACTTCTTGGGCACTAAGCCCAAGGGGGAAACTTTAAGATTGGGGAACGGGGGTGCAGGGAAAGGGCCGGCGACCCTGCCCGCATCAACCTCCTTAGTAATGCTCACGGCAGCCACCTCCTCCCGTCCCCTGAGTGACAAAAGGTTGGGTGCATCTTGGGGAGACCTGTCCCCCATGAAAGGAATGTGAAAACCCATTTGAAAACCTTGAAGCAGGTAAGCTGCGTCCGCCCTCCTCGGGTACAATGTGAGCCAACGCTCCAACATGTCCACATTAATTGGGGAGGGGGCCTTTTGCTGGACCAGCTCCCTCTGCGGCCGTCTTGCCGGCCCCTTGTCCACCCCTACCTCGGCCCCGCATTCCCCCCGGCCTGGGACAGGCGGAGGCGGCATGGGGGCCAGCGCAAGAGGGACACTTGTGCTTGTACCGGCAATTCTTCCTACTGCAGGAACCATTGGACGAGAAGGTCCAGCACAGCAGGCTGGCTGGAACCCCCTGCCCCGCCACCTGGCGGGGTGCCTGTGCTGGAGCCGCTCGCTGGACTGCATGTCCACAATGGTATCTCTCCCCAGGCGCGGGGCACGTGGGGGTCATGTACAGAAGCCACAGCTTCTGGCAGGGCTCGTCCCACCTCATCTCTGGGTGCAGGGGCACTCGCATACGGAATTCTTTGTCGTAAGCCAACCACGACGGGCCCGGGAAGTCAACCATCGCCCGGTAGATGTTGTCCAAATACTGGACCATCGGGATGGCCAGATCCGGCCGGGCCCTGAGGTAAACCGCCATGTATATGAGATACGCTGGCAACCAGTTGGCCCACGTGCGTGGCGGCTTACGACGACGTGCCTGTTCCTTATCCTTCTCATCCTGCCCCTCCCTCTCCTCTTTGGTGGGCTCTCTGTTCAGAAGGGAGAAGATGTCCACATACTCCCCCCCGCCAGATCTTCTCTTTGGTAGACTGGTCCAAATGATCCCCAAGGGGCAAAGAATACCCCGCTGTCGGCAATGCCGACACCGGCACGGTGGGAACGGTGGGCATAGTAAAAGGAGCCTGAACCAACCCCGTAACCCCTAGCAAGTTCCCAACAGAAGAGGAGGCCCCACCCCAAGTAGGGCCCTGGGTTAGAGGTGCAGTCACCGGGTGGGCCGGCGGCGTCTGAAATGCCACGCCACCCGTGCGAGGCCACGGCCACTGGAATGCTCCCCACAATGTAGTTAATGGTGTGGGTGCACTAGATTGAACCGTATACTCACGCGCTGCACCCCCATGGGCCGCCCCCACCGGGGGTTCCGGCCCACTGTGGGCGTCGGAGCTCACGATCGAAACTGAGCTCGTCGATGGGGCCTGGTCAGCACCCGGCTGCGGCGCCTGTTGTATGGGGAGCTGCGAGGCAGTGGCCGACGCCGGCCCACGCGCCTCAGGCAGCTCGACCCGTCCTGCCGCCTGCCGCTGCCCGGCAGACGATGCGTCGACCTGGGATCCAAAAGGCGCCCCTGAGGGGTTGACCGTCCTGAGTGATGCCTCGAGGGCTGCTACGCGGGCCAGAAGGGCATCCACATTCACATAGCCCCCAACGCTAAGGGGGGTGCAAAGGGCCAGCCGGCCCACTGGTGGTAGGCGCCGGTCCAGGTCTCTGGGCCGTGGGGCCCGAATACGGCCACGAGCCCAGTCCCGGCCCCTGAGGGGCCGGAGGCATGCCCTGCCAGGGAAGAGGACCCAACCACCCCCCATGGCTGAAGCCCACCGCAGGAAGCTGCGGACCAAGGGGCGAAGGCCCCGCAGTATGAACCAGGCCAGGGGCAGCAGCCATTGATTGCGGGCCAGGGGCCGTGGCCCCTGCCGGGCCAGTACGCGGCCGCCCCGGCTCGGGCCAAGGGGCAATCGACCCCATCCCACCGGTCTCGGTGGGCTCTCCCGGCAAGCGAGGCTGCTGGGGAGGCGCAGTCGTGGTCCTCCGACCCGGCTGCCGCCTCCGAGCAGCGCGAACTGCGTTCGCCGTTGCCTTCTTCTTAGAGGGCATCGCTTCAATTTGCTGGGAAGCCGAAGAAGAAGGAAGAAAAACCGCTGCGCCAAAGAGGCTTCCCGGCGATAGGTAAGAGCGACGGAGCCAAGGGAAAAAACTTCTCGTCTCCGTTCGCTTCGCAAAATGGCAGCTCGGCTGCCTCGTGGCCGCCCCTTTTATAAGGGTGCTGGCCACGCCCCCTAACTACCCGGATGCCTTCGTCCGGTGGGGGGGGCGCAAAGAGCGCGGCGGCCATTTTGGCACCGCGCTTGCATTATATTTGTTCGGTACTTTGTCTTCTTGGTAGAATAGGAAGGTGTGGTGGAAAGGTCTAAATGAAAGCTATTCAAATAGCAAAAAGCTATTTTTGAACTCTTTAGGGTTCTGTTTTCATACCCTCTTCCCACTTTCCAACTTGGCCACCACTCAACATTTTGTGGTTTACACATAAAAATCTACCATGAATATAATGCTGATATTAACATTTTCAGTATCCAATTAAGATATCTGCCTTGATGTCTCTTATGTGGGAAGCTATAAAGCATGCTAAGATGGAAAGGGAAGTGTTTTAGTCTTTGTTCTAATTCCCTCCTTCTTTTCATATTCATTATACTTCTTTCTTCTTCCTGTTCTTCCATCTTCCTCTTTGTCTTTTTCTACCTTGAAGGGAATTCAGTGCTCTTGCAGATTGAAATAACAGGAAAGAGGCAAAGGTAGGAATATGAATGATGTACAAATAGCAATAAGATTACAGATGATGCAGGAAGATTCATATTCTTCGTAATTCATTGAATTTGTGTCAAAACCACTCACATTTGAAGGAGAAACAGCTGTCAACTAAGATCCACTTCTGGGGTTGGGTGTAAGGAAGCAAAATGATAAACTTTCCTTGTCTGCAACTTAGCCTTTACTTAGCGTTTGGCCGACCTTTTTCAGTGTCCAGGTTCATGTTTCCAAAGGGAAAGAGAGAACACATGCACACTTGCAAGCTCCACATAAGATGGAAATATGAAACTGGACATTGAAGGAGATGAGTGGAGAGGTTAAGCAAAGACCATATACTTATGTGTGAGTGCACTTTAAGAGCAGTACTGACAAAGCAAAAGTAATGCAAGTATTGTACATCAAACACTTGTTACCCCTTTTGGCCTTAGTAATTGCACATGACTAAGAACAAGTCAGTGATAAAATTTGAAGAAAGATTAAATCAATCTGGAGCTTTTTAAAGACTATCAATCATCCTGTGCAACCATGATATTATTAGCTCAAAGTAAGTCTTGCTCTTCCATTTAATGGACATCATAAAACCTGATCCTATTCGTATTCTGAGACGAATCCTACCATGGGAAATCATTTTTATGGGCAATATCTGCGTAGGTAACCAGTCAGATCTAATCACATAACAAGCTACTGAATTATTCAACATGCTCTCTAAATTTGCATTCTGTTTCTTGATGTCAGTCTATACTTTTAAAAGTATATGGATCTCTCTCCCCAACCCCCCTAAACACATGCACCAATAGTGTTATACCAAAAAGATAACAGAATATGGGTTTTAAAAAATAATTGCATGTTTTTTAATTATTGTTGGTTTCCACTGATATTTACCACATGTGAGAATGACTTTGTAAGAATATTTGGTTCCTGTTTTTGTTAAAAAAGAAACTACTTTGACACTAAATCCTAACCATTCCCAGCTGTGAAAATAAGAGGTCCAAGGAAAACAAAAAGGAAAGAGTTATTTTGGAAACAGACATTGTTCAAATGTATCATCTAACTAATAATTGGTATATTTCAGTGATGATACCCTAGAACTGTATTACCGTATATGGAATATAGTTCAGTTTACCCAGTTGCAAATATGGGTAAAAATGATTTGGGGTCTATACTTAGCGTATAAATAACAGACTTTATGACACTGCAAAGATATACACTATTTATGGAAGGATTAATTAAATGTAATGCGGTGTTTCCTGCCTCCATTGAATACTGTAAAATCTGATTTAATAAGGAAAGGAATAGTTATTTCTTGGATTTCCATCAGACAATTCCACCTGAGATGTACTTCAGATGGTGTTGCTTTAAAATTGGTTTTTTTTTCAAGTTTTCTTCAACTTAAAATTTATTTATGCAAATGGTAAGGCTTTGTTTTCCATGGTGCAAAGCTGCAACTACATTTGGAAACTTCCTTTTCATCCCTTTTCATCCAGTATTTAGCACATTTGCCAAATAACAACAGACAAACAAACAAACAAACAAACTCAAAGCTATGGGGCATGGGTAAAATATTGTGGCACCTTATAAATTAAAAGATTTGTCTTCTTGGAGACATGTCTCTCAGTGATTGGGTTTTACCAACAGGGCATCATACAAGTTGTTCCACAGGCTGCTTGACTGTCCATCCAGCAAGCTGTTGCAGCTATAACATAAGCAGATGTGTAACCCTTTCTGATTTCACTGATCTGAATGTTGTTTGCACTTGTGACTCTAGTTCTCCTGCCAGTGATTGAGCAAGCCCTAGAGCAGGGGTTTCCAACCTAAGACCTGTGAGCTGGATCCAGCCCATAGAGCCATTTCATGTGGCCCCCCACCCCTTCAAGGGCATTCAAGAAACAAAATGACTACACCCTTTGAAGCTGTTGGGACAAAATGATTACCTCCATTATGCATGCAGGGCAAAATGGCCGTCCTGCCCTCGAAGCTCACTGGGAGAGCGTGACTCGGCCCCTGGCTTGAAAAAGTTGGGAACCCCTGCCCTAGAGGAACAAAGCTGCCTCATGTATTTTCTCTGTTGGAATAACATTGGATACAACAAGGACATTTTAGCTGGATGTTAAATAATGGCCATGACAACAATCAAAGGCTAGATATCTATCAAATGCCAAACTATCCCAGTTTCTCTCTCTGTGTGCATGCAATTAATGGATACACACATGCGTGCATATGTATGTGTGTCAAAGCAAGGAGGAGGGAGAGGAAACACTGTCACTGATGGCTGGATGGAGTGGTTGAATTTTCTCTGGGTTAAAGGATAAGGTTCTAGTATGTTTGTTCAAATATGTGGACATCCATCTGGAGTAAATTCGATACAGTCACAGGTAATGCACTTTCAAAGTGACAATAACATAATTACTATAGATAATGGATAACAAAAAACAACCCAAAAATTAAAGCCACAGTATTAGTTGTGGCACTTTAAGGCTAAGAAATTGATTTTGTTAAGTAGCAGATTTTAAATTTTGGAAACAAATTGATTTTGCTTAGTATCACATTTCAAAAGTTCATTATTTGCACTAATTAAGTTGTCCCCACCATAGGCTATGTATACCAACTTCTTCTCTGCATTCCTTCTGCCAGAAGTTGGACATCATTCTGGCTGACCTGACTTTGAATACAGCAGCTCCAAACAATTATGCTGTATTTTACCTAAATCACTTTGCAACATTCTTCATGTTTTCTAATATGGTTTTATTCTTCTACTTCTTTTCCTTAAATGATCTGCTTTAAACATTGGTACTTTTTGTTTCTTATACATTACTAAAGTATTCTTATTCTCTGCATGTTACATATCTTGTAGTTTCTTGGTCTTCATTTGTTTTCATTTGTTCTCTTAAGCCAGGGGTTCCTAACCTACAGCCTGCAGCACCATTTCATGTGGTCTGCTGTGCCGCCACACCTGGAAGTGGAAGAGTTTATGTCAGCCATATAATGCACCTGTGCATGTGTAAACATGCCCACGGATGTCATAAACGTGGAAGTGGGTGCATTTGCAACAGCCATAAATGCGCCCGTTTCCGGGGGCATGCTCTGGACCACTCAGCTGTCCAGGGGGCATGGTCAGGCCCATGGCATAAAAAGGTTGGGAACCCCTGTCTTAAGCCCATCACTCTTTCGCCTTCTCACTTTGCTGGTCACCTTCTCAATCCAAGAAATTCTCAGCATCCTGCAATAAATTCACTTTTTCAATGCTTCTTTTAAAAAAAAATGTAATAGTCTGTGTCCATGATTCCAATCTGTGCAGTAGAACTGAGAATATATAGCAGGGCATTCTGCATCCATATCGTAGCAACTATGCCAACATAACGTACAGAAGGCAGATTCTTGAGTCTGTGGGAATTTTGTCTCCCAGAGCTCAGATCTTTGAGAAAGATGGCAGTAGTCCTTTTCCTCCCCTTAGGTCTTCAGGATTGAAGGATTCCTGTGAGTGCACACCTCCCGATCCTGCAGTTAATTTAGAGTTTAGGTGTAAATTGTGATATCAATGTCATGGTAGGCATGCTTTCAGGAAGTCTCTGTAAAGAGTAATAAAGAGATTCAGTGAAAAGTCAATGAAAACTGTAATTTAAGGCTCCAGGAGCCTCAGCATTACGATTACCATTAAAATTTACAGAGACAGAAGCCCAATTACATATGGTTATTTTCTTTTCTTAAATCAAACCATCTCTCTGCCATACATGAAAGATTCATTTCTTCCTACCAATCACTGTCACAGGAACCTATCTTTGTCCTTTGGGTGTCAGAAGAGATGGGTTGTCCTTATCCCTGTGACAATGAAAGGATCAATGGGGGAAGCAAAGCTGGGAGCCTCTTTGGAGCAGGCAGAGGAAGCTGATTTGCATGATAAACAGCAGTGGATCCACTCAGTGTGAGCCTCTGCTCTTAGCAAAGTGCAGCTCAACTTTAATAGCAGCAGAGAAACAGAATCTAAGTGGGAAACCTTTGCATTAACTCTGGGAAGAGCTGGTAGGTGAAATGGTAGCGTGTCTAGTTGCAGCAGCCACTCCTAACAGCCAGGGAGATCAAAGGGTCTCCACTTTCACTTTGAGAAAACTGCCAATTCAGGGTCATTTGTTTATTCAATAAACTGGGTTAGTGTAACTAACTGAGCTGACCATGAGAGGACGCAAACCCATATTATTATTACAGTTCATAATTTTCATCTTTGCCTCTAAGGGACATCTTTCATCCGCACAAAATCTTATTTCCCGCTACCCTTCTCTGATGCACAGTTGAATATATCATCATCATAATGATTATTAGAGCTAATTTATGGATCCAGGGACATATCTATCTTTTACTTATTATATTAGCACGTTATTTATTCCCTAAGGATCCCAGGGCAAAGTATAAGGTGTGTCCATTTTCCTCCTGGTCTATTTGAGCAACAGTAAAAAAAATTCATGTAAGAAATCACTCTGGGTTGAAAGGATTTTTGCTGGAGAAACTCCACTCATGGGACGCCTGAATGAAGCTCCTTTCATGTCCCCAAGATCTGTCATGCAGCCCTCGGGTATCGAAACCCAACCTTCCAGTCTCCAAGCTCAATGTCTTGGCCACTAATCTACCGCAGTGCTGCTTGAGCAAATGAAAGCGCGGTGCCAAAATGGCCACCGCGCTCTTTGCGGGCCCCCCCACCCGGACTCAGACATCCGCGTGAGTTAGGGGGCATGGCCACCCCTCTATAAAAGGGGTGGCCACGAGGCAGCCGAGCTGCCATTTTAAAATAGCGACGGAGAGGAGAAGTTTTCTCCGTCGCTGTTTGTTCTTTCCCCCTTGGTCCTTCCCGGCTGGGAAGGAAGGTTTTGCACGGAGCCTTTGGCTTGCTGGCTCCTCTGTGCCTTTTTGCGCTCTTCGATCCTGCTCCTTCCTTAAGATATGCCTCCCACACGGAGGGCCTCGGCGACGAAGCCGCGGCCCACGGGGAGGACTTTTGGCCCTGCGCAACGTGGGGGCCAGCCCTCGGGTCGGAGGACCAGGGCTGCGCCCACGCGGCAGGGCTCTACCCCCACTGATACCGGTGGGGTGATGCAGGCTGCTTGGCCCTCGGCCGGTTAGCCTTCGTCTGGCCCTTCTGGGGCTTCGGCCCTCGGCCCGCAGCTACCGGCCATGGGCCCGGGCAGCGGGGGTGGGCCCGGTGCTGGTGCACAGCACGTTCCACCTCCGGCCCCTCATGGGCCGGAGTTTTGGGCATGGCCCTATTCGGGCCCAGGCTCTCATACTGGGGTTCCTGGTCCAATGCCTGGTGGGCCGTCCGGCCCACCCGGCCCACTTTATACTGGGGGATCTGTGGCAGTTGATGCATTGCTAACGCGTTTAGCTGTGCTTGAGGCATCCTTAGGGATGGCACACAACCCCATGCCTGGTGGCCCTTCATTTGCTGCAGGGGGCCCTTTGGGTCCACCGGCTACCTCAATGGCCGCCACACTGCAGCAAGCATCCAGCCGGGTTGAGCTGCTGGAGACGCTCCGGCCTACCCTGGCCAGTGTCTCGCAGCTCCCTGTTCGGCCAGAGTTACAGCAGGAGAGTGGTCAGGTGCGGCCCCAGAGCTCGATTCCGGTCGCGAGCTCCGACGCCCGCCGTGGGCCGGAACCCCCAGTGGGGGCGGCTCACGGGGGTGCAGCTAGTGAGTATCAGGTTCAAGTTAATGCACCCACATCACAGCCCACTTCCAATGGTGGGGTTCAGTGGCCATGGCCTCATCATGTCGAGGCGAGTGGGTATCAGTTGCCACCCTATCCCAGTGCCCCTTGGTTCCATACTGGTGCAACGTTGGGGTGGGGGTTTGCCGACGGCTGATTATTCATTGCCTCTTGGTGATCAGTTGTCCCAGGTCACGAGGGAAAAGAATTGGTGGGGGGAGTACGTGGATATATTCTCCCTATGAACCGAGAACCCACTAAGGAGGGGAGAGACGGACAGGATGACAGAGACATAGAGCTGTCCCGCCGGAGTAAGCCACCACGCAGGGGGGTGTCCGCCCCCGGGACAGTGCCGAGCATCACAGGGGCGGTCCGGGTCCTCCTGCGTATGCCCTTTATACAGAATGTGCCGTCGATGGCTTTGCCGATGGCTGGTAATTACTTGCCCCTGGATGATTATTTACCACAGGTCATGAGGGGTAAGGGCTGGAGGGGGACATGTGGATATTCTCCCTATTGAACTGTGAGCCCACTGCGGAGGAGAGAGAGGGACAGGACGACTGAGACAAAGAGCTGTCCCATCGTCGTGAGCCACCGCACACCTTGGGCCAACTGGTTGGCGGCATACCTTGTATATATGGTGGTATGCCGCAGGGCCCGGCCTGATTGGGACATCCTGATGGTTCCATCCATCGCTAAGATTTACAGGGCGATGGTTGACTGGATGGGCCCATAGCAGTTGGCTTACGGTGAGGAATGCGGATGAGGGTGGCTCTATACCCTGAGAGGAGGTGGGATGACGACTGTCAGCAGTTGTGCTCGTGTACATCACTCCCACGTGTCTGGTGCCTGGTGATAGGTACCATGGTGGTCATGCTGAGCAGCGGGCTGCTCAGACACAGGCTCCACGCTAACTGGTCGGGCAGGGGGTTCCAGCCCGCCTGCTGTGTTCGACCTGCTCAGCTGGCGATGTGTGTGCTAAGCGCTAGTGTCGTTACCGACTTGGTGTCACCTTTTGCGCCGGCCCTTACGCTGCCTCCGCGTGCACGCGGGTTGGTTGGTTACGGGGCAGAGGTAGGGGTGCACAGGGGCGATCAGAGCTCCGTCTAAAGAACTAGCCTTGACAAAGCTCCCCCCCTCCCCAATTGGTGTACTCGGGCGGGAGAGATGGCAATCAGCTCATCCAAGAGGGGATGGGGCGGGGTACCTGCTGGAGGGTTTTCCATGTGGCTTTTTGTATTCCATTCAGGGGTGTTAGGGGTCCCAGGATGCTACTAATCTGGTTCCCTTGAAGGGTAACGAAGAGGGGGCTCCAATGTGCAGCTGAGGGAGTTGGGGCTATGAGAGTAGTGGGGCCCTTCTTGGAACCACCTTTACTAAGTCGACTGTCTCCCCTATGAGGCTCGTACCGAGCTAGGACCGGGGTGAATGTCATTTAATCCTCCACTTAGCTTACCCTGTGGGTTATCCATTCAGGGATACCATTCCTGATGACCTCGCTCAGTCAGGTACTCGTAGTTGGTTCGGCCCCTATGGGTGGCACGCTCACCCAGTCCTGGTGCTATTCGGGCACAGTGCGATATGCACTCGGATTTCAGATTATTGCCAGTGCACCCAATGGATGTGCAGCTATTGGGTTTTTAGGTCCCGAGGGGAATTTTACTTAGATAAGGCCAACCCCTTCAGACTGAGCTAATACATGTTCAGCACTTGAACGATTCGGGATTTTCATTCAGTGGGCCTTTCCTCACAGGTAGGGGTCTCGGTCTCTAGCCCATTACCTTGATGACTTTTGGTTCGGGGGTGAACGGGGCTTGGACACGTGCACGCGTCTCCTCATTTCATTTCAGACACTCAGGTGGGAACTGGGTGTCCCCTTGGCGCCTGAATAGACCGAGGGCCCAGCTACTAAGCTCACATTTCTAAATCAACTCTGTCGTGCGGGCATCCGGGTTAACCATGAAAAAGGTGGCTTGGATCTCCGCGGCGATTTTCGCATTGATTGCCAAACATAAAGTGTCCTCTTGTTAGCTGCAGTTACTTCATGGCCACCTTACTTCTGCCTGCAGGGTGGTTCCGTCCGGCAGAGCATTGGCCAGGCGCCTGTGTGACGCCATGGCTGGCCTGTTGCAACGTCGACACAGGGTCCGGCTGATCAGGGGCATACGGGTGGACCCTCTGGTCTGGCTCAAATTACTCCTGGGTTTTAACGGGGTCTCTTCCTGGAGATCAGACCTGATGGTCTGCCCTAGATTTCAAGTACGGTCGGATACCTCTGGCTCCCTGACTTATGGGGGTTTACTCTGGGGGTGGGTGCACGGATCGCCTCCGCAATCTTATCTTCCTTGCGTTTCTCCCCATTTTGGGGAGCACTGATGCTATGGGGCGATGAGTGGGCCTACTCAGTGGTCCAATTTAGGTGTGACAATGCGGCAGTGGTGCATATTGTCAACACCCAGACATGCAAATCCCCTAGGGTTATGACATTAGTTTGTCTATTCCTTTTGAGAAGCCTACGCCTAAATGTGCTGTTCTGAGCCAGACATGTTCCAGGTATTAATAACGACATTGCTGCTGCTTTCTCCCGCCCGCAGATCCCCCTGTTTCGGGCCTTCCTCCGGAAGCAGAGGAGTTCCACTCGCCGCTCCCGGTTGATTTCGGACATTTGGCGAGGAGAGGCGAACCGGGCATGTCATGGGCACCTCGCACGCGTAAGGTGTATCACCATGCGTTCATGCGTCGTGTTTGGGAGGGGCGGGCACGGGAACGTGTCCACCGCCTGTACACGCGTCACCCTAGTTCCCAGGTTTTTTGACCCACCTTGCACGAGGCTGGCATTATTTCTGTTCAGATAGGTGTGAGGTGGCTCTTGGCCACGCAGCTACCACAGTAGCCTTTTTGGAGCGCTCTGCATCAGTGTGTGGGTGCCAGAGTTGGTACCACCTGTGTAAGGCGGATGTGTCTCATAGGGCACTGGAACTCGACGATGTCTCTGTCACACATGAGTGGGCTCAAGTGGGGATACAGTCCTCACAGGTTGTTCAGCACGGCGTAGGCAGCGGAGTTAGACTGCTACGAAGTTTTATTGGAGACATCTGTCCGGTTGGTGCCCTACATGACTTTTCGACAGTGCCTGCTGCATGCCCCAGCCTGTTTTTCTGCCACCAGGATAGGTCTACCCTTGCCGAAGTAATGTTATGGAGGCTGACCGGTGCTGCGCTTCGCGGTGTGGGGGCCCGTTTTGGCACCCATTTATTTAGGATAGGCGTCGTGTTGATCGTGGCTACGTTTGGAGTACTCGGAGGCCGACATGCGTGTACGCGCAATTTCTTATATGTACGTGCCCTCACTGTAAGAGTACCTAGTTATGACCTTAACCTCTTCTCCTCTTTTACAGATCCTGTGTGTCTCTACACACCGGTGGCAGTGGGGCTGGTGGGCCGCAGCTATGTACACTGGGCAGCAGTGTATGCTGCGGCGACAGAGAGTGGACCCCGACTTGGGCTGTGTGCATCCGCACGTATGCGATGGTATGCGCGGCACAAGGGGGCGGGAACTGTTGCCATTCCTGATGTCCGTTGGGGATGCTGGACCGCCCGATGTTCTTAATATGCACCTCGGCGGCAACGATCTTATATGGATCACTGCTGTTACTAAACTGTCGAGGGGCTGTGACCTGGCGTTTTAGCACGTATGGCTTACACACGGTCGCTGTGGTCTAACATCGTGCCGAGACACCAATTTAGGGGAGACGTGGATCTCCGTGGTTCGGACTGTTCCGGCAGTCAGTGGACAGGGCTGTTGCTCAGTCCCTTGCTGAGCATGGCTGGGAGACAGCCATTGGACACCTGAGGATAGGCTTACAAAAATTTTGCCGGTAGGCAGGGGAAGGGGTCCACCTGTCGGCTGGAGGTATGTACCTCGTTCTGGGTGTGGTGCAAGCAGGCCTGGCGACCGAGCTGACGGTCTTGGGGGGCGGGGCGGTGAGTCATCATGGACGCCTCCCCGTGTGGCGGGTAGCACTGGTAAGGTAAATATTTATGACCCATAGGTATCCGGCAGGTTCGCAATTGACTGGCCAACACTTAGACAGGTACAGGTGTAATAACGTTGACCGGTCAACGACGAACCAGGCAAGGGGTGATGGCAGGAGCTTTTCAGCATGCATCACCCCGTGATTTGATGGATACACGTCAGAGGGTGGGGTCAGTAGATAGTTTATTGACTACGGTCAACAATTTGTTTGTGTCAACAAACAAATTGATACAAATGGATACATTGTAGCCAATTGCCGTTGGCAATTTTGGGAGGAACCTTACCAGTGTTACTGCGGCCTGCTTGCCTTAAGAATTATAATTGGATGAGTACCAATTGAAAGTTATAATTCGGACTAGGGCATTATTCAATAAAAGTGGCCCAATGCCTTTATCCATATACCGGTGTCTGAGTCTTTCTTTGGGGGGTGCGCCTGCAAAGTGAATGGCTGGAGAGCACTCATCAAACTCAGTGGTTGAATAGGAATTTTGAATTTGAGCCTTTCTCAACCAAATCCAAAACTTAGTGTGTGCTGTAAAAAAACTACTCTACCTTATTAATACAAAAATTATGAGACTGCTTGCAAAGAAAATCTAAGATGATAATGACTGCCAAAAAAAGAAGATCCTTATCCACTCATAACTCAGGGCCTAGTTGGAATTTGACTTGCTCTTCTGCAGACTGAAGGCAGAACCTCCTCCCTACGGCCTTTCTACTGACACGCAAAATATATTTTGAATCTAGTAGGCTTTTGGTCTTTTATTTATTTATTTATTTCTCATACTTCTATTGCTGCCCAACTTGACAACGACTCTGGGCGGCTTACAGAAATAGACAATGTTACAGGGGAAAAGCTGAAATTTGTGAATGCTGTATTTCACATGCAGCGTGACACCCAATAATACTGATCCACACCAACAGCCAGGGGGTGAAGAAGAAGCCGTGGGAGGCTGAGGCTTCATCCCCCTTGAGCCCACACTAATGGCCAGGGGGTGAAGAAGAAGATGTGGGAGTCTGAGGCTTTGCCGCCACCCTGAACCCCCACCAACATTGATTGATTGATTGCATTATTATATTATTATTATTTTATTGATTGTATTGTCTGTAAGTCGCCCTGAGTCGCCACGGTGAGTGGGCGGCAATATAAATATGAATGAATGAATAAATAAATAAATAAATCTCAATCTTTTAAAATGTGCTTTTAAATTATTAAATTTTAAAAAATTTATTGGTTTTAACAGAATATATTTAATTACTTTTTAAACAGTGTCATTTATTGAATTTTTTTGCTGTGCCATTTTGAAAGCCATCTTGAATCTCTTTATTTATTTTTTGAGAAAAGTGGCATATAAAATAAGTAAAATGAACCGATTAAGAAATGTACTTTTGGATATTACAAGCCACTGTAGGGAACAACTGGTCTTCTTTTATTCATAGCCTTCAGATAAAACCACTACATTTCATAAACCCACTACAGGCTTGCAATATTCTTGTAAACATATCAGGACTCCAATGTCCAATTCTAAATTGGTCTGAACCAACATCCCCAACTACTGCCTGGAAGCTGACTTTTCATAATTCTTTAATCTCCATGTTCAATCAAGAGCCAACCTTTTGGTGAGTCTAATAGAAATAAACATCCACTTTTGTCCCTGAGGTGAAATCAAGCAGATAGTGTGTTTATGTTCATACTGACTGCCCTTCCTGAAATCATTGTAGCTGCTAACCTTGTTTTGTCCTTACCATTGTCTGTAGCACAAATAAAGAGTTTATGTTTTGATTTAGTGGGCTCATGGCATGCAGTGGGCTCGTGCTCTGTGCTTGTGAAATGCACATCTTTCAGGTATGTGAACAGATTAGGGTGTTTTCGTGATAAAGTATCCAACTAAGGTTTTGTGGCAAAGTGTTTGGCTGGATCCATATTTTGGCTATGCTTAACTATGTGTTTTTATGTTTCAAAAAATATGGTATTCTGTACCCTTTGAGCTGACTGCATCTTTAACCTGTTGATTTTAAAAGAAAGTTTCTCTATTTAAGCATTTATTTAGACTGGCCATGGAGAATTATTCTAAAAGAAGTAAAACATAGGCCTAAAATCAATGTCAAACAATGAGACTTTTGTTCATAACTTTGCAAGTTTCTTTCTCTCCATTCTCTACAGCATCTTAGATGCCTTCAGATATATTCCAAACGGTTTCCCAATACTCCAAATAGACCTGGGAACAGATGACCCACCAGTGAATTGTATTGTTTAAACTTTGTATTCTACTGAGATTGTGTCGAGATGTACTTTTTGCTTTCTGTTTTTGTATTCGATATATTTATTGTATATTTTTGATTGTCAATTTTTATATTGTATTTTATATTGTATTGCTCTTGTATTTATATTGTGCTTTTTATTTGTTGGAAACCACCTTGAGTCGCCTGATGGGTTTGAATAAGGCGGTATATAAATAAACCTTTTTGCTTTCTGTTTTTGTATTCGATATATTTATTGTTTATTTTTGATTGTCAATTTTTATATTGTATTTTATATTGTATTGCTCTTGTATTTATATTGTGCTTTTTATTTGTTGGAAACCACCTTGAGTCGCCTGATGGGTTTGAATAAGGCAGTATATAAATAAACCTATAATAATAATAAAACTTGAAAGGAGAATTTGAGGTGTTTTATTCCATTGACAGAAGGTTATAGCTGGAGCCAACTTCTTCTTCTTCACATGCCATATCAAATTCTGAATATTGGCTATCATCATGGCGATTAGCTATGAAGATTGTCCTGGGAACAATACAATGCAGTATTATTCCATTTGCTTTCTGCATCGCAGCGTGACACCTAATAATACTGATCCAGTTCTGTGAATCACTTTCTGGTCCTGGGCTCTTCTGGTACACAAAGTCCTAATCAGCCCCAAGCCAGCATTGATGAAGCTGCTGCCCTCCATCAAGATGGATTCAAGTGGGATTTGTGCTGGCGGCAACACATAAAGAAAATAACTAAGTAGACATATTTTAATGAGGTTTGATGGCTAAGAGCTGTTTTTCAATTTAGCTGCTTAACCTCAGCGTAAAGGCAGTGTTTACCATTGGGTGGCATGGTACAGTATGAATAAAATTGCTAAAAAACCTAATAGACAGAACTGACTGTACATTAAAGATTACTGCCTGATACAATCAGAATTTATGATCGTCCATCAGATTAAAACTCAACTTATTAATTAGCACTTTATTAAAATTAAAAAATAAATAAATGATATCACTTTTTGAAAGTTCCCAAAGCAACTTGAATATAGGGTGAACCAAGGCATGCAAGATGAGCACAAGTAGCATACTCAAGTGTTTTCCGCTCTATGTAATGTACACACTTGTTTTGTCTTTGCCCTTTGATTTTTCCATAAATGGGATGGAATTCAAATAGGGAAAGTGAACAAGGGAGTTCATGCACTTAATGCTGACTTGATAAATTCTTCACAGCAGTAGAATGTGCCAACATAGTATAGGTGCAGGTAAACATGAGTTTTTATTGAGGTCAAAAGGTTTAGTACTGAACAACTGTTAAAACCACTTTGTGACTCAAAAAAGAAAATTCTTCCATGTGGATGGCTTACATCTTTCTAGACATCAGTACTACCAGTACAGAGCAACACCAGCCACACTATAAGTGAATAACATTTTACACAGTACTCCAGAAATCATGGTCAGATGCAATGAATCTTGCAATGCTCTGCAGTTAATTTAGTGATTAATCAACCTTGCTTTCATCTTGTCTTTCCTTATACTAGTTTATTCAGTGTGCTGTAAACAATAGGGACTACTGTAACTTTCTGAGCAATGACTACAACAGTGATGGTGAACCTATGGCTCATATGCCCGTGGTGGCATGCAGAGGCTTTTTTGTGAGCGCATGTCCAATTGCAGGCAATCCCTGCCCCATTCTACCCTGTACTGCTGGGATTGGTGTATGTAAGGGTATCTGGTCACCTCACCTCCCTTCTCGCCTCTCCATAGATGGAGGGAGAGGATTGGGTGGGGAGCGGCATTGGCATCCAGTTTCCTCCTGTTGCCAGTGATTATTATCCTCCGGCTTTTCCTCTCAGAGCCAACGCCGTTACTTCCAAGAAAAGAGGTAAAACATAGTTTTTCTTAGTACTGTTGTTGATGTGAATCTTTTTTTAGTCATATCTTGGGGTGGTGGGGGGAGGAAAACAGGGAGAGGGGGGGAGAGAAAAACAGATGTGTTGGCTTTAAAAATAACAATCCCTGTCAGTGTACCTTTTTAAAAACTGGTTTTTAGTCATATCTTGGGGGGCCGGGGGAGGAAAATAGGCAGGGGGGGGGGAAGATGTCACCGGCACTCATGATGCCTGCCCCCATCTCTCTCCCCATTTTGGGCACTTGCTCTCTAAAAGGTTTGCCACCACTGGACTAGAACCTGTGTTCCTCATAATGTCTTAATGAGAGGTTTATGGGGTTT